>WAAF01003504.1:0-438833 GCA_013400475.1 Tricholaema leucomelas | reverse complement strand
ATCCAGCTCCTCCAAGCTGGGCACAGCCGTGGCATCGATGGAGAACGGAGCGGTGCAGAGGATGTCACACAGGTCCTGCTCCTGCTCTTTCAGGTTCTTCAGCTCCTGCTTCCTGTCCCACCTCTGCTTCAGCAGCACTTCCATGCGTGTCCGCAAGCTCTTCTCTCTCTCCAGAATGGTGCCTTCTTCCTCTGCCTGCAAAAGCCCAGATATCAGATCCCTCGCCCTCACTTTGCACACCTAAGACACGTTTTTAGACTTCTTGAACACCTGGAGCAGCAGCCCCAGGTTTGAGCAAGGGACTTCCCAGGCAGACACCAACACAGCAGCACTGCACAAAATGAGACATTCGCTCCCCACAGAACCACTGCCTGCTGCCTGACCTGCCAGGAGCCACAAAGCTACACCGGGATCTTTTTTTGAACAGATGTTTGCATCAAGAGCTCTAAGACACCCAGCTGGAGCACAGGCAGCACAAGTCTGTTGCCAGCAGTAACCTAGGAGTGCAAAGCAACATTTATACTTTACCTCAAAGGGCTCCAGCTTCAGATCCTCACAGAGGCGACGAAGCTTCTCCTGACACAGCTCAATTCTCTTCAGAAGACACTCCTTCAGGTTCTCCTCTTCTGCCACCATATCATCCAGAAGTTCCTGTGGCAGAGGTAGGGTTAGGGACAGGGCTAGAGAATAAGATGGGGAGGCGCAGAGAGAAAAGACAAGGCAGTAGAACCATAGCTAGAGAAACAGTCTACAGGACAAATGAAAGAAGGGCAGGCAGGGTGAGGTGTCCAGCAGAAAAGGGACAAGGGCAGAGATGCAGCAATACTCTCGGAGCTCTTGCTCGACCCATCTGGCTCCGACTTTCTGGGCAAGCTCACATCGAGCTGCCTTGGCTCAGGGGCCAAACAGAACTGGGTGCAGCCAAAGGGATTCGGCAGTGGGCCCGGGACATCCCCGCCTCCGGAACCCCCTGCGCCTCACCTTGATGTACTTTTTGGCCACACGGGTACGCTCCAGGCGCTGCTCCTCTGGGATTCCGATCTCCTCCCAGATGGCCCGCAGCGTCGCCATGCCTTCCGTTAGGACCGCCACGACCTCGGCCGCCAGCACCTCGCTGAGAGCACCGGCACCCAACGAACGTTAGCCGCCGCCGGGCGGGGTCCGGCAATAGGATTGTTGGCCGCCTGCCTCCCCCACGATCTGTATCGCTTACCGGGTCCCCGCCACCAACCTGCTCGTCTTGTTCCTGTCTCCTTGTCTGAGGCGGCACATACCGGTGCCGCCGCACTGCCCCACCCCGAGCCTCCCCTACCGCTTCAGCTGTCACGGAGCCCCATCCTTACTCCCCCAGCTCATCGCGTTACGGTGCTCCCCATACCCCATCCTAGGTCACACCCGTGCCGCCACTCCCCGTCTCTTCCCAAGGCCTTCTTCCCGGCGCGCCACCTCACCTCCCCACCTCTCCCCTTACTCCTTGGCTTCCCCACCCCATTACGACTGCTGCCCGACTCGGCCCCACACCTCTGCCTTGTGCGGCCTCTGCTCATGGTGGCTCCGCTTACGGCTGGCGCTCCGCTTCGCGTTTCGTTCTCAGTAGCTCCTCTCACCGCAGCGCCACTCGCAGCAACTCTCTCCGGGTACCTTTCCGTCCCCGATTCAAACTGGCCGCAAACACCGCGAGCGCTGACGTCATCGCAGCCATGACCCCGCCCCAAGCCGGCCAGGAGCCAATGGAAGCCAAAAGCTCACAGCCCCTCTAACCAATCCCGAGCGGCGGCGCTGGCGCAGCCAACGGCGCTCCGCAGCGCGTGTTTGGCAGCAGCCCAGTGAGGTCACGTGGGCAGTGCCCCGGGACTGCCTCCCTGCTCTGCTGTCTTCCTCGCATCAGGCTTCCCACCGGGCCCAGTGCCGGGCCGAGCCGGGGCCATAGCGACAGAGATCTTTATTGCCCTCTAGTAAGGGCAGTGGTGCCACTAGAAAGGGCAGCACCCTGCCCCCTTCCTATGCCAGCAGCAGGGGCTGTCCCTGACCCAGCTGCCTCCTCCCCAGAGCTAGGGCCCTGAGCAGCTCCTGACCTTCCACAACCTGAAGCACATTGGGCTGCTGACCGAGCAGTCGGATGGGGACACGGTGACGGCTGTGGAGAGCAGTGAGCAGGCTGGTGAGCAACCGTGCCGCGAGTGAGAGCCAGCCCGTGGCCCCCACAGGGGTCTTGGGGCACTGACCTGATCCTTTGCAGCTGCTGCAGAGGTAGGTGGAAGAGTGAAGAGCACATCCCTGGTTATGGTGTGACCTGGGCAGTGGGCTCTGCCCATGAGGGTGGCAGGGCTGGCACCACTGCTCTTTCTACAGTCACCAGTTCTGCCCAGCCTGCAGCCATGAGCAATCCACAGGCTCTGAGCTACTTTGCGTTCTCTCTTCCAGGGAAGATCAAGGATGCCTTCAATTCCTTAGCAAGGAAGAGCAACTTTCAAGCCATAAGCAAGAAGCTGGGGCTGGTACATCCTTGGGGGTCAGTGTTCCCCCTGCTGCCTGAACAGCTCTGGTCAGTCTATCCTCGTGCCCAGTTCTCCAGGCATGGCAGCCTGTGCTGCACTGGGACAGAGCTGCTGCTCCAGGCAGCTAAGAGGCAGCTCCCCTGGGCAGGGGCTCACTAGGGGCCATCCTGGTCTGCCCACCCTTGGCCCCCCAGCACAGTAGAGCTGGGTGCTTCAGAGGTGCAAACCCAAATGATTTGATGATTCTGTGACATTTCTGGCCCAGCCAGGCTGTGTGGGCTCAGGGTAGCAGGGACAGGGAGACAGAGCCTCTGAGTTCTCTTTAGCTGTCTGCAGCCCTAGGGGAGTTGAAGTCTAAATCAGGCTGGTCCCATATCCACACGTCCACAGATCCCATGGCTGGATGGAGAGTACGACCTGAAGATGCCTCGGGACATGACGTACATGTTCAGTGGGGCCTATGTCCACCACAGCTGCAAGATCATCAAGCAGATGAGCCCACCTGAAGCTAAGCAGCACCCTGAGCTCACTCCTCCTGCCAGCGGCTCTAGTGGGGGTCTCACAGCCTGCAGCCTCCCTCAGGCTGGTCCTGACCCCCAGCCCCATTCCTCAGGTGCTGGAGCGCAGGGGCTGGCTTGGCCTGGTGGAGGTCGTGCAGCTCTTCAGCAGCAATGAGTCTGCAGTCTCAGGTACTGAGGAGTTTGAGATGGCTCCAGCGTTTGTCTAGGACTGGGTGTACGTGGGGCTGGTGGGTCCCACTATTCTGTGCCCACTCATCCAGACAGCAGCATGGAGGACAGTTCCACCTGGGATTACCAGCGTGTCGCCCTTGCTGTCTTCCTGGGTGGCTGCAGTTCTCTGAAATTGCTGCTCTTTGGTTCCTGGGGAAGGAGAGGTGGGAGCAGCAGCAGGTGGAAGCTGCAGGCTGTGGGGCAGGGAGAGGGCTTGAGACTGCTCCTTTATGCATGGCGTGAAGGCCACAAGGGCCATATTCAATGCCAGGTGGCCTAGAGCCCATGGAGTCAGTGAGATCCATGTGACCTCCCGCCCACCGCTCCTCACGAACAGCCCTGCACACCCCCACAGCTCTGTCCTGTCGCAGTGCCTCGGGACACTGCAGGGCTGACAGGGCACTGATAGTGTTTCTCTGCAGAGTTCATCTTCCTAACCACGGCCATCACCAACAGCACCGGTATGATGAAGACCGTGATCGAGACCAAGGCGTGAGGCTAGGCAGGCGTGGCCAGGGCTGGGGGTCACCGAGGGAAACCTTGGTGCGTTCTACGACCTTCTGTGCTCCTGTACCAATAAACATCTCTACCGCTATATTCCCGGCTCGGCCTTGCGCTACGACCCGACAGGGAACGGGGTCCGCGGACGACACCACAGTGGGGAGGCAGTCTCGTGACGTCGCTTGGCCGCTGCCAAACACGCGCTGCGGAGCGCCGTTGGCTGCGCCAGCGCCGCCGCTCGGGATTGGTTAGAGGGGCTGTGAGCTTTTGGCTTCCATTGGCTCCTGGCCGGCTTGAGGCGGAGTCACGGCGGGGGCTATGAGTAGGGCTGCGGTAACGTCCACGCTCGCGGTGCCGGCGGCCAGTTTGAATCAGAGACAGAAAGCGATCCGGAGAGAGTTGTTGCGAGTGGTGCTGCGGTGAGAGGAGCTACTGAGAACGAAACGCAAAGCGGAGCGCCAGCTGTAAGCGGAGCCACCATGAGCAGAGCCCCCAAAAGGCAGAGGTGCGGGGCCGAGGAGTCCGCGGTGGTGAAACCGGGACAGGGCAAGGGTAGCTGGGCACTTGAGAGGGGGGGGCCTGGGACGAGGTGAGGGTTGGCAGCAGCGAGGCGAATTACGGTGGGGAACGGGGGAAGCCAGTAATGAAATGAGTTGGGGGAATAACGATGGGGTTCTGTGACAGCTGAGGCGGCAGAGGCTCGAATTTGGGCAGTGCGGCGCTACTGCGATGTAGCGACCCATACAAGAAGATGGGAACAGGACGAGCGGATGGTGGCGGGGACCTGGGAAGCGAAACAGATCGTGGGGGAGGCAGGCGGCCAACAATTCTGGTGCCGGCGGTTGATGTTCGTTGGGTGCCGGTGCTCTCAGCGAGGTGCTGGCGGCCGAGGTCGTGGCGGTCCTAACGGAAGGCATGGCGACGCTGCGGGCCATCTGGGAGGAGATCGGAATCCCAGAGGAGCAGCGCCTGGAGCGTACCCGTGTGGCCAAAAAGTACATCAAGGTGAGGCGCAGGGGGTTCCGGAGGCGAGGATGTCCCGGACCTACTGCCGAATCCCTTTGGCTGCAGCCAGCTCTGCTTGGCCTCTGAACCAGGGTGGTTCGGTGTGAGCTTGCCCAGGAGGTCTGGCCATGAGTACGGAGCCAGATGGGTCTAGCAAAAGCTCCGGGGGTATTGCTGCATCTCTGCCCTTGTCCCTTTTCTGCTGGACACCTCACCCTGCCTGCCCTTCTTTCATTTGTCCCCTAGAATGTTTCTCTAGCTATGGTTCCACTGCCACGTCCTCTCTCTCTGCACATCCCCTTCTTGATCCCTAACCCTACCTCTGCCACAGGAGCTTCTGGATGAGATGGTAGCAGCGGAAGAGAACCTGAAGGAGCGTCTTCTGAAGCCTCCTGGCACGGTGCCTATGCCACATACGGCTGCCTGTATCCAGGGGGAGGCCGGGAACATTGACTGCAACCTTTATTAAATTATTTTTCTACTTATTTTTCTATTTTTCAATTATCTTCTACAACATCTAATTTATATAATAAAGCTCTTGCTTGCCATGCGTGAAGGGCCCTGCCTCTGAAATGGGGATGAGTGGATGGAAAGCAGGAGCAGCTCCCGGAGGAGGGCAGGGCAGGCTGCTCCAGCTGCTTTGGGCTCCCCCTACACGTTGCTTCAGAAGAGGGCAGGAAAGTGTCTCCCTCAAGGGGGTGAGAAAAAACCTGGGGCATGAGACCAAAGATGGAAACAGCCCCAGGCTGAGAACCCTGTCCTTCCCTCCCGTTGCCAGGCAGCTGTCCTAGGAAGAGCCACAGAGCCGGGAAGGGACCATTAAAGCTCATGCAGTCCAAGCCGCTGCAGGCAGCAAGGACATCTGCAACTAGAGCAGATTGTTCAGAGCCCTAAACAACACTGAGGGACAGGCACAGCCCTGCTGTGTCTTGGACAGCATCACCACCCTCAGGCTCACAGTCTGTGCCAGCCTCAACTCCACACATTGCTTCAGGGGTCTGGATGCAGAGCTTGGTGGGGTGCCTGGGGAGCAGGGGCCACAGCCCTGTGGTGCCCAGCGCAGGGAGGTGAGGGTAGGAGAGATGAATTACCGCAAACGCAGAATAGGTGCTGGGAACAGAATTAACACTGAGGTTCTGCTGGGCAGGGGCTCTGGGGGTGCACCCACCGCTCAGGGTGGTTCCGTGCTGCTGGGCCACGTTCTCCTTGTTCTGCTCCCTGTATCCAGCCCGAGGGGTCTTTGGGGTCACAGGGCCAGGGGTCCAAGCTGGCCTGAGCTGCAGGGAGAAGCTGCCAACAGGACCAGAGCACAGCCTCAGAGAAGGCAGCACCAGCAGGAGCAGGCCAGGATTATCCTCGGCAGAAGCCTCCAAGATGAGGCAGTTGAGACAACCAACTCCCAGCTCCTCCATTTGTGGGGACAGCATTTGGCTTTCTCACTTCCTAAAATCAGGGAGCGTTTTGGGTTGCAAATGAACTTTGGAAGCTCTCTCAGTCCAGGCCTCCTGCAGTGAGGAAACCACTGGAAGCAGTCCCCCACTTCAGCTCCATCACCAGGAGTGTTGAGCCCAGGGCTACCCTCAGCACCCCTCCCAAGCCACAGGAAGGTCCTTACAGCATTCCTGGTTCTGGTTCTGCACCCAGGCACATGCACTGCAGAAGATTCTCTCTCCTCCATGGGCACCTGCAGGCGCTCCCAAAGCTGTATGATCCTGGAGCGCAGCTCTGCACACGCAGCTTCGTTCTGGGCCTGACGCACTTCCAGCTGCAGGAGGAGAGCAGGGGTCAGGGGCGAGTGGCTCCCTACCCTCTGTAGGAGGAGGTCCTTCCCAACGTCCAAGCTAAACCTCCCCTGCTCCAGTTCCAAACCACTGTCCTACATCCCATCCCCACAGGCCCTTCAGAACAGTCCCTCTGCAGCCTTCCCGAAGGTCCCCCTCAGATATTTCCTACAGAATCAGTGATAATACAGATATCAGTATGAATTTCCCCTCTGACCCCTAAATCAGAAAAAAGACAAATATATTTACTATTGCATCTTCTGTCAAACTACTTCTGTGTTCAAAGCTATAGTTTCATCTTCCATCTTTAGCTTATCCTCAAATAGATTTTCCATCTATGAATAGAGCTGACTACACAGTGTTTGAACTAAATACCAGAGCTCATATGGAAGTAACTTTTATAGAGTAAATTAAATGCTGTGAAATACAATGATTAAATATTTGGTGACAAATCCATTAGTAAGTTGTTGTATAGAAGAAAGATTCTGAATTACTGAAGCGCTGCAGAAATCGTTCTTTCCAGCTCTATTTTGACCACTTAATATAGAACTCTCTTGGAATCTGCTCCAAAACAAATTGTTTCTTCAACTGTGGGCATCTCTGAAATGACTGAAAAGCTTTAAGGTAAAAGAACATGCACACTAGAGATGGTACAGAAAGGAAAGTATCTTAGATAATTTGCCACTGCAGAGAAAGTAAATAGAAAAGGCTCTTGTGCTCTCAACTGGGTTTTTCTTAGCTGAAACTCACAGGTATGAAATATTGTACTTGAAGTTGTGTTTCAGCAGTGGAAAAGCTGGCCTTTTTGTAGATTAAGAGGTTCACAGCTTTCTTCTCTGTGGTAGTCTCAGATCATAATAATCCTATTTGTATTAGTTTCACATCCTTGTCTAAGATTAAGCATTTCTAGTGAACTAGGCTCAAAATACTGCACATTTCATAATTTTGCACATACCCCCTTCCCTCCCCACATACATACAAGTTGCTGGAAAATAAAGTGTAATATGACAAAGTTCAGGTTCCTTCAACCTGTGCTGAAACAGTAAGTACATTCATCTTTGACTAGGGTAGAAATCTGTCCCTCCATATGCTTATGTCATGGTAGGCCTGACGGGCCAGAAATAGGCTTATACATGTACTGGCTTGCCCAGGCATGTTTTTCTCCTGTGGTAAACAAGGTACATACACTTAGCCTGTGCCTGCCTTCTGCCTGCCTTTTCCCAAATTTGGGTAAAGCAAGCCTATGGTTTCACCTAATATGGTCAAGCTTGGATAACTGCCATTCTGATTGGCCATTCTGTGTCCAAAGCCCTATTAGTCTCAGCCCACACTGATAAAAGAAATACACAAGTAAACACAGTGTACTCTGCCATTCTATTCGTGCCTGCTGTTGCCTGCTGCCATTGCTTACTGCTTGATCGTTTGCCTGGAAACTCCACTGAGTCTACCAGGGACAGGCTCTAAATGCTTCCACCGATGGCCTGCATGAGGCCACTCATCGGCCTCAGCCTGACATCATGGTGAGACTGCACATCGCAAGACATTCTGCCTACACCTGAAAGTCTCCTGCCAAGATGGTAGGTCTTGGAGATACACAGATCATCCAGAGGACCGGGTCAGAGATTGTACCCCTCCTTTCCTCAGCACTCTGAAGCCTGGGAAGAATCAGAAGTCTCAGCACTTGACAAGAAAGACAGAATTCCCTGAAAGCGTTTGGGTACTGTCTGAACCTGTAGTTAGCCCCACAAGTTGGGTAATAATATTTTGTGAGTAAATACTTCAAAGCCTCTTTGTGAGTCACCATTGCCTTCCGCCATGAGCAGAAAGGTGCTCCTTGAGTCCACCTAGTGGGCAAGTGGTATATTGACCACTAGCAGCATTTGACCACAGGAATCTTCTCTTTCAGTTCAGTTAGTGTTTATATCTTTGCTGGTTATTTCCAGATCTAGTTATTATCTGTGAAGTGTTTTCCATGACCACGCAAGAACCGATTATTATTAAAATTAGTGGTCAGAGGTGGCAAGAGTTCTGAATATCAAAATTAATACACAATATGAATTATGGAAAAAATAATAGCTCTCATTAATTAATTACCCCTTCATAACAGCTTATTGGTCTTGCCCTCCAGCTTTATCACAACCCTGTATTTGTATCTCTATATCCGTATGCAAGAAGCTACTATAAGGAAGAAGCACATCATACCAATATGAAGTTTTAAATTAATTGGAAAAGCTGGTCTTACTCAGAAACACTGAGTTTCTTCTCTTCCATGACCTATGAAAAAGGAACTTTGATTACAACAGTGTATTTAAAGGTCTCAAAACAACTATGATCCTGCTGCGTAAACCCGTCTCCTTTTGCTGGACTGCATGTTGAGAACTAGTTTTGCTGCTCCTTTTGATTTTACTCATCATGCCCCAAAGCAAGAAGACAGCAGTGGATACAAGTCCTTTCTGAAAGATAACTACGAGATGGTCCACTTGGAACAGCAACCTACCAGGAAGAAGTTTTAAGTTTTGTTGATAATTACAATTTTTCGTACCTGTTGGAAGTTGGTCTAATTTTCATTTTTTAAAGTAGTACTCCAGATTTGGATGTAAGGATCAATATTTGCTAGAAAAAACACTAAGATGCATGAAGAAAACCCATATATTTACAAATCCATGCCTGCTGTAAGCTGCCAACATACAACCTGGCACCTAAGTATCATTACCTTAAAAAGGCTCACTCACTTTGAATATTCCTATAGCTGAATTCCTTGTCATCATTCCTCAATCTAGAGAATCTTATAGTGAGTTTAAGATTACTGCAAGGCTCATCCGAGCAGGCTTGGAAAAATCTGTCAGCTCAAGCAGTAGAAATGCTTTCAAATTTCTACACTGGACTCCTTGTGCATCAACCATTGCATTAGTTTATAAGTAATGACAATGAGTTCTGATAATTCTTTCTGTAGCATTGAGGATTTGCTTCAATCTGAGTAGCAATTCTATACAATAGATACTTCTAACCATGCAACAAGAGTTACTTACCAATACGTTGAAAGTTTTTTGGTTACTGCATGATACTGCAGGCCAAGGCCTTATTGAGACCTGTAAAAACGTTATTGGTAGGGAGCGGAGAATCGCATCAGTATTTGCTTCTTTCTAGTTCACCACATTATCTCCAAGGAAAATTATCTAAAGTTTGGGGAATGATTTTGTGGAATATCCTCCATGTAACTAGAACTTTGTGCTTTTACAATGGAAAACCAGTTTGTTGGGAATTTGCATCTACAGCAGAAAATGGCTTTTTTCCTGCAGAAAAGGGAAAAGGACATTCCTAACTAACAATCTGCTTCCTTTCTTTAAGAAATGGATTTGCCTTGTTATGAGCAGAGAGAATCTGGCCTTCAACCCCAGGTGAATTTGGAGGAGTAAGCTAACTTTTGAATTCAGATACTTGGCTCCAAGTTCATTCCTGTGAACTACATTTCAGATCCAAAAGGGTTCTATTTTATTACTTGGAATATGACAACTTGTATTTCCTTAGCAAGGCAAAACCTGAGAAGCTGATGAGAGCCTTGAAGGAACAGGTGATGACTACATAATTCCTATCATTTGAACTCTCTGCTTCTGGACAAAAATCTTAAAAGAAAAATGATGGTAATGATACCATTGATCTGTGGTCCGTCTTGGTTCCTCAGAGTATTAACCCGGTCTTTAGGGGTCGCTTCTCAGTTCACCTGCAGTTGCATTACCATGTGGCACATTAAGACATTTTGGATCCGTTTAATGTTTTCAGTAGTTCAGGCACTAGATGGCACTTGAAGTTTGCTTTCTTTTCCGCTGTTGTTTGGTTGTTGGTTTTTTTTTCCAGAGGGACTTTTCAGTGATCTGTTCATTTTTAATTAAGAGTTGATGAGTCCCGTTGGGACTGTGTTGGCGGAAAGCAAGATGCAGCAATAGTTGAGTGAAAGCAGGCAAAAGTATAACCATTATAGGGGAAACAATGACTATAATTTAAATAAGATTTGGGTGGTTGCAGTGTTTGCATAATCCCTCCTGGCATGCAAGAGCAGCAGAGAAGCCTGTGGCTTTGCTCTCCTGCTGCGTTTCAACAAAAATGGAAAATCGTAATGAACGGCAACATTTTTCCTATCTTTCAGATTCACTCTTCTGACTCCCCCTTCCTCCATTCCTTTAAGTGGAATGCAGTCTACTTAAAGATTGCATTGTAATGAAAGTAGTGTATGCTTTGGTAAACTCTGTACTGGATTCTCCAAAGCAGATGCCTCTTCCTGCAGGTTCAGGTCATAAATTAAAACTCACTTAATATGTGTTAACCCAGTAAAGGCAGGTGACTTACAGGAATTTTAACTTACATTCCCTGGTTACTGTGTTGGTTACTACTCCTGCCACAGCACAATCCAGCGCTCTTCTATATGTCTTCTCCACCCCCTCCTTTTATTTTACTTTTTTTTTTTTTTTTTTAAATAGCTATCATTGTATTTTGGCTTAAAGATGGTTAAGTAAGTTTCAGTATTAAGTAAACTTCTATGACCCTGCCTATTTCCTGTCCTGTCAAACCTTTCCTTGTAAGAATAACAGTGTCCTTTTATTTGGTGGAGTGTAGCATGATGTTTTTGGCAGGCCCAGCATTTTTGACTTGCATAAATTTGTGACCTCAAGTGCAAGAAAAGTGAATGCATGCTTCAGTGCCTTATGGTTTCTGCCTAAAAAGAAAAGTGTCCACATCACTAACCATTACAATTTCTGAAGGAAAATTATCAGCACACTTATTCCACCTGATTGCACATGACTGCACTTCCAAAGAAAAGAACCAGAAATAGAAATAAGGGTTTTGCACCTAGTTATGTAAGGTATGAAAAGGCTGAGAACACAGAGCAGACTGTACTGCTTTACTGGTTTCTAGAATTGGCACACATGACACTTCCCTCACTAACAGCTCTTTGGCAACCTCTGTCTCTGTAAGGATGTGATTCTGCAAAGTGTGAATCTGGGTCTGCTGCTGGGCAGAGAGTGTCACTGCATCGTTAAACATTGCAGGGTCAGGGCTGAAGTGAATTAACATAATTATTTTCCTAAAATTTCCCTCCATTAACTGTGTGGTTATTTAGCTCTTTACCACTGAAGTGATGCTCTTCCCCTACTCAATTAGAACACAGCAAGAAAACCTCTTATCCTGCCAAGTCTGAAAACCTGGCAGATTAATTTTATAATTTGAGAGCCTTCATCCAGAAAGTAACTGCTGGATTTTAATATGTAAAGTATGTTTAAATAATCATGTGAGCTGTATATATATACACACATACTTAATTGTTTCCATTTAGACTTTGATGGTTTATTATGTCACCAAAAATGTAATATTACTCACGAGCTCCTTAAAAAACAATTGTCTACTAAATTTTGTGACAAAAAGGAGAGCTTTGTATCAATTAATATTGCTCAAAGCCTCAACATTTACAGCTGGTATCCTTGAACTGAACAAAGTTATCTTTTGACTGCTATTGATTGCAGCAAACAAATTTGTTTGCTTTTGTTTGGGGAGAGGGGAGAGGAGAGAGGGGAAAGAACCAGTCACGGATCTAGTATCTTTGCCCAGATTCTTTTAACTCAAGCATTCTGTGGTTTATGGATTCCTGGTCCGAAAGGTTGTCTCCAAGTGTCCGAGACAAAATAACTGTGTCCTAGTTGGAAGAAAACCTCTCCTTTGCAGCTAAGCTAATTGTGTCATGTCTAGCAAGCACAGCAGCATGTAGTATCCAGTGCTGCCTTGCTAACATTTCAGCCCTGACCACCGCCTTCCTGCTGACATTAGTTTGCACTCTGGTCATGGCCTGCTTGCAGGTACTGTTCCACAGAGTGCTGGAATCCCACTTGTCAGGTTTTCACAGCAGCAAACACAGAACACCAGTCTTTCCTATGCTTCTTTCCATGTAGAAATCATTACTGCTGAACTCTCAGCACTACAGGTAGATTAAGCTATTTAAATTCTGCAAGAATATTTTTGTTTCCTCCATACTATCCTGTGGCACCATTTCATAGCAATACATAGGCTGGGAACAGTCAAAGAAAAGGAGATTCTTTTTTTTTAAGAGGAGAAAGTATATCTCAGTCTTGTTCTTAGCTTTCATCTCAGCTTGCATTAAGGCATTAGCGATGTGAGAAAGCTTTAAAAGGACTTGTGACAATGCAAAAAAATCATGGATCCAGCAACAGAGAACTCATTGCCCTCCCTGGACATGAAAAGAAGGCAACAGCTGAGTCACAACAGCCTGAGAGCTCCCACTTCATCACCTTGGTGAGGTTTTAATTTGTTTGGGGCAGGGTTTTATGTCTGTTTGATATAATTAATATTAGAAGATCAACCAATTAAAAAGTTCTCCAGGAAAAGCTGAATAAGCTTCATTTCCTAAAAGACAACTACTGAAAAGACAAAATGCCACTTGCTCCAGCAAGGCAGCAATGATACTCTTGTCAGGACACCATTTCTCGCCTAAGTTCAGCACTGTACATGTTGTTACCAGTTTCTAGTTGAGAGACTTTAAGCATAGCTTAAGAAGGCTTCATGTTCCTGCCAGCGTGACATATGCTCTGTCCCACCCTAGGTCACCTGCACAGACCCTCCAGACTGCTATTCATAACTTTCCCAAATGCCAGCTGACTAAGACTGACTAATAGTCAAAACAGGCGAGCTTTCACTATTGTATCTTGAGCAAGCTGGAAGTCTGCTGTGTGGGAGAAGTAGCCTCTGTTTGTGTTTACTTTTTATTTGGATGACCTTCAAGATGCTTAGCATTTACAGGACAGCCCAAACTGAGCAGAAAAACACAACTCAGGCACTTCTGAAGAGTATGATTTCTACAACAGGATTCTGGATTTTTCAGTCCTGTCTGCTCCTGAGCACACAGCTGCCAACAGAATCTGCTTGTTTATTTTTGCATCATTATTTTCTGCTAATGTTTATTTTAAAACCAAGAGAACCTACATTAATAACAGTAACAAATTGGACTCCACCTCTATATGCTCAGTCCTGAAGTTTGCTATTCAAATGTACAGAATGTGTGTTGAAAGCATGGCTGTGTGTATGTTAAAGCATGCAAATGATCACTGAAGGACTACATACAAGTTAAATGAAAAAAAAAAAACCAACCCCAAACAAACTCATTTGCAATGATTCCAAAATATTCTGAGTAACTGCCAAAGTAACAGAACGGCTGGACGAAGAGAGGGATAGGGTCTGTCTAAGCTGGCACTCAGGCTATAGAAATCGATACAAAGCCACAGCCATGGTTGTCTGGAAGAGTCAACTTCATCCTATAGTTGGGCTGTTTCACAACAACATGGTTGATAAAGCAGCATACTAGCAACATCTGCCCAGCAAATGGTCACTTCTCACATTTGAGCTGTCGGAGAACAGAGTGCCTCTAGAGCCACAAATCAGCAAAAACAATGCAACATTGAAATCATGGCTGTCTGGCTGTGATAGGATAATTAATCATGACACTATGGTTTTGCTACTAATCCAGGTTAGGAATAACAGTGAGGTTTATTACAAATAATGTGACTATGTAAAATAGAGTAGATGTGGAGAAAACTAAGGCCTAATTCATACCTTAGGGTCCCTTAGGGTCTCCCTGGATAGCTCCATTACCTGTCATGCCTTTGCTTATTGTTCACTACCTTCTGGTTTACCAAACTTTGGTTTTCCAAGTGTACCACCAGCAGGCAGGCAGTGGTGGGAATGTTTAAACAGCTAGTTGAAAGATTCATCTGAAACTTGCTCACTTACAATAAGCAAGTTGAGCTCAATGAGCTCAGCTTAATGGGTGCAATGGAAAAGTGCCTAGGAGTTAGGTACTAGAATAAAAATCATACCTAAACCCAAAACTTCTGCTTTAGTACCATAAAGCATATGCCAATTGCCCAGGGAAAACCCTTTTGTTACAACTCCATCAAGAGTCTTTCAAGTTACCTCTTCTAATGCTTCCTTAAGATAAAGTACATTACTTAGTCCCACTGTCTTGTGCATGTTGCTGAACTCTGGTGCTGTTGCTGGCAAAGCTTTATTATGTTCTTGCATTACACAGAGCACTGTGCAAATGCTAAACAAAAGGCAAAATCATATCCAACTGCTAACAAAGACACGTTGGGTATTCAGCTTACCCCCCTTTCCCCATGGCCAAAGTGGCAGACAAAGGCTGCTTCTGGATGCGCTCTCATTGTGTGAAGCACAACTCAATCAGTCACAACATGGTGTCAACCGTGGCCTTCCATAGCTCTGCAACTAATATTTTTAAAGTTATCCTGCGTGCTAAATATGATTTTCAATGGCTGAGAACTCTGAAACCAATACAGCTCTCATCAGAAGGATAAGGGTACTGGCACTGCTCTAGAACTATTTCCATAGTCAACTTCACTAGTTTCTATCTACACAGATCGTCCTCAAAAGTCGAGGTGACTGCATGTTTTAATAGCTATGGAAGTATTTTATCCCCCTTGAAAAAAATTGAAAAATAAAAATGGGATTAATGTCTGTTAATGCCCTATATCTAAGGTCAAAAAGCACATCCATTTATCTGGCCAGAAGCATTTCCTTGCAACAGATCAAGATTTCAGAAAGTTATGATTGATCAACAGTAGGTGCCCAAGGGATTTGAATGAAAACATTTGGAAGTCTTGAATCAATAGCTGTCAAGAGTCCTCTAGCTATAAATGCAGTTGTTTTTAGTAAACATCTGTTGAGTGTTTTAAATTCACCTAAATAAAATATGTTTGGATTCATTTTTATGGGTTTCTGGGACATCAGATCACAAATTGCCAAAGACCTTTGGCACGGTTAAAAGGAGTGAGAGTCAGACAGAACATTTCAAATGCACGTTAGGGCAAATTCTGAATGTTTGCCAAATGAAATGCAATTGTTTGGGGTTTGTGCACTACTCACTACTGAAAGATGACAAAATCTGTCTCAGAAATAAATACTGAAAGAGACAGCTGTGGGGTGGGACACAGTCGGCTTCATATGACCTGTATAGAAGTGATTAATACAGAATTACATCTGAGAAACAGTATAGTCATAAGGCTCAGGGTCCTTCTCTCAAAATTTCTTCTCTCCACCAAAATGTAAGATAGAATGAGTCTGTTATTTCACAGTTTCAAAGTTATTCCCAAGAGCAAAAACTATTCAGCTGTCTTAGCCTCCCCAGGGAAGCTGTGGAACCCCCTTTGGCTTGATGCAGACAAAGGCGTCAAAAAGCACACCGCAAAGAACCCCGCATCGGCTGATGGGTTGAGCAGATGACCTAACGGGTCTTATTTTATTCTGTGGCTTTGATGCTGAAGGCCCTGTTGACATCCACAGTGCTGCTGCTTTCCTGGAAGCTTTAATAAAGATCTGTTTTGGAACTTAGAATAACTAACACCACTGAGAAAATAATTCTAGTATGGGGTGACAGGCAAGGAGAATGCCAATGGGAACACGCCCCATTGTGCTAGTTGGCTTCATTCTGGCCCTTAACACCAAGATTCCCAGAAGCACTTGCACTGATGTACAGTGACTGCAATTCATGTCAGCATGCTGCTTACTTCAACACAGAAGAAATACAGTGCATAACCACTTAGTTTCCCAAGATATTGTGTGGACTTATAAGCTCCCATGTCTGGCTTAGCCTGACTTTATTGCATTAGGAGATGCAGGAACTCATCTAGAAATGCTCAGTCATCAACAAACACGTGGTATTTGTTCTCTGTTCTTCAGTCAGCCTCTCAGAAGCTTGCTTCCTCTTTGCTACAGCGCATCCTTACATTAAGATTAGTAACAAGCTCACAAGAGCCATTTTGTCACATATATTCTTCATTCAAAAGATCAGACATTCTACTTTGTGCTGTTGCCACTGGAGTTAGTACTTCAGAGGCAAATACACTTAAACTTCTACCTCAAAGTACTGCAGGAAGATTCACAATCCCTCTTGTCATCCAAAACTTGGGCAAAGTGACAAGACTTGATTCTCCATGTAAAATACACCAAAAGCCTCTAAGGACAGAACCAGTTTGTCAGCAGTTATGGTTGGTCCATAGAGCAGAGCTCCTCAGCTAGCAGTGAGGTTTCTAACAAACTAGTTTGCAAAGTCTAACGATACCGTGTCAATATAATCTCCAAATGCAAGATGGTAGAATATAGCCTACAGTAACCCATATCTGAATCTTGAAATCTAGCCTGTGTGGGCATGGTGGTACCAGAGGAATATTCTGACTCAGCTGGAGCAGTTTCTCAGATCTGAAAGAAACTTAGCCCAACTGGAACTCACAGCAGGTCACAGCTCTGTTTCTCATGAAGTTGGATACATCTGTTCCTTTTTATGCAAGAGAAACACTTCATTAGGGCCATATATAATCTTCTGTTGGGCAATACTGGGCACTCCTGGTTTCATCAAATGATGAATCGGTGGATCCCGTTATTGCTTCATACCTCATACAGCAAAGTTTTGGGTGGGTTCTTGGACAAGAATCTTGGCTCTGAAAGATGTGTTTGATATGGTAGCTTTGGACACAGCCATACAATAGCTAAAGCACTTGTTAGAAAGTGTGTTTGTTTACATCAATAAGCATAAAATTAAAGCCACCTCTTCTGCTATTGTATAAAATTATATATATAAAATACCCAAACACTTTTACATCTCTTAGAATTCAAGGGCACTCACACACCCTACTATGTGGCTTAGGAAAGTGTTGTTAGATTCCAGACCTTTTCATCAGCTGCAGAGAAGCCTTCAGCTTTCTCGAGAGCTGAAAGTTGATTGTGAAGGATCCACACAGGGCAGCATCCCTGATATTTGACCATCAAAGTGCACAGCTATGCAAAACAGAAGGGAAAGATTTGAAAAGCCACATCAGTATCTTTTTGAATGTTTCTTATGACTACAGCAGATTATTACCTGGCTTTATCATAATCCATCTTTCTCACGAATTTCCAGAGTAAACGAATTAAAAAGCATGAAGCAGCACTGGGCTGCTGTGCAAGTGCCAAAAGCAGCTGGAACTTAAAAAAATACATTGAGGCACTGACGACTGAAATCAGTGCCATTGAGACTAGGGTTTAACAATAGAGGTATTTTTAGAGTGAATGAATATAGAGAAATATTTGGAGCCTTAGGCTCTCAGATGTCATCCCTCTCCTTCCTTTGGTTTGAACTGACATGGTGGGGTGGGCTAAGATTCTGGTAGTTACTCTTAATCCAGCAGTAGATTAAATCCAGCACAAGTACAAATGGACACCAGAACTAAAACTTGCTTCTGCCACAAGTCAGAATTAGTTTCTTTCACTCGTTATTCCACCAAAAAATGAAACAATCTATCCCAGTTACTTGTACTAGGCCCTGTGAAACTTTTAAGCATGGAGTTGAAGGTACCAACAGGACATTTGGTCAACACAAATCCACTTTTAGACTTATCATGTCTAAACTTAAACAAGTCATTATTAAACCAAGCAACTGAACATGCTGTCAACTGAAAGCCTATTTAACCAGTCAGTCTTTCACTGCAGAAAACATCTTGGTGGAGAAATAGCTCTGTTTGTTCCCTTTCTTATCTTAATACACCATTGCTGCTGCTCTTTGTCTTCCAGAAAGCAGTAGGCTGCATCTTTGCAGCTTTTTTCTTTCCGCCTAGTGCCTCACTCAGATGACACACCCTAGCAGTGCTGGGCCTGAGTTCCAAAGCCCAGAGTTCCCACATAACTACATAATTCACTGCTATCGAGTTACTGGGCTAGCCACAAACTGACTAATGTAATACTCACTAAGGATCAGGAGATTGTAGCATGAGTGCTTAATTTCCAGGGAAGGGTGATTTGTCCTTTAGTATCACAAACACTTTAATTATCAACACACAAGTACTAAATCTCCATCTGGCAGCCAGATGCAGTAGAAAAAGAAAAGGGAATCTGTCACCTTTAATTTGCAGTGAGGTACTTCGACATTAGGACCCTCTGAAATGGGTGAGTGAAGTTTGTACCTGTGGCCATTTGAGTTAGATTTCTAGCTCAGACATTAGAACAAATTTGGAACAGTGAAACTTAGAAGTGGAAGCTCTGACTGGAGAGGTGAACATTCTAGGGATAGGCCATATAATGGCAGCAATGGGTAAATTAATATCACTTCATTGGAGCATAAAGAGCTTCATGTCTGGAAGCACAGCTTGTACCTTCCCCCTGCTGCTTCTGCTGCACCTGCTGCTATCGTCCTCCACTGCTGTTCTGGCTGCTGCTACTTTTGCTGCTTTGCCACCACTTGATCCCTTCCCCAACTTTCTTAAGGTTATTATATTTTTGTAGTAGTTTATTCTCCTTATACTGTTATATTTCAACTATAAGAAATACTATTTCATTTTCCTTGACTTTCCAAAAATCCAGGTTGTAGCAAGTTTACTCTACTGGGGGAGGGATCCACCCTAACCCAGGACAGTACCACTGCTGCTTCTCCTGCTGTGGGAACAAGCCAAGGACAGGAGAGCAGCTGTAAGTTGGCACTGGAGAACATTGCTTGCTTTACTGTACCTGAGGAACATTTCCTTCTCAGTGTTTTTAGCACATAAACCACAGAGCAGCAGCAATTGAAAGTAATGCCTCTCCCCTCATATACCTTGATGATAAAATGGACCCTTTCCTGAGAAATCATTTCAGTCTTAGAAAATCAGATTAATCAATTTCTAAGACAAAAAAGTCTTTTGAATTACCCCTTAAACTTAGGCTTCACATGGCTCACTGCTTATTTCCCAGTCTTTCAGAAACCAGATCGGTTCACAGCCTGCAAAGAACTCTTGCTCCAGTTATAACACCTCTTAGACTGAGTGAAAACAGGACCTACTTACATCTTCAGCAGCTCAAAATCCTAATCGTATTGATGGTAGTTTCTTCTCCAGACCAGATCAACAATACCACAAATTCTCAGAAATCACAGGAAGGAGAATGGGCTGTAATTACTGGCTACAGATGTTTACACCAGCCAGTTCCCTGCTAACTACCTTTAATTGACAGCGTCCTCCAGCACAGGAGGACCACATAAACATTTGCAGCTGTTAACAACCATTCCTTGCTTATGCAATTTTCCAAGGTTATATAAAGATCATTTTGTACCAAGCAGGAAAGATTTACACTACAAAAAATGTAAAAACAACCCTTTGGTATCACACTGAATATACCAGACAAGTGACAGCAAAATAAAAAACAGCCTGAATTCGTTGACTGGAAATGTGCAGGTAGAGTTCACTGAAAGTCTACACGCTCTCTGCTAGGGCTGCTAATCCTCTGTAACAATCATCTGCTTTCTGAAAGAGGTTTCTAAGTGTAAAACCACAAAATCTAAGCTAGGAATGTATTTTACAGTAGATCGTCCTTCTCTGGATGTTGCAGTCCCAGCAATCTTCCTTAGTAATACATTTGCATAGTGATCTGTGAAGCACATAGTTCTAGCAGTGTGACGTTCACAACACTATTTTACTAACCTGAAAATTGTTATCATACTTTCATCTAGAATAGTTTTATTCAGTCTTCAACTTAACTCATCTTAATGGTGTCTGTAAAAAAAAAAAAAAAAAACAACTTTTGTAGGAGGCAATTAATACTGCTGGACTTCCAATCTGTGGGACAAGGAGATTTAAATTGCTCAGGATGAGCAAATGAACCTGCTCTGGCAGGGGAGTTGGGCTAGATGATCTAAAGAGGTCCCTTTCAACCTCAATCATTCTGTGGCTCTGTGTGCTTCTGTGATAGGACTACAAGGGTTGCACATAATTACTATGGACTTCATAGAATATGTTTCTATTTAACCTCTCATTCTCTCCTACTTTGCAATTAATTACCACTAATCTTTAGAGCTACCAGCAACATCTATTTCATACAGCTGCTCAAACCTTTTAGTTATTTGAGCTACTCACACCCCAAGTGCTTATGGCATTTTGTCACACTTTCCTACTCATGTATGTGGCCTCTATAGATGTTTGTCTTAATATCCTGAAGATCAGGTGAGGCTAAAAAGTCAAATCAGGTCCCAGGGCAGATTACAGGCAAAAGGCCTCTTCCTGCCAGCTCTGCAAATGAGAAGCAAGAGCCTTTATTTTAGGTGCTTGTATTAGATCATGCAGCATTGAGAGTTAATAGATCAGTTTATGTTTCTGTCATTCCTGGAAAGAAATCTGGCTTTATGCCACCTTCTTCTGACCTGAAAGGACCAGATTCTGTGCAAAAGTATGAAGTTGATCACATGCTAGGCTAGGTGGCATACTTGTGGGCTCCATTTCCTTCCCTATAGCAGTGATTCTGATGCCATGTAACTTTAGGAAGCAATCTGTGAAGTGACTGTAAACAGCAGAAAGAAACTTTGCGCATTCAAAAGAGAAAAAGAGGAAATCGAAGTAATGGTTTGATTTTTGGAGTCCAATCTCATATGCATTTGGCTCTAAATAAAAACTCTGCAGTATTACAGGGGAAAACAGTCAAATGACTTTTATAGCACTGTAGGTTGAAAAAGGTCACCAGAGAAAATAAGAGAAAATAAAATAAAATAAATAAGAAACACTTCCCTACCTAGCTTCTATAATGAATGGAAGGAGTGGAAAGGAGCCCCTTGTACAGCATTGATTATAGGGCAACTGTAAGCCATGAGCTACGTTTAATATTCCCAGTTACTTTCTCCATGTGTCTAAATGTCTTTTAGTAAAAGTACAAAGCCACTGGTCAGCTGCAGCAAAACTGAACCAAGCAGTAAATGTCTAACAGATGCTGAGTTCATCTGTGCCTTTCAGGAAAGCAGCAGCAAGGCAGAGGCTGGACTAGTTGCCACTCAAATGAAAGAAGGCAGTGTGAGCTTCACCTGTCTTACGCTGCAGCAAATGAGAAGGGGCTGCTATTGGTGCTCTGTGGAGGCTAAATCTGACTGAGCCTTGTCTCTCCCTAGACATCAAAAAAACCCCACATACAAGCTATACCTTTAGGGTGCCAGACTGCTCTTAGTCCAGATTTGAACTCACACCTCCATATCACTACTCAAAGAATTCCATAAATAAGAAATCCCACAGTGCAGTTTAGAGATGAGATCACCTGTGGTGACTCTAAGTAGCTGTCAAAGAAAAAATGTTGCTTGAATTAAAAAGTAGACAAAACATTTTGGTCAGCTCAGCAAATGATAAGGTAGGGAAGAATTGGCAAAAGAAGAAACCAGTGAAGTAGCTGTTAAATAGCAGCAATTAACTTCTCTAGCGTTCTGGAATAAGATGTGTATCTTACTTGTTCCTTTGCTCAGGTAGATGGGAAAATACTATTGCCAGAGGTCGTGTGTGCTGGGGTGACGGGAAAGTGTTTGAGCAGGAAAAAGTTAAATACTTGTAAAAGACTTGAACACAATATGACATAGTGCACCAAGTCCAGCTAATGAAGCTGTCTGAATAAGTTATGGGTCATCTGAGTTCTCAACTGTCAGGTCAGATCTGTGGAGCAGCAAGCATAGCATCATTATTGAGATAAGCACTGGCAAGCATTATGAGTCGCCCTTATGTTTAATAACATTTAATTTTATAAGTAGTTCTGGATGATCTCAAGTAGCTGTTCAGTCAGTCAAATGCATACAGAGAAGTGGAGGCTGGATTACCAGCACAGGGTCAAGGCACTCCTGCATGGGTGGGACATCTCCCCATCCACAGAATTTTTTGTTTGTGTACTTGTGCTCTGGCCCTCTGAGAGCTCGGGGAAAAGCTAAGCTACAAAGTTCTCTTTCTGTGCCAGAGTATCTCCGTCAGCCACTTCAGCTGCATGACACCTATCTCACACCCAGGCCTGTCAGGATTGCCAGTGATATTCTCAACACATCTGTCTGGGCAGGGCTCAGGCTCAGTGGAGGGAGCACCAGGGCCCTTCTCTGCTCTCTGCTTGCTTTTTTCCTTGCTGGAGCTGTGTATGGCTGCACTGAGCATGGGTGAGATCCCAGGGGCACTGTGAGGATTCAGGGTAAAATCTCATTCCAGTGCAGTAACGGGAGCTTTGCCATTGACTTTGGTGGGGCTGGATCTCATTCATAAAGTGTTGACTGTTCTGATAGCTTTACCAGCCTCGCAGGCAGCTCATGCAAGAGTGTAATAGATATAGCACTCTTGCTTCTAGAAATGAAGGCCCTGGCTCAGGCCAAGGTCTGCAGAGAGCAGCTTCCCTGAGCCAAGCCCTTGATCTGTGAAACTCACCAGCTGGTCCTCCACTGTAAGGGCTGAGTGGGGCTGACTTGTGGCTCTAGCACAGGAGGACAGGCCTGTGTGCCAGCCAGCCTTTGGAAGAGCCAAAATCTCCATGGAGGTGCGGCCCCACTGGTTCAGCAGGCCAGCAAGCTCGAGCTTATAGCGAGCAATAGCGGCAAGGGTGAACTTTGCCAGCTCGCACCATGGCCCAACTGTCTCTTGGCAGCCTCGGCAGCCTCTGAGCCAGCAGCTGCAGAAGCCAAGGGCTGAAGCCTGCTCTTTACAGGGCAAGGAAACTGCTGCAGTGGCCAGCACTGCCCGTGTGCTGCAGCTGCAGAGAGCTGTGGTCTGAGTGCTGCCTGCCATGGGTACTGCTCTGGCAGGGTTCCGCTTTATTTGAAAAGAATTAAAGAGGAGAAAGAGGGAATCCTGCTCCATTGTCCTACTGCAAGCGGAGAAGGGCTGAACTAATTAAAACCAAACTCAGAACAGAAACTCCTCCCAGATGGAGACATTTTTTTCTGTCAAGTTTCAGCCCTGGGAGAATTTTTACAGCTGAGCAATAAACTTTTGAAGCAGAGGTTAAGAGCCTTGCATGCTCCAGGCTTCTAATGCAAAGAGCAACACAGAGCCGTGGGCACTCTTTAGTCCATAGGAATGTGCCAGGCGGGCAGGAAGCTAGAGGTACTGGAGGAGGAAGGGGGTTAACCACCACAATTGCCCAACAAACATTTCCTAATATTGTCACTTCTTACCCACAAGTTACAATTTCTCTGTTACTATAGAGGCAAGATGTTGATACTGGATTCTTTTTCTGGGTTTTATTCCTTTTTGTCATTTTTCCCATGAACTAATAAGCCACAGTGGATTTGAAAGTATGAGCAAATGTGAACACTATACAAAGCACTTTTATGTTCTATTGACATTTTCTTCCCACCCTAATAATTTAGAGCTGTTAACATAAAATAAAGAAGATGATCATACTTCCCATCACTTTCATTTCCCAAGTTTATAAAGGAAGAATCATGAGTAATTTCCCATAGTTATTGTTTGCAGCACAACACATGGTCTCAATTACTGGGATAAGAAACAGAGGGAGGGTATTGGTGAGGAGAAATGATTTATCTGTGCATTTCATTCAAAATTCATTTTCCATGCCATAGCTTATATCGCTCTGATCAATCATCATCTTTCTTATTTCATTTTAGAAACATAACCAAACTGTTCTAAGCAGGACCCTGGGTCACAAGAGATCAGTTTGGTGACATATTCTTGGAGCAGTGAAGCATGTGCAGGGTGACCCTCCACCAAACCTACTTGCTGCTAGAGGTATCCATCGAAGAAGGGCAAATCTGTACAAATCTAGACTAACAGGACACAAAATACTCTTGGTTTTCGCATTTGTTTTCATTTCTGAGGGAAGCAAAAGGGTTAAAAACTTGTACCAGAATCCATACCCACACAGAACACCGTTCTTTGCATTTATGTGGCAGTTGGAGGTACTGTACTTGCCCTTACCCTACTGTTGCTTTGAAATGCCATTTCTGTGATAATGAAATGACACTGCAGGCCTGTAGCTGATCTCTCTGCATGAGAGCTCTGTCTCTGGAGCAGATGTAGGAAAGCCTTGTGGAGCAGACAAGAACCATTGACACGTGAGTGTGGTGACCCAGCCTGTGCTATAAAGAAGCAGCTTTAGCACAGTTCACAGCAGCTCAGACATGGCAGAACAAGTAGTTATTATTTCAGAACTTGGAAGTTGCAGCAGATTTGAAGAGCATGCTGCTGCCTGGTTGGGAGGGGCTGGGGGCAATTGCTGAGATTCACAGCAAATGGAATTTGGTTACTTGCATATTTTGCAGGGCTGGGTGTTCAGCTGCTGTCAAAGCCAGCATCTCTTTCTCTTTTGCCCTGTCTTCCTGCCTGGTGCTCAGAGCAGAGTGTTCAGCTGCTTCCCGTGTATCCTCACTAGAGATATGCAGGACACGAACTATTTAATGCTTAAGGGGCTGGCGGAGAGTTCCCCCTCCATAAATCCTTTACCAGTTCCCTGTTTTTCAATATTATTTCCAAGCAAGTCTGTGGGAAACTCAAGACTGTGCTGTTTGTTAGCACAAATGAGCCCAACATAAATAATGCCTTTTTCATCAAAGGATTGTGCAACTTCTGACAGACTTGGCCTTCAACCTGGGCCTGGTGGTCACGGCAGGGCCCACAACTTCCTCTCATGGTTTTATCTGTACTGCCACTGTGGAGCAGAAAGCACTCATTTCCAGCATATTTTGGGATACAGGAGTGCATAGTAGGCATATGTATGGATGACAACACGATCTTTGACAAATTAAGTCTCTAAATGATGTAGTAACAATGAAAATTAAAAAAGGCAAGTTCACACAGGGCTGGCTGTAGTGGGCTATTGAAATACAGTTCTGCTTCCTGACATGCAGCATTTATCTTTGCTCTGAACTCATGCATGATGGATATTTTCCAGTCTTTTCTTCTCCCTTTCATTGTGGGATGCTGCTTTCAGACTTGACCCCTTCAACACCAACAAGATACATGATTTAAAAATAAAGCCCAGGTCTCCTTGGGCCCTCTGCCCATCCCTAATCCAAGCTTTGCCAGGCCGGTAGCTCTCACCGGCTGAGTCTCCACTTGGAACTCTCCATCTCTGCCTCATAGAATCACAGAATCATAGAATCAGCCAGGTTGGAAGAGACCTCCAAGATCATCCAGTCCAACATAGCACCCAGCCCTAGACAGTCAACTAGACCGTGGCACTAAGTGCCTCATCCAGGCTTTTCTTGAACACCTCCAAGGACAGCGACTCCACCACCTCCCTGGGCAGCCCATTCCAATGCCAATCACTCTCTCTGTCAACAACTTCCTCCTAACATCCAGCCTATACCTCCCTCCAGGAAACTCTAGACTGTGTCCCCTTTTTCTGTTGCTGGTGGCCTGGGAGAAGAGACCAACCCCCACCTGGCTACAACCTGTCTCCAGGTAGTTGTAGACAGCAATGAGGTCTGCCCTGAGCCTCCTCTTCTTCAGGCTAAACAACCCCAGCTCCCTCAGCCTCTCCTCACAGTGAGAGGCCTCTCACCAGCTTTGCTGTGCTTCTTTGGACACATTCCAGTACCTCAACTGTTGTGCCCCAAGAAAAAGCAGAAACTGTTGCCAGTCTAACATGTGGCAATGTCTCTGTGGTGTTTTGATGTTAGAGCTCTGCTAACAGAGGATCACTGAGCTTTGCATCTTTCACTGTGGCTACTTCTCCCCAACACTGTGAGTACACTGAGATCTTGGAAAAATAGTGAGACATCTTTTACCGGAGCAGATTTGAAAGATGGAGGCAAAAACCTGCCAGCAAAAAGTTTCAGTGAAGGAGACTTATGTGTTTGCTAAGTCTAATTTAAACATGTAGAATGGAAAACCTGTTCAACTCTTTCTTGGACACCTTTTTACCCCCCAACATGAGGAGTTGCCTTAGGGGCTTATTAACCTACCCTCAATATTTGCTGAGGCCTCATGGTGATCTGCTCCTGACAGGCCTCGGTTCACTTGCTAACTTCTTAGTGGCCAGACTCCTGTTTCAGCCCTTCTGAAAGTGCTGTTTGGCTGCGGAGCGTTAGCTGGGGGGGGAGGGGGGCTTTGTGTTGAGGCTGGTAGATTGGTGGAGCTGCCTCTGCCTTAAGGCCGGTAGCCTCGTGGAGTTGGTGCTGTGAGGGCAGACAGCTGCTGGTTCACGTCAGAAAATCTTTTGATCAGCTGCCCGGCACAGCCAGCGCTGGCGAGTCGCTGGTTGCCTTTCTGCTCTCTCTGTTTCCTGTCGTTTCAGCTCGCATTGATGTGAAGGCAGCCTGACAGCGCCGTTCCCTCCGCCCCATCTGCTCTGTGCTGGCTCCTTCCCCCTCTCTTCCCGCCCATCCCACCTACCACGTGTTTCTCAAGGCCTGTGCTATCACCCTCTCTGGACTCAGCAGTTCAGTCCCCACTTCAGCTGTTCATATTTCACCTGGTTGTTGAAGCTAGCTCCCGTTCAAATATTTTCCATCTACATTTTATGTTTGTAGCAAAAAGGATCTAATGATCGAGGAGCTTGATGATGGTTGGGTTTTTAAGGTTTTTGGGTTTGTTTGTTGTTGTTTAATTTGAAAAGACAAGTTTATGTCTGGAGGTCCCTTCAAAGTGCCTGAATGAATCCAAAGAAATCTGCATGAGAAGTGTTTTCAGCTCTTTTTCATCTTTAAGTTGTCTGTGCTGTGGCAGAGATGGCAGCACTGGCACGCCATGCCCCTTAACCCTGTTGGGGACCTCTGGATTGGAAAACTGGCACCACTGAGTCTGAATCTCAACAATTCACTGTGTCACCTGCAGTGGGGAAACACACCCCACTCATGATGCAGCATCACAGTTGCGTGCTCGGAGCAGGGCTTTGGGGTCCCACCCTGTGTGGTTTGCTCCGGTTGCTTTGGATTTATGGTCAAAATTTAAAATCAAAGTGGAACTCAGCCAAAGTGCCAAGATTTCCTGGTTACATGTTGAAAAACCGAAGAGTCTACCTTTTGCATCATTTAAACCTAGAATCATCTCTTATTCATCTACAATTCAGTCAAAACTCGGCCCAGATTTGCCTGAAACTTGGCCCAGAATGTATTTGAAACTAAGCCCACCTTCAGAGAGAGGTTCGTGAACCTCAGCAAACCTGGTCTGGACCTTGAGTTTGTAATGAAACTCAAAACCAGGGGAATTTCACCTGGTTAGGCTTGGGTTTAGGCATTTCTCACAGCTCTAGTGTTGTGATTACAACAACAACAAATTTACACAGAGCTGCAAGCACACACAACATTGCAAAGTGAAAATGTCCTGACAACTTCCCTAGCTGTCTGAGCTTACTGGCTGAAAAACAAACCACACAACAGTTACAGCTAAACTGTCCCACACAGGCTGCTTACAAGAAGAATTTCTCCTAGGTCATCACAGACAAAAAAACCCAAAACCCCAAAATCACCCTGAAGCACCTCACGTAGGAATGATAGGAATAAAGAATCATCCTCCAAGGAAAACTAAACAGTAGCCCTGTTTTCCTGACTGGCTCATCCAGCAGCCTTAGAGATGAGCTGGGGAAGCTGGCAAAGCCCAGGTCCTGCTCACCAGCAGTGTCACTTCAGATTCCATCCATGCAGCCTGCAGCCTGCTGACCTGGATACTTAACCTAACATTTTTTCAATACGAAAAGTAGCAGGCACTATTCCTCAATTTTTCTTTATTTCCCCCCACTGGTGCTGCTGCATCTGCAGTGGCAGCACCCTGCGTGCAGTACTTACAGGGACAGCTGCCCCAGGGGATGTGTGCTGGAGCATGGGGCTATGCCCCGGCTTTCTGAAGGGCGTGGGGAGAAGCTGGGGCTCCTCCAGGATCTGTCTGGGACACATTCTAGTACAGAGAGGCTGTTCCCATGGCCGTGTGCCTGCCAGGGCTGTTACAGCTGATGAGTCCATGTGGTTCCTTGTCCTCTTCTCCGAAGACACTTCAGTACTTTGGGACTGCTTCTGGCAGGATGGCGTTTGCTTGTGGGCTCTCCCAAATCAAAACATCTGGTTCTCAGTTCCTGCCCTGTAAAACAAGGATGACAAACACATCCCAACCTCACAAGGGTGTAACAAGGCTCAAAATGCAAGTCTGTAAGACACTCTCATCCTACAGTCCTGGCAGCCATAGAAAAGCTCATAAACAAACAAACCTGCAGATGCGAGAGCCAAGCCAGGGCAGGCTCTGTGCTGCCACCATGTGTGAGGGCTTCACCTTCCTAAAAAAAAAAAAAAAGAGAGAGAAAAAGCCCTTCCTGGTCATTTAGCAAAGACTTATCACAGTGTGACTTTAGTCTGGAAGCACTGAGATGTAGTTCTCTGTCTAGACTCTTGACAGAAAAAACACATTTCTACATGCACATATAAGCACATGCCTATACAGGCTAAGGACCCGGCTGTATGCTAGCAGGCACCAATGGCTGACACCAACATGGGGCTGCAGCCTCCCGTTGCCAGCCCACTCCTGCTGGCCAGGCAGCCACATCCACCTGCTGCCATCACTGTGCTGCACAGGGGCATGTCAGAAGTGCAAAGGAGAGCCTGAAATACTAACCAAATACTTCAGTGACCTCTCTGGCCTCAAGGTTCCTTCACTGGACTCAAGGGGAAGCTCAGAACTAAGGAGTTGGCTTGGGCGTAATATTCCTCAAAAGCATTTGTTAGAAGGGTGTGAAATATTTGGCATGTTTTAGGGATAGCAGAAGTAGATTGTTGGAATTTGTCAGAGCTGAAGTCATCAACAAGATTTTGCTACATAGGAAGGTCTTATCTTTGGGTGAACTAAAGCACACAGCCCACTCCAGAGGGACCAGGCGTTGCCCTCAATGCCTCTCCAGGGGTGCCGAGGACCTTGATGTGTGGCAGCACCTCAGAATCCAGTTGCTGATCAGCTCCACTTTCCCAGCACCAGCAGTGCCTCTGACTGCTCTGGGGGAGGCCAATGGTCACTGCAGCACCTGAAAGGGGACCTGCCGGTGACAGCCCAGCAGGAGCTTGAGGCAAGTGTAGTATCAGCATCTGCAAGTGAAGCAGAAGCCACTTGCTTCATGCTTGCTACTGCTGCAATTTCTGCCGTCATTTTCATTAGTGCATATCATGGCGTATTTTGATCCAAATCACAGCCGTCTGCTTGTCCTGTCTTTGTTTCCACAGCATCCAGAGCAGCACGATCCTCCAGGTTACTGTGGTGCCCTGGACCTGTGCTACTGCCATGGTTTACATACACAGCCCCTGTGCACAAACAGCAAGCACAGGAGCTTGCACATGGACTGCAGAGGTTTCTGCGGGCTTCCAACTTGCTGAGGCCACGGGCAACAACTAGAAGCTCTGGTATTTTCTGAACACAAGAATTTTAGCCATGCTACTCTGCCAAGATTGTGACCACTCTAAGGGCTTACTCTGGGTGAGCACCCGGATAGGACACTGCCGGTCTGGTTTTGCTGGATTAACCTCCTGTACATTGTATCTTGGCCTTAGTTGCTGGCCACTCCTGCAAGCATGAAGCCAATCCAAGCAGAAAAGCCTGAAGACTTGTTTTGAGGAGAGGGTGAAGTATCAAAGATCTTGGGGCTGGACATGCCAGCTTAGGGAAGTTATGTCCCATTAGCTTTTGTCCCACCTGGCATGGGGCATATGTGGGGGAACTTAGAGGGGTGGGCACCTCCTGCAGCTTCATAGGCAGCCCTGGCCTTATCGCTTCCTGAACGCTGCCTTCTCCTCTGTAGCTGAAGTACAGGATTTTCTTGTTACAGCAGTAAGACCAAGAGAAGCCATCTCCTTGTCTGATACCTACTCAGTAAGCAGCAGCACTGCAGTACAACACAGCTGTTAGCCCTGCTCATTTTGGCAGAAGCCATCAGAGCTGTGAGGTTTTGGTGGTTCAAGTACAGCACCAGTTTTAAAGGGGAATCCTAAAAAACTGCTTCACAGCAAATGACAATTTTTAGAAGCAGTGAGAAGGCTTCTGCAATGCCACTGTGTCCAGCCTGGCTGAGAGCAGCAGTTTTGATGCAGGCTGTTTTGAACTCCACTTACCTTTCTTGGTGGCTGCTGGGAGAGAGCGATGGTGACCAGACTCAGTCCCAGGAAGGTGTAAGCAGCTGTCAGGCACCAGCCACGGTGTCTTGCTCTCCAAACAGCTTAGGCCTCTCTGTGCTAAGAAGTGTCTTCCAAAGCACAGAGCTGAACTTGAATCACTCTGCAGCACAGAGTATTTGTCTTAGAGAAAACCTGAGTGCAGCCCTTTGGGACCTGCCATAAGAAAGCAAACACTTGGGATCCTTTGAAAGTCAGCTTAAAAGGCAGACTGTGGAAATGGCCACATTCTGCCAAAATACACAGCAGTTGTCAAGTTTACAAGATGCTGTTACAACACACAACAAGAGCATGACTGGATACATACAGTAACATCTTTGTTACACCCTCTTAACCAAAAATTGTATTATCCATGCATGCATCTATGCTGAGTCATCTGCATGATCACAATGGAGGGAAGCCACACTGTTATTGGAAATAATTAAAGATTTCACCATTTCCTTGAATTAGAAAAATATTCATTAATTGCAAAAGGATACACATTCAGAAAGCCTTCTACTTTCTTCAATCTAATGCACAGTCATTCTGGGATCCCATCATCAAATTGAGTACAGGACATTACTTTAAATTCCACCGTGGGTAACAAACCACTTTTTAATTGCAGGTCTCACACAGTATTATCCGGTAACTTTTGTGCTGCACTGGCACTCTAAGGAAACTTCAGAAATTCCAACTAATGCAAATAACTGTACACATACAGCAACTAAAAACGACAGTCAAAAGTGACAGTGAGCAGGCACTGCTGCAGAGACAGATGAGCAGCTGTGCAAGAGATTGGATTCTCATGTGCAGATCAGTACAGCAAGAGTGGGGTTTTCATTTTCAAACCACTAAAAGAGACGCTGTCACCACTTCTGGTTTCTGCAGCATAACAAGGGTGACTTGCAAAACTGTGTGGGCAACACTGGAGCTGCTGGAAAACAATCAAGGAACCTCTGACATGATCATCAAGTGTTGCACAGCACCTTAAATTCTAAACTGACTACTGGACAGAGTCCTTACAGCTCCTTCTGAAATCGTTTTTCTCAGTTCCTCAGTGTTTAAGGGCTGGGTAGAAAATACTCAAACCATGCACTTAACTATAAACTGTATGATCCTGCATGCTGCCTCTGGCACTAAAAATCACTCTCAACCTTATGAAATAAGAATGCCATTTACAACTGTAGAGTTCTGATTATATTTCACCATAGTTATGCAACATGTGGAAAAATACACTGTTGAACATCTTGGCATACTAATAAATAAAATCCAGACATGGCCTATTGAAAATATCAAAATTAGCCCTGTGCACAAGGGCGTTTTTATATATTTGTTATGCAGGGAAAATCAAAGAGAGATGAAATCTAATTACAGAAAATAACAGAACTTGGGGTGAATTATTACAGTACACTTCCCCTCCAAAGCTATTAGAGCTCAATGGATGTCCCTTCTTTCAACTGCAGTGTTGTCCAGTCACCAGTTCCAGTGACACCACTTGCTTCATTTCTTCTTCCAGATTTGATAGCAGCATATCTCAGTACAATGTTCTGCTGCTGCTGCAAGACACACTCAGCACTCGTGGATACAGGAACACTGGTGCCACCGAATAATTCCTCTGGTATTAAACCCCAGCAACAACCTGTGATGGCTTTTGATATTGGATTATCCCTGTTATCAGCCTTAGATTATTGGACAATAGCTGATGAAGCAGAGGTAAAAGAAAGGAATATCATAAGTTCTAAATTAATTACACATGGTTTCTGTATAATGATTTAACATCCACTTACGCATGTTTGGGCTATCAAAGTTACTTATTGACAGGATTATTCAGGTCGAGTCACTGGAAATGTTCTGACTGGCTTTCTGGAGTCACACAATAACTTGACAGACATCCACTGCTGTTCAGATTTGTGAAGGTTTCTGTTCTTTCTTCTCTTCTTCCTTTGTATGAAGAACGATCAAATGGCAGCAGCGCACCTAGAAATGGCCTGTGCAGACAGACAGACAACCAACCCCAGTGCCAGTGCCTGCAATGTATGCAGATTACCACACTTGGAGCAAGAACACAAGGCCACAGAATAAACTAAAAAAACTGACTGTTTTATTGTGACATTTATGACATTGAACCCTTGTTGATATGAATGACTATGGGTACTCCTGACACGTTACATCACATCATGGTGTAGGATGGCACTGATTGTCATCTGACTTTTGAGAATGTTTAATGGTCCCTACTGACCTCAGTGCATTTGGCAAGTCACAGAAACTTTATCATCAGGTTTGTGTATACAGTTAACAAGTAGTTGGTCTTATAAGCACCATTACAAACCCTCACAGTAAGGGTATTATTAATCTAGTTTACAAATGCTTCATTGATAAAAATAGCATGATTACAGTATACACACACTTAATTTACATGTAATGTATTATAGGCATAACTGAGATAAACTACTGAGCTAACTTTGGTTGATTGAAGTATTTAGACTGAATAATGGCAATTTTGGCTTCTAAGTTGTGTAAATATTACAGTGCATTTATAAATCTAGGTTGAAAATTTACTAGCACCAAATGGATATCATAAATGGCTGACCTAGTAAGTTGTAGTTGGAGAAGCAAAGTTTAAGAATTACAAAAATAGAGCTGTCCATCAGTTGAAAGCACATTCTTGTACCTCTGCTGAAGTGATGACGTGTCTCAGCATCAGTGGCCAACTTCCGATAATAAAAGTCCCAGTTTTCAAGATTCAACATACCAAGGTAGCTCAGCTACACTGAAAAGCCTGAGGAAGTGGTGGTTTTGAGCTAGGGTATTTGTCCTGTACCTTGTTTATGTAATAATATAATAGTGCTGTTCATACAAATGTACTCATGTAAGACTGTACCTATGATATGGAGAATCTGATTGGGAGGAGTATTCAGTCCTACCTATCTATCTTTGGTTTCATTATTTGGTCTTTGGTGGATGAATTAATGAAGCAATATCTGAATTTTCATTTTCAGGTTGTCTCCCAGCTCACCACTGAGGTAGTCTTTGTCATGTTTCTCTTCAAGCTGGTTAAGTTCCTTCTTTTTATAGAGTGGAATACTACTGATTTGTAATGAATAGTTTCCGGGCACTGGCTTCTTCTTTGTGAAATGAAGGTAGCTTATCCCGTCCTTCTTATTGATTCTAAAGAAACCGTCCTCGTTTCCGGAGTCAATTAAATATCGGTTGTGGTTTGTCAGTGTTGTGAGGGCAGGAAGCAGTTCCAGGATGCGATCTTTGTTGCTGAGATCTGAGATGTTGATGGAGAAGACCGCTGCTTTCTCAATATCCCAGCTGGCAAGGCTGATGGGCGGCTCCAGCTCTTGCTGATCCTGCACAAGAACAAACTATGTCAGATGGCTTCGTAAGGGCACGTGTCACAGGTGCTCCCTGTATGAGTGTCTTACCCAGCTTGTTCATTACTAATTACATTTTTAAAAGCAGGTTCTGTAATATCATCGGCCAAATCCACTAGCACTTGTCACGATAAAGTATGGCCTTTGTCACTGTCCCTGTGGTGGGTAACAGGAGCCTGAGACACACAAAGCATCTGCGTGTGGGCCCTGCTGCCTGCAAAAGCCGTGAGTCTGCAACAGGTTTGCTACAAGATGGCAGCAAAGGCATACTCCTCCTCTCTGTCAGGGGAACCACAACCAAATGTGAACATAGAATCACAGAACTGCCTAGATTGCAAAAGACCTTTAAGACCATAGACTCCAATCATTAGGCTAGCACTGACAAGTCTTTGACTAAACCATGTCCTCAAGCACTACATGTTCATGACTCTCAAACACCTCCTGGGAGAGGGATTCTACCACCTCCCTGGGCAAGCCATTCCAATGCCTAATAACACTTTCAGTGAAGAAGTTCTTCCTAATATCCAGTCTAAACTTCCTCTAGCACAACTTGAGGCCATTTCCTCTTATTAAGGAACAGCAATGTGCAGAAGAAAGCAAGAACTGTGGGGGTGGCATGTCCTTTAGTTGGGAGTTTTCTGCTTTGCAAGATTCATTTTCTTTTAGGCATGGAGCTAGGGTTGTCCACAGGCGCAGTGGGGTGCTGGTAAAGCAGCATCACCCCTCACCTCTGAGTGATGGTAACTGAGCTCCCTGCTGAGTCCCCTTTGCATGAGTCACGCTGCAGTGGCAGGATGAAATGTTTCATACGGCACATCAGTTCTAACATTGTCATTTGGAAAGCAAGGGAAGCTCTGTGTCACCTCTGAGACAAATTCAGCACTTGTCACAGAGAGTACTGAAACACACTGAGAAAATGTGGTTTACGACCTCACTCTTCCCAAAATCAAAGGTCCACATTCTTATGGGCAACAGCAGTCTCCTGTCTTACCACATCAGCAGAGCAGAACGTGCTGAGCACCCAACAGGAATTGCTAACAGACTCCTGAATCCCCTGTGTTTGTGCATGCCACAGCAAGCTCTACAGAATGCCCACGTGAGCAGAGTAGTGGACAGGGCAGTGATGCTGTGGCAACATTCTGCTAGAGTTCAGTGTCACTTGGTTATATTTAGGATGCAACACACACCTGTGCACCCAGACATGTACCTTCAGCTGAACAGCCCAGAGCCCTGCTGCACCCTGCTGCTGCTCTGGCCAGGCCAGGGCAGATCCCTTCACCTGTAACAGCACTCTCCACTTGGACTGGAGGAAGAAGTGAGGAGCTAAAGGTGACACTTCTCCTACAAGCCATTTATGGCTTGCTGAAGTCTGTATATAATTAATTCAAAAAATAAAGTTTAAATCCAGTGACTACTTCTGAAATTACACTAGATGAGCAGCCTGGGCAATTCTGACTTTATATTACAAGAACTTGAAACAGCCAATGTGGGACTCCCCAAGAGTTTGCGTTTTGTCTAAGGACTGCAGTATCATTGTATGTTACAAGACAGTGTTTCTACCACAACTTCTGCACTCATACTGAGAAGTGTGCTGCTGGAGGCCCAGCTGAAGAACAGAGTTACAATAACCTACATCACACTGTGTCTCACCGTTGTGCTCAAGTCAGAACCAACCCTGGCAGAAGTCAGGTGAAGAATTTAATGCTTTCTGAGAAAGTGCTGAAACCATGTATTAACATTTGGTTAATTAAAAAAAATCCTAATGACAACAGCTAGGAAGAAATGGAGTTGTGTGAGCACTGCAACAGATGACAAGCATTTCACTGACACAATTACCTCAGTGGGAGCAAATGGAAACCTGCCTCTGTCACCAGTGATTTTCTTAGCAATGACAAACGAAGCTCTGCCTCCTGTTCTGGTGCTTGGGCCAGCAGAGAGCACTGTGCACAGCCTTACTGGCAGCCTAGTCCCAAGAGAGCAACCTGGATGACTGACTGCCAGGGTCTGGACTTGTCACAGGTGAGGTGTTTGTGTCCAGAACTCTGTGTTTGCTTTGGTGAGGACTCCAAGCACAGACACACAATGCAATGCTGCTTGGCAGGGCCCACATTCACTCTGACCAACACAGAATCATAGAAAGGTTCTGAGTTGGGTTTTGGTCTGTGTCCTGCCTTGCTGGCCCCACGATCACAAAAAGGTTTTATACACCTGCTGTCCTCTGACATCAAGAGCCTTCTTTGATGGTGAGTGGACTGCTCTCCAGAAAGCCAGATAGGCCCTTATTTCAGTGTTTGATGCAACATAGATATGAGGTATGCAGGGGCTTCAGAGGATGACCTTCACCTAATGGCAGTGAACAACTTCGGAAAGCCCTCAAGACCAAACCCAGCAATTCAGACTACTTTATTGGGAGTGTACATTTTTCCTGTGGGAGTGTCTCTTGGCACACCTCCTGAGACTGGTTTTCACAACACAACCACAAAGCCTTTCCCCAAAAGGGTCAGTTACCTCTGCTTCATTTGCAGTTTCATTAGTGCTTCTGCGTTTCCTTCCTCTCTTGGGATAGCCATTGATTTTACATTCATAACAAGCTTCTGGGGAGAGGGAGTTGTCATCTACTTCCCCACTGAGTGAAAGCTCTTGTCCTTGACCTTTGCCTAGCCCCACTCCAGAAACACAGTGTCTGAGGAAGGAAGAAATTAAAAATTAATTCCAGTGAGACACAGATCTTATCAAAAGCTGAATCTGGAGGACTGTGAATACAAATAATAAAGCAATTGTGTTACATTCACTTCCTAGGAAAAAAGTTCTGCTAAGGTCAATGGGCAAATTTCTCACTGAATCGCAAATACAGCTACCTTTGACTTCAAGAACGTGGCTCCACGAGGCTTGGTCCAAGAAAGACCTGCCAATATTTAACAGTTTATAAAACACAGGCTTAAGCTCTGAGAAATTGTTAGTAATTGCTGTTATCCAACCTGGAACATGTTAAAGGACACCAATTTTCAGAAACTGCTGAAAAATCTGAAAAGTGAAGTTATCCATAATGTAGCTCAAGGCTTTTAGTCACTTTTAAAACTTAAGCCACAATCTTTCTGCTTTCCATTCGAGTCACTTGATCCTGCACAATGAACAGCCCTAACATTCCCACTGGAGCAAGTGAAAATTCTTTTCTTGATGAAGCATACAGCTATTAAAAAATAAAGACTGGTTTAGAACACAGAAGAATGTGGGACACACAAGAATATTAGAGTATACAGAACGGTTACTAAAACTAGTGGGTGAAGCCACTTGTCTTTAGAGCTGGTGGGAGAGTGTTATTATTATTTTTTTTTAAGGAGACAAATGATACACCACAAAATCACAGTGAGGGTGTAAGATCCCAAGTGGCAAGCTCAGAGAACTTGCACAGCTGCTGGGGCATGCATGAGAGAGGTGAAAGCAGTGGCTTAAAAGAAGTAATCCAACCTGGTAGTCTTGACTAGATTCTATTAAGCATTATAACCACACTTCTGGCCCCCTTGGTTACTTTGCCTCTCTCACTTCTCCAAAACCAGAGGGTACATCCAACCTTTGAACACCTCCACAGCCCTATCCTTCTCTTTCATTGGAGACAATCCTCTTGGTTGTGCTGCTCCACACTACAGAGAAAGGAGCAGATTCAGTTCTCTTTAGGTCTGTTAGTTTAAAATGAGAATCTCTTACCCTTGTCCTATTCTGAAGTAACCAGGTGGGCATCCACAGACATAGCCACCTTCAGTATTTGAACAGCCGTAACTGCATGGAGCTTGTGCAGAACCACATTCGTTGATATCTTGGCAACCTCCAGTAAACTGCTCATACTGAAACCCAGTAGGGCACATACATTTATAGCTTCCCAAAGTATTGTGGCAAGATGCTCCTCCACAAATGTGTGCGCTGAGGCATTCATTTTCATCTGGAAAAGAAGCAGGACATACCACATTAACTTTTACTCTTCGGTGTAGACCAACCTAGCCCTTCAGAAAGGTGCTGTTTGACTGCTGCAAAACATCTGCCACATCAGAGGGACAGAAAAGGAAAGCAGGGTCTGGTCTCACTCTTGGCTAGGGCAACAGTTCCTAGGAAATGACCACGACCATACAACTGGGTAACATTTGGGCTGCTCTACAGAAGATGTTTCATGCCACATCAGCTCATGCTCTGGAAAGCAGAGGAGGCATTTTTTGTTGTTGTTGTTCTAGAAACAAGAGAAGAGTAAAACTTCGCAGAATCAACCACCAGGTTCAGTAATCCCACAAAAATGGTGAACAGTCAAGCTCTGACACCTTTCCAGACACTGAAAATCCCTCCCTACACATTTGCCTTTAAATATGAGGCACAGCTAAGGCATGGGGACAAGTAGAAAAATAAAAAAAAAAAAAGCAACTGTAGATACAGAAGATTGTCACATTCCAAACCAGTTCTTTCCCAAACTTCCCAAGTGTGGCACTGTAGTGTGAACTGGGGTTCAAAGTCAGCTCAGGCTTCTTTACTGTACCTGGCTTTTTTTTTTTTTTAAATTAAATGTAGCCAGTTTGCATTTTTCTGGTCTGATGTGGCAAATTGCTTTGAACCATTCCAAATGCAATTGTTGTATACTTTCTGTGATAAAGCAGCTACATGTACACGCGCATAAGAAAAGCCATCTGGATGCTGTACAGCTAAAATGCAAAGCACAGAGCAGCATCACTGACCTAAGCATCCCAGTTACAGGAGAAGAAGTACTGACATTGAGCATTATTGCCTTTTTTCAAACAATGTGGCTGTTTGTTCTTTGTTTAAAAGCAATGACTTTGCTTCTGGCAGCCTGATTTACAGCATGGTGCACTATGGAATTGCCAGAGCAGGGGATGCAGTCACACACAGTACAAGACATGGGAGGAACCAAAGCATTCTTCAGTGATTATCTAAATATGTGTTGCAGCAACATCAAAAGTCTCTGAACACTTCATTAAATAAGCTAAAAAAGACACAAACTGTTTGCAGAGCTGGGATTGCCATGGTATGTAAGGAACTGTCATGGAAAAACCTATTACATGGATTCTTCCCCTGTGGTACACCCAGGAGATCTAGATCAGTATCTTAAGTATATACAGTTACAGACATTACAATGTGAACATGTGGGGACCACAAGGTATTAAAGCCCAGGGATGAATTTTATGTTACTGAAGCCTGCAAGAGCTTTCCAATTAACTTAAAGCGATATTTCAGTATTTGTCACACCTAACACGGCAATTATGTCAACATCATAAATGCAGAGTTGGGTCACAGAAAGCTACTGCACCAGAAGGACATATGGTCCTTTGCTTCACTTCATAGCAGCAAGAGTGTGGACACTAGTCAGGTTAGATTCCATATTTTCAGTGATTGTTACAAGAGAAAAATAGGGAGGAAAGTGAAAAAAAGTTGCAGGATCCTCATCCGCTGTGTGAGCTGTGCTGTCAGGCACCAGCCACGCTCTCTGCCGTGCTCAGCTTCAGGAGGAAGAAGAGATACTATGAGAACGGAGGAAATCAAGCCCTCTTCCCCGCAGTTTTGGGTTTCCACCTGAACTGCCTCAAAGTCCAAGAAGGTGGAAGTGCTAGCTAAGTCTTCCCCTAGTTGTGGTTCTCAGAGTCATTTTCCCTGTTGAAGTACCTGGTGATCAGTAGCTGTGGTGCCAAGGTTGAAGCCTTTCTTTCAGTGGAGGAAATAACAGTGCTTGTGCATTTGAAACTGGTGTTCCCTGTGTCAAATCTAAGCAGCAGCCAATGGGCTCAAACACTGGAGTAACACTGTACACATAGTTTGAAAATGCCCTCAGTTAAATGCTATCACCCAGGAAGACTTGGAAAAGCCGAGATGCTTCACAAAACTGAAAACTGCATTTTTTCAGATTCCACAGTGTCCTCCAGCAGTCAGATAGGGCAGTGCTGGTTGGTTTGATTTTTAACCCTCCTGCAGATTAGATTCTAAGTTAACTCAAAGCACTGCTAGTGTAATTAATATCCCAAGCCACCATATGTCTGTGCTCCCTCCTTGTTCTCTTGTATGTTATAGGCATAGAGTACTGGAGCGCAAACAAACAAATGTCACAGCAAGGACTGCATAAAATGCCAGGAGGTTTGGTAAGCATAATTAAAAGCAGAGACCTCCCTACAGCACCACAGTGATAACAAGCAAAGACATTTTTATGTTCTGAAAGCAAAGAAAGCCAAACAAAGAGTTATGAAGCACTTTGTTCTCAAAGAGGTCACCAAACACATCTCTGGGTATCCACACAGGACTAGCTTGCATGAAGCCCATTAAATACAACTACAAATGCACGTAACTGTCATGAAAGGAAAAAATATTCATGCTTCTCTTCTTTGAATATGCTACATGCTAAACTGATGAAACACTCAGAGACTTTTCCCATGGCTTCTGCAGAAGACTTAGTTCTGCCTGCTCAAGTCATATCCCACATCAATGCTTTGCACACACAACCCCATCTATGAGGGCTCAAAGGCCTGGGATAGAATCAAAGTTCATGTGGGGAAGAAATAAGCATTTTAATTACCAGTGCATTTACTTAACATAGAGAGCACTAGCATTTGTTATTTGTAACCAGAATTGTCCTGTAAGTACATGCAACAAACTCCATCCCAAAGCACCTTCAGACGCAGCAGCAGCAGCTTTGTCCAAATATGACAAATGGTTAAATCTGTACAGAGAAGAGTCTTATGAAGAGTTGTCTTCCTGTCAGTGTTCCAAGGATGATAGAAGCACTGATCAAGCATGATTCTAACAGAATTTCAGATGCTTTAGGCTATAAATTTAGTTTTACAATTTAACAAGCCAAACTTGTGGTTCTGAGTCCTCCAAGTTCAACTCAGTATCAGCTCTCAGACAGGACCCGGTGTCTGAGCAGAGAGTGTTACACAGCTGAGTAAGACTTCCTTTGCTTAGACTTCAAAATGAATAACACAAGTCACATGAGTAACACAAACTTCCTCGAAGTTAAAGACACCTTCTACCACCCTCAAGGATAATTTTGAGGTTAAACACTTGTTGAATGAGGATATGGGCTACTGGGTGCTTCATATCCACTCTGCCTTTCACAGGAGTACACATTTGTGATAAAACCGCTGGATCTACCAAATTATAATCAGGAAAAGAACACACAGCAAACTGCACCATTGTGCTTCGCTTCTTGATGCTAACAAAGGTAACATGCATTTTAATGGATGAATTCTAAAAAGTGACTTGCCAACACACTGGTTCCATTGGTAATGCTGGAGATATCCTTGTGGGCAGCTACACCTGTATCCTCCAATTATATTTTGGCAGCCGTGCTGACACCGGTGGTTTCCATCACATTCATCGACATCTAAAAAGGTGAGACATACTCTGAGTTTTGGGAGAAAAGCTCAAATTATGCTATATTTGAAAAGGATGTTACAAATAATCATACATATTCATGCATCTTATATAGAGAGGTGCATTTCAGGAATCTTCTGAAAGCCTGGTCAGTGCTGGGAGAGCACTTCAGGCCTCTCAGGAGTGGATTTCTGGCTCCACAGCAAGTAATTTGGGGCTGAAACCCACTGAAAGCTCAAATACGGCTATGATTCTCAAAGTTTTTACATTCTGCCATGGAACAGACAGCAGAAAGCTATTTGTGTCTGTGATTGTATTTTCCTAAAGCTCACAACTTTACAGCAGACAGTCCCTGGCTTTTACCCAAAGCAGGAGTTTCAAAATGTTTCTCTTCAAAGCAAACCGAATCCTGTCCCAGGAAAAGGTTCTATAGACCCAGAGGAATACAGTCTGCAGACCCTTATCTCTCTCTCGGCAGGCCACCCTTGTGATGCAAGACTATCTGTTCCTAGCAAGTGTCTAAGAAATCCATGCAGGATTCAACAGAATTTTGCTGAACTTAACATGCTTAAACTAAAACATTCCAAGCTAAAGTGAAGTCTTCTCCAAAATACCTGTTCAGCTCCTTAGCATCCTGCAATGTATCTATTCAGGCCCATGAGACAAACACTGCTTTGTTGCTAAATTTCCATAGTTCGCTCCTCTTCACTCTACACATGCCTGCACTACAGAATTTGGTGCTTACTCCATAAGTCCCTCCTTGGGTGACAGAATGGTTGCAAAAAGATGAAGGAAAGCAAGAGAAGGCCAAGTTAAATACACCATATGCATGTACCTACCTTCGCAGCTAAGGCCGGTTTGATCAAGCGAGAAGCCACGCTGACACTCACAGACAAAACTTCCTGGAGTATTCTGGCAAATGCCTTTCGCTCCACATAAATTGATTTCAGTGGCACATTCATTGTTATCTGAAGGAGACCAAAGGCTGACTGTTACTTTTGTACTCCTTGTTGTGAAGTAACGCTGAAAGTAAAATTTGTGACCCGAGGTAAAGGAAGAATAGTAACATGGCTGTCCTAATGTGCTCTCCATTTTTCACTTTGCACTAAAGGAGAGCTTACATTACCTCCTTTTTAATTTGAAAACATAAATGGCTGTTAAGGGAAGGGAAACACTCCTTTTCTTCACCCAGAATAATGGAGTTTGACATTTGAGTCTTCAAATACCCTTAAATTCACACCAGTATCACAGCATCATCCAACTACCACAAGCAGGACTCAACCTGCAAGGCAGGTTTGGCAGGAAGTAATTCTGTTTAACGTTTGCACAGACGTAATGGGTGTCTAAGGTACTGCTGCAGGAACGTACAGTTCATGCTTACTTCTTCAAAAATACTTGACATGATTTCTAATGCAAGTCATGTAATGAACTAAAAGAACTGAATTACAACTTTTTTTTTTTCTCAAAGGGTAAGGCAAAAAAATACAAATTGGTGTTTTTACTGTCAGATTCTTGCAAATGCAAAATTCAAAAGATTATGAAAACAAGGAAAGGTAGGAGGCAGGGTCTCTTGGCATCTTCTGCTCTGGTGGGACTGGGATCAGAGTGTGGCCTATGTTTCCATTTGGGGTTCCTTCGGAAGCTGATTTTGCCTTGTAGCTACTTCGTTTCTGGGAAAAAACCGTCAGCAATAAATCCCAAACCTGTGTCTACATTTGCTTGTCACTCACCAATGCAGGCTGTGTGGTGCTGAGTGAATCCAGGAGGGCATTTACAAGTGAAACCCCCAATAGTGTTGACACAAAGGAACTGGCAGTTGTGCTGCTTTGTTGCACACTCATCAAGATCTAAAAAAACCCAAGAAAACACCTTTCACTTACATTTCCCATGGAGGATGACAATTCAGGCTGCCAGAAAATAATGTATCAAATAAAACCTTTTGAATTTGTCTCATTTTCCATGCTGGCTTTCAGTTCCTCTCACATGAAGCTGCACATGTTATGAATGGGACTTTGGAGATACACTAGCGTCCATGCTAAAAGTGGATTCCAGACACCACTCTCACCTGCCTGAAAGATGCTGCTAAGTAATATATATCTGCTCTTACTTCAGTCAGTAAATAGGAAATCACCCGAGAAATCCTGTGGAGCTGGGGTAGAGTGCAAACAGTATTGTACTGAAGCACGCTCTACGCCAAAAGGACTATTTAAATGTTAATGACAAAGTACACTGTCATTTCCCATGCCAAGTTTCAAGTTGCTGCTTTTACTTGTGTGGTTTCAGTCAGATCCTTGCTACCAAGATATATAAATAAATGAAATTATAATGAACATTTTGAAATATCTTCTGCTGTCACCTTTTCAGCAGCAGAGTTGGCAGGTTAAAATTCTGTCGATGCTGGACAATGTACTTCAAATCATGTTCATGTTTGCCTCTATTAAGATATATTTATTACTGAAAAACACAGCTGAAAGCAGCATGCTTACCAAAATAAGACCAATTACATATACTATTAGTCACAAAGTCTCTTAAGATTAGCTGTCATCTCCCTGCAAAAATACCTGTGGATCTACTGTTCACGCAGATTATCAAAGAACTGAAACAGCAGCTCAGTCCTGTGCAGGCCACTTCCACTATCTCTTGCAGAAATACTCACATGAATCAAGGAGACAGATTAAGATGGCCTTGACTGGTATTTGCCTGTGAAACACAGAGTTTGTGCAGTAAATTCTTTTGGTGATTTTTACCTTTGCAGCTTCTCCCGTCTTCTTGCAGAATGTACCCCTTTGGACATGAACATTGGAAACTCCCCTCTGTGTTTTTGCAGATAAAATTGCAAGGTTTGGGGGACTCGCTACATTCATCCAAATCTAGAAGAAGCAAAACCAGATGCCTCAGTGCTGATAACCAAGATTTGTGTTAATGTTTTTCACAATACTTAGGAGATCTCAGGAGGAAAACAATGTTCCCAGAGCATTCTGATGAAAGACGTTTTCTTTACCCTTTTTTTCAATATCTTTATACTTCTTCAAGTCATCTCTTAGTAATAAACTTTAGGTACCTGCATCATAATAGAAACCTTACCTATGCAGAGAGTGCCAGTTAAATCTGTAGTATAGCCAAGGTTGCAATGACAACGGTAAGATCCCCTCTCATTGATACATTCTCCGTTACGGCAGACATCGTGAATAACCTTACACTCATCAATATCTGCAATTAAACAAGAATCGGTTCACAACAGAACAAGAACTGATTTTATGCAGCTTCAAGAGATTCTTGTGACTTGACATGAAAAACCCACACACATCCTACACAGGAAAAAATGTACATAAAACAATGACAAATCACACAGACTAAGGAGAAATACTAAGCGGAAGTGAACAACTAGAGCTGATTCTATATTAGCCTCCATAGATCAAACACCATTTTGCTTTTGTGTACATAAATAGGTGTTAATTCATACCTACAAACTCATATGGGAGAGTACAATGAATGCCTATCTATCAACCAGCATGCAAAATAAATACCTGACAAGTTGGGATAGGTGCCTCATCAACCATGGCCTTTGGCTATGTTCTCTTCTCCCAGTGGACTATACTCTCTCAAAATGAAAACTGTCAGAAAATTCCAGTTGCTACACAAACTATTTAGGACCCCACAGTGTTCCAATATGCAAAAGGATAGGTTATAATTTATCAGTTCATTGTGTAAGAGAGGCTTTAACAGACAAGTCAGTACCTGCTCCATTAGACATGTATCCACGGCCATGAGGACAAAGTTTCTTGAAGGCCACAGTTCCTGGGAAGGGGCAGATCTCACAATTTTGGCCCCAGCCTCGGCCACCATCACAGCAGCATTCAGACTTGGTGACAGAGTTCCTGTTGCTTGATCCGATTTGACACATACTTTGTAAGACTTCAGTGAAGCAGTAGCCCTCTCTGTTGTCTGGAAGACAAATTATGCATCACAGAGAATCCTAATAGTGATGACCTCCAGAACTCGGTCATGAGATGTTAGGAATTTAGTCAGAATATAAAAGAAAGGGCATACTTCACCCTGGGACTGTGGAACAGAGAGTGAAAGATCACTGGCAGTAAGAAAGATGCTATGATGTAGCAAAAGGCGGAAGGTAAGTTACACTACATTTATAAAAACAGATGTTTCTGACTGGACCCAGAGAAGAATGACTGGCTGAAAATCAAGACCAAAGAAAAGGCTAAACAATTCCCTGCTGATTGAAGCCATCAGACAGTCATTAAGTTCACCCAATCAGGCTGACTGAAGCAGGTGTACAGTTAGGTAAACAGAAGGAAGTTGCAGGAGGGCACCTGCTTACAAAGGCCCCTGACTGATGGCATGTAAATTCAAGGGCCTGTGCACTCACTATACATTGCTAAGTTTAATTTCAACCACAATTTATACTATCAAAGTGATAGCTCATTAGACTGTTCACATGTGACTTACCAAGGCACTCGTTCTGAGCATCACTGACAGTGAAGCCCTCATTACATTCACATCTGTAGCTTCCCACTGTGTTTAGACAACGCCCATTCTCGCAGATCCCAGGTTTGGTCTGACATTCATTCTCATCTGTGCATTTCAAATGATATGACAGAAGTCAAGTCCATTATTGGATTAATGCCGATTAAAGAAGCTTGTATGAAGTTCTTAAACTGTGCATTCTGCCTGGTTAAACTTGCACATTATTTTAAAAACAGAAATTCTCTTTTATGCAATTTTCCGTGTTATATATTTTGTTACTGCATTTTCTCTCCACATATTCCACACTGTTTTTGTCAAAAGTTTTCAGAGTTACAGCTGCACTTCTGACTGCCATTTAAAGTTTAAATCCAATTCTGATCTACTCTCATCTATGCTAACAGAGATGAGCCCAACTCTCTGCTTCCTGATTCGGAACACTCAGCAGCAGCAAAACAAAACTGACTGTAAGGCCACAGCCACATCGATTCTCTGCTTATTGCACATGCGTGTGCACACTTGAGCAGCAACAGTTTGTATGGCACTGGCAGATCCATTACACAGGTAGCTGTGTAATTCTTTCCCTGAATTCCTTTGTATTTCATTAAATCCAAAATATGCAGCTCTCCTCAGCAACTGTGAGATCCCAGAGCTTCGACACTTCAGTGTCACTTACCTATACAGCCTTCCCCATCCGGTCTGCGCTGATAACCTGGTCCACAGATACACATATAGGTGCCAATTAGGTTCTTGCACTCCATCTGTTTTGAGTCACAGTCGTGAATTCCTTCTTCACACTCATTCTGATCTAAACCACAACATTCAGAATTCAGTATACAGAGATGAAATTCACAGTATTAAATTCTGACTTTGGACTTCGAACTGTAATCAAGCTCTATGTGTACTTTTATCATGCCACACCTATCACAAGATATAGTAACCTAGAGGAAACTGATTTCTTCCAAATACCCCTTTTTCAACGCAAGACAAAACCATATCACCTGATATAACTTCACTTTATGCAGATACACGTTTATGGGCAGGACAGGGCTGATACAATCAATTGCATAACGAAAACCGCAGGATTTCATCCCAAATTCCTTCTGACTCAGTTACTTCCTCAGACTAGAACTTCGGCCCAATAGCATAGTGAATGAGACCCCTACCCCTGCAGAACTTGAAATCATTATCTCTTAACTATGAGAGCCTGGTAGGAGCTTTACCTCTGCACATTCTCTGGTCCTCTCGCAGAACATACCCCGAGGGGCACTTGCATTCATAGGATCCAAAAGTGTTCACGCAGCGGAAAGCACAGAGCAGAGGGTTCTGAACGCATTCATTGACATCTGGATTCGGAACAACAAAGACCACAGGGGAAATGAAACGTGCTTTTGTAAAACTCAGCACACTTAAGTGTGCAGGTTTTAGGTATGGGCAATTTCACAGGTCCCAGTTTACTTAGGGCTAAATTTTAATAGCTGGGGGGGATTCATGATTCCATTCATTATGGATGTGTGTACAGCAGCAGGCACCAGGCATGGCAGGATGTTTGTACAGCTACCTGAAGTTTCAGTATCATCAACGGCAGGAAGCCAATGGAAATAACTTCCAGATCCATGGTGCTAAAATACTGTCAGTTAGGACTGCATCTTTTCCACATCTAGGCTTAGTATTTGTGACTGGGTATTTTTAAACTCTAGATACACTAATACAGCTTCCATAAAACAACAACCTTACTAGAAACAGTGCTTTGAAGTGCATTTGCTTATTACTCTAGGCTACTCAGAGTAATTACTGCTATTTAATGATGTTTATGCATTCCACTAACTCCTCCTCCTCAACTGGAGCTTTAACTCGAATTCCACAGGGAAGCGAGTCTAACTGCACATAACACTAATGTAAGCTGATGCAAGAGTAGAAGCATTCTTTCTTATGGGCTTGCAAACAGATTGTTGCAGATAATTTCTGAACAGCCATGTCAGGTCAGAAGAGAATGTCAGGATGTCCTAGGCCATGCTCCTCTCTCTGCTTGTAACAGGAGAAGACGAGTATGAAAAAACATACACAGAGATCTTTCTCAGTTTCAGGATTTGCACAGCCAAAAGCCACAACTAAACTATCACGGGTAATTTTCACTGATGGATCTCCCAGCAAACTTGTACAGTTTTTTTCTGGGTGAACATGTGGCCTCAGTAATATTCTGCAGCAAATACTCCCACAACCTAAGTAAGTAATATGCATATTAAAATGATGGCTCTGGATTGTCTAACACATTCCCTCTATTTATGGTACCTTTAACACTTGTGGCTTTATAAATTTAAATCATCTATCTCTTCAAATACATTTTCCACAGTCAAAGAATCTAAACTAATTAATTTTATGCATGTCCCTTCTATAATGCTCATCTTTCTTATTCCTCCCCTTCTTATGCACTTCCTAATTTTTATTTTTGAAATGAGAGATCAAATAATGAAAAATTATTAATCATAGTGGTAAAATATCTAGTATTGCATTTACATTTTCTGGTTTCTTCTCTCTTTCTTCCCTAGCAAATCTAAGCAGGCTACTTTCTATTTTCACCATCCACAGTGCCTCTTTGCTCAAGAACTGGGGACTGTTCTGGAGCAACCATAGCCCAGCATCCTCTTCAGATCAAGATGTATTGTTCCAAATGTCCTCTTTTTTTTTTTTTAAGTTTTGTTTTTACACTGGTTTACTCTCCTCAATAATTTCCAAAATCAGGAAACCGTTTCAGCACATAACAATAGTCCTTAACACGTGGAATCTCACCTTCACAGGTCATCATTGGTCCAGGCTCAAATCCCTCAACACAAGTGCATTCAAAACCTCCCACCACATTCCTGCAAGTTCCATTTCCACAAGGGTTTCCAACAGCACATTCATCCGTATCTGCAAGCAGTTAAATTAAGGCAAGAGTACATGATCATATTCAACTAAAAAGGTATAAAATCGACATTGCTGATGTACAACCAAAAAGATACAAAACCCAGAAAATCCAAGAACTTTCTCAGGTGACTGAATTTGAGTCACAGTTTCCTAGCATGATGTGATCACTAGACGTTATCAGAGCAAAACATTCAGTCAGAGCAGGAACAACTGGAATAAATTGCCCTGGCAGGTTTTAAGCACCAGTGGGGATGTAGAATCCACAACATTAGAATAATGCAACCCCGCTACTCCTTAATGCCATGCTTAGCAGGAAATGCTCTAAAATGGAAGGTGAAACAGTTGTACTTACCCACACATTGAGCTCCTTCTAGGATGTAACCATACGGACATTCACAGCGGAAAGACCCATCTGTGTTGATACATTGCCCAAATTTACAGTTATCTGGATCAAGGCACTCATCCACATCTAAATCAGAAAGATAAACAACACAGTAAGTGCAACTGATTTCACATGCTTTTAGAATTCTCTCAAAGAACAAGTGTTGCTCTAGCAAGAAATGTTCCCAAGGTGACAAAAAAAAAATCCCGTATTTCACTGTTCATATATTGTGACGAGGGCAGAGAATTTGTCTTGCAGGCCAGCTTCCAACTGCAAAAAAGAAAGTGATTCTAAACGTCAGATAAAAAGCATCTCCAACTGGGGCTACAGGGAGAGGAGTAGATATGAAAAACAGTAGTCATCCAGTGCTCCTGAAATGAAAACTGTTGCCAACAAAGCTGAAGTGCTGTTTGTCTTGGGAGAGAACAGAATGTACTGAAGGGATCTGGGAAACTGTGGTGTGCACTTCGGGAGGATTATAACCATTTACTGTAAACAGGCTACATAGAGCGCCTAAGAAAAGACAGGTATGCTATACAATCCATTCAACAGACCCTACATAAATTCCCCAGCAAGTCTATCCAGCATAAATTAAAAAGCCCAACACACTATTCTAAAGAAGTCTAACTTCTGATATGAAAGGCATTCAAGTGTGAATTTTAAATCGGTAAAAATATACCCAAAAAAATGTCTTGAAGTTTCTACAATTCATGGGCTTTTGGAAATAGCTGCAGAGGTGTTATTCTCAGCTGAAAATCAGGGGCATGGCTTGGTGGTAGAAAATGACACACTGCTGCAATAACAGCATCATGCAATGCAGGCACCTACCTAGTCTTGCATCACCAGGTCCAACAAGGATGCCAATTCCAAATGGACAAATCTGTCTGAAAGCCTCTGTTAAAAAAAAAAACAAACAACAAACATACAAGTCAGACCATATGTTAAATTCTGTCTTTGTGATCAGCAATACTCGTGAGCTACCGAAGCAATCACTGATACAAATTTAGCCTCCTCATGTTCAGCTCCAGAAATACAGTATGTAAATGTATAAACTTGTAATTTTATCTTACACTCACGTCAAAACTGCATGCTCACTTTATGTTTCATCTGATATGTATATATGTAAAATCCTGTGAACAATTAGCATTATTTAACTGCCTTTCTGGAGCAAACTAACACAATATTTCCATTTTAAAAGCACCAATACTAGTTACTGTAATTATTCTTTTCCGTTGTAAATGAGAGATTTACAACATTTTCTAAAGGCCAAATCTAATCTGTAATCACCAGGTAGTAGCTTCTTAAAGCATGTCAACCTCTAACGACAGAGTAAGTAATAGATTAGAATTTCTGGTCTCGGTTTAGGGTAAAATCACCACTCAGTTTCCAAATCCACAAGGTTTTCTGAGTGTTTTTTTGACAACTGAAAGATGATGTCATTTGAGAACAAGTCATTCTCTACTTGTTGAAAGAAGCTTGTGCTTCCTTACCTGTGCAAATCACCTTGTATATTCATGGTATTAGAATAAGTCAGAAATCTTAAATTTCCACTCTGGTGGACCAAAGTGCAATAAGCATGTGTGTAATCATAAAGGCTCTTCAACTTCACAAACTCCTCCAGCTTTCAGTCTGACACAGACACTAAAGTTCTGCAACTGAAACTAATCTTTTACCACTTCCATTTAATCTGTATCACAAGCAGATGGATGGACAGAGGACTGTAATTCAAATCCTTTAAAGATGCTGCTGAGCATATTCTCTACTAACAATGTTCAGAACATCACAGAATTCTTGACAAGATTTTGCTTTGTGTTCTGTAAATACAGTAGTTAGGGCTAACTTAGGCCTTCAGAAGGAAACTGAGGTGGTAAATATGCTTCAGCTGCATTCAGAGAGTGTTCAGTGGAGAATATGTGTGAAATAACAACTGAGTGGGTTGTACGTTTTAAAAAAGAAACAAGTCCACTGTCCATGACATGCTGAGATATTAATTTCCCAGACTGACACCTTAAAGCTTTTTCCTTTTTAAAAGATTAGAAAACTGGCCTTGATATCATCCTTTGGGAGAAGTTTGGACTGCAAAAAAACATACGTGCTGACACTTCAAGGAAATGCTGCATTATATACCAGGCTTTTCCCACTGACTTTGCTTCAAATGCTCCTGGGCAATGTAATGAAACATGCACAGCCTTGGAAGAACATTGCAACTGGCACATTTGATTCACTTTTCATCCCTTGGCTTTTGTGAGGATTGTCTGCAAAGCATCTACATGACTTATTAACAAAATGAAGTGTATCAATGTATTGCTGAAACCACTAATGCTGTTAACCTCATCTGTCAGCACGAATTAAAGTCCATTCAGCGAAATGCAGCACGATAGTACAAGGGCCTGTTAGCTTGCTTGGTGCCTGATTACTCAGTCTTACAAAGGATACTAACAATGGAAAGTGTTTCTTTAACAGCAGTGCACCAAGGCCTGTGTTTTGTCATTCCTTGCTATACTTCCAAGTTATTCATATTGATACGATTGCACATTAAGATTTTTAAGATAACAAAATGTAGTCACAAAATCCAAAAAGGCCATTCCAAAGGTGATTCTGACTGCTTTGTGGTTTGGTTTTTTTTCATTACATTTCATATTTATGGCATCCCTTCCTATACTTATTTACAATTAGATGAATTCCATTTGTGTCTTACAAGTATTTCCACTCAGAGTCTATCAAAGACCTGCTTACTACTTTCCACTTTCTCTCTGTGATGCCTCCAAAGCAAAACATTCAGCACCTAATCATACTGACAAACCTACAGAAAAGGATTATGCTTCAGACTGGACTATGCAAGGAATATAGTTGTTTGAGACTGCAATGGCATCTGCTTTACAGACAGCAATGACAATGTTAGGCTTGAACACCTGTGGAAGATTATTTTTTCTAATTCCTTCTTATAAGAGAGCCAATTTTCTCTCGGTTCTGAGACTACCATGATAATAAGGTGACTTATTCAAGAACGCACCATCTGCTTCCTCTGGGCAGAGCTCACAGGGATCGCCCCATCCCTGACCCTTTAAGGCACAGCAACACTCTTGTTTGGAGTGGTTTCGGGACTTTGGCACAGAACATTTTCCATCTTCAAATTTGGTAAAGCAGTAACTTACTCTCAGATCTGCAAAGAGAAAAAGTTATTATGAGTGGTCAGGGTGACCTTTGACAAAATTTTCACTTACAGATGTTACATGCAAAATTACAGGGGACACCCCCAACAAACCACCAAACTTTCACCTGAGTCTATCAAGAAGGACTGTTATTGTCTCTGACTGGGAAAGCTCTGAAGAGGAAGGGGAGCTCCCTACCCTGGTGACAGAAAGCTATGGGACAGTGTCCTATTTTAGTCATGGAGAACTTATCTAATAAAGACTCAAGGGCTGTACTACCCTCCTGCCCTTACTCTGCTTTGTAAAAACTGGATATTGGCTTAATAGGTTTCTATTTCATTATTTGTAAGAATCACTCAAGAGATTTTAATCAACTTGCAAGGATAATACTGTCCAATGTTAAATGAGAGGCAATTTTCAACAGCGCTTTCCTTCCTCATTCTTCCCCGAGACACACACAAAGAGAACTGGCCCAGTGGCACTACATTTTACTCCCTTAGGCTGGGTAACCAAGAGCAGAGCTGAGATCACAGCCCACATGCACACAGCAGAGAAAGAGCTGGCAGCAACCTGCATTGGCAAGGGCACAGTAACAGGGCAGTGATGGAAGCAGCTGCTCCTTCAGTTTTCTGGCTGCAGCATCAATGCCAGGCAATGTCCAGTTTTTACAGAAGTCCTGGGTAATGGGAAGCTTTAAACTAAACTTTGCTTGGCCTGAGATACACAGAAAAAAAATCAGAGGTCTTCTACGAGGGACGGGGAGAGGTCCACATATTGTTCATACCCACAAGCATGCCTTTTCCTCTGACAATGTGTGTGAAACAGTAGCCTGTTTCCATAAAGGAGACGATTAGGCTACTTTTTGTTTTAAATTAATTCATTTCCCGAGGAGATTTCGTTTGTTGTTTTTTTCCTTACTTCAAGAAAACAACATCCTCAGACTGTAGAAACCTCATTTATACAAGCTACAAAAGCACAGCTAAACCAGCCATGCTGCCTTCTTGAAGCTGACTGAAGTAACTGCCAAACTGCACGGTGGTTTGAAGACTTGGATGAAGGTTTACTGCAGGTTGGATTAATTTTTACCAAAACCACAGTTTCATTTAGCCCACTGTGAAGTGAAGAACACACTATAGTGTCAACAAGCATCACTACTCTGTGCCAAGCATAACTGCAGAGGTCCTTAAAAAGGTTTTACTCATCAGTAGTTCCCACTGTGCACACTGCGTAGAGGACATTTAATGATGTATCTATTTCATATTTTCAAAGTCTTTAAAACAACTCAGTCCCTATTTTGATGTGTTTGTTTTTGATCTGCAACATTAGCTAACCTGTGGCTTTTCATTACTAGATGTTCAGCTTTTAGCATCTCATCTCTGGCTTAGTGCCCACGTTTTGAGGCTTTGAACAGTGTATGTGGTAATCTAGAAGCCAAGAAACGCTTCAGACTTTTCTAAGCAGATGGAGGCTTATTGTCCACACAACACTGTTTGCAAATTTTTCCCATCAATCTTGCTTCCACCCACACATGTGTGGAGAAGAATAGCATGGAGCTAGTGCTATGATGTATTTGGTAAGTGCTAAGAACAGATTTAATCTTGGAAAAGCTGTCTTTAGCAGTGTGTTGTAGTAGTCTCCTGCCCACATTCATGCTCTGTGTCAGACATGTCACAGTCTAGAGAGAGTCCAGGTAGCCTCAACATTTCTTCCAAGGGTGAAAGTAAGGGCTGCAGGGCAACATAATTTCCTCACTTGACCTGGTGCTTTTTATATTATCTTCGCCCCTTTTATTGCAATGTTCTTTGTAATGACAAACAGATGTTAGGGCAAGACAGAACCTGGCCCTAACCACAGAACTGTCATGTTTTCCTTGTGAAAAACACTGTTTGAATCCAGAGTCTCTTCGCTATATTAGAAACAGGCAACTAATAAGGCTTTTATAAAACAGCAAACAAATTCTGAAATGCCAGAAAATAGGAATGAACTTACCTTGGCATCGCCTTCCTGTGGAAGACAACACAAAGCCCTCTGGACATAGACATTTGAAACTGCCTGGAGTGTTGCTGCAGGTGCCCAGTGCACAAATTTCTGGCTGTTCCACACACTCATCAATGTCTGTAAGAAAAGTAATTGAAGAGATGAGAAATAAAAATATTTACACTGGCAGTCCTACTGTGTAAAATCATCACTGATACCTAAGAGAGTTGGAAAATTTAAAAGAAAAAAAAAAAGGTCAAACAAAGAGGGACAGACAGAAAGAGGAACAAGAAATCCATGGACAAAATCTAGGGTTAAATTTTAGCTCATTGTGCAGTGGGCAAACCTTACCAATGTACCATCAACCAAACATCAAGGATTAGATTCTCCTTAGGACCAGATCAGGTAGTTCTGCTTCCAACAACAGTTGATGAGAAGTTTTCTGGGAAATTACTTACTTGTGGCTACAGTTCAGAAATGTACTCTGCCACAGATGACTAAACATTCCTCATGTTTAGATGTAGAGGAAAGTGGTAACAACTGTGAGTACTTAGTAAAGGGATAAAAGAAGGATTATTTTGTACACACCTTCACATTTGTCGTTCTGCAGGACATACCCAGGAGGACAGATACATCTGAATGATCCATCCAAGTTCTGACATGTGCCTGGTGAGCATTTTCCAGGTTCCAATGCACACTCATTGATATCTAAAAGAAAAGAAAGATTATTTATTTGAGATATTTGGTTTTATCTCAATAAATCAGAATAAATTTTGATTCCATCAAGTTGATGGTCAAACTCCCCTCTTCTCGTCCCCTTGTCGCTGTTTTCTTCTGCTAGGTACTATGATGACAGTATCACAGAATCACAGAACATCAGGGGCTGGAGTAGACCTCGAAAGATCAGTCCAACCCTCCTACCAGAGCAGGTCACACAGGAATGCATCCACGTGGATTCTGAATGTCTCCAGAGAGGGAGATTCCATCTCTTTGGGCAGCCTGTACCACTGTTTTTTCGCCCTCACAGCGAAAATGTTTTTCCTTATGTTGATGTGCTCCAGCTTGCACCCACTGCCCTTTGTCCTGTCACTGGACATCACTGAGAAGAGCCTGGCTCTGTCCTACTGACACTGCTCTTGACATCTTTTTAACTATGAATGAGGTCATCTCTCAGTGTCCTTTTCTCTAAGCAAAGAGTCCCAGATCCCTCAGCCTTTCCTCTTATGGAAGATATTCCACTCCCTGGAACATGGCTCCCTACTGTAGCAGTTGGTGGGGCAGCGGCAGGCACGGTTTTCAGAAGGCTTTTCCGCTGTGATGTAGGACAGTTCTCTCTGACCTTACTACGGCTATCTGTTCAGGGTTTTTTGTCCCTACCATAAAAAGAAAGCACTCACCAACACAAGTCCTTCCATCCAGAGCCACCTCATAGCCATCATTGCAAAGACACTGGAAGGATCCAATTGTGTTCACACATTGACCATTCCTGCAGAGCATACCATTTCCACTTGCACACTCGTCCACATCTAAGAAAAATAACATTGAAAGATGTATAAGAAATGCCTGCAACAAGTGAAATTGGGTAGGTGAGATTTCTGTTTCTATTATATCAGCACAGTAACTGATAATAATGTAAATGATCTCATGTTTCACAAGCAAGCAAAGGAGAAATACTGCTACTGGTCTGTGTTATAAATTGTCAAAGCAAGAGTGAATAAAAGGAATGGCATATATCACATGCAAACATTAAAGAGGCTATAGAAAAGTGAGCACTGCACAATCAAAGAGGGCTTTTCAGACTGAAGAAATTGGCTTTTGTCTTTAATCACACAGTTCATGCAAGGTGCAATTTAATTCAATGCAGCAGATGGTACTAATGGTACTTTCGTTAGAAGCAGAAATCAGAGACACGTAATTAGTCTCTGCTCCCCTTACCTATGCAGTCATTGTTGTGTGAGAGAATGAATCCCAAATTGCAGCGGCAGTTGAAAGAGCCAATGGTGTTTCTGCAGGTTCCATTGCCGCAAGCATCTCTCTCACACTCATTAATATCTGCAAAGATGAGAAGTCAAGCAGGTAGAATTTTAATCATTGTTGGGGAAAGGAAAGTTTGTTGCTACCCCATAAGCAAGACAAATAATCCACGGTCAACAGAGTGAGTAGAAGGGAAAAATATTATTGCATTTCCCTCAAAAAGAAGATTTTACATAGGTTTATATATTTGATATTAAAATCTGCAAGTATAATCAAGAGATCAACAATCATTTATCTTACTGGTTCCTATCTCACTCTTTTCAAAGGAAGTCTAAGATATCCCTAATCACAAGCATTCTGAAATCTCGTCTTTCTCAGACAGATGCTACACTAACAGCTGTGAATGAGTTAAATACAGAATTTCCTCCTTTATGAAGACAACTCTGTTTCTGAAAAGGGCACTTTTCTGGCAAGAAATCTACACTTCCCTTACTCTGTTAAGAAGCTGCCTGTATACAATTGCTGCATTGCAGTATTCATCTATTAAGTTTCTTGCCTAAAGGAATAAATGAGCCAAGATGATTAAAAAAATCCAAGAATGGAACTTTTGCCTGAAAAATGGAAGCATTAGCAGGGTAAGTAATTTTAAAGGTTCACTCTAATGTAATGAGAGGTTCTTCATTATAAGCTGCCCATAATCCTTAGCTGCCAGCTATGGTGTTTTTGCACCTTTGCCTGGTGGTAAATAGCTCCCATTCTCAGCTCTTGCAATGCATCTCCTTAAAACAGAGAGGACAGGCTTAATAACTATTTTAATGGAAGCTGCATTTAAGTTGGGACTGCAGCTTAATTTGATATACTTACCTACACACATTGTTCTGTCATCATTTGTCTTGAATCCATTGTGACAAACACAGTAGAAACTTCCAACGGTGTCAATACACTGCCCATGGCTGCAAATATTGGGAATTTCTTGACACTCATTTCGATCTGAAAACAAAGAGGCACAGTGAAAGGGAAAGCCTCTAAATTACAGGGCTGAAAGGATGTATTCACAGCAACCATGACACTTAGAATTCAGTGCATAGCCCTAATTTAAAACAGAGGGTTTAATTTATTAATTATGAAAGCTTTACACAAATCTCAGAAAGGGAGCTATATGCCTGTAAATCAACTTTTCCAACATTTCTGGGACTCTAAATCATTTGGTTCAAAAATATTTAGCAAACACAAATTCTTGCTGGAGGAAAAGCATATCACTGTGGCTTTGAAAGTAGAATTAATGGCATGAAATTGTATAGGGAGAATTCTGAGTGCTCTATACTGACTGTACCAGGTATCAAAACCACATAAAAACAGCAGTTTGTATCTTTCTCATGAAAGCAACTGCTTGCTAACTTGACTCATGCAAAAGAGAAAGGGAGCTGTATCCCACACTTCCCCCACTAAGTGAAGACTATTGTGCTACAGATTTATCTACTCATTATGCAGAGATAAAATGGGTATGTGTCTACACATGTGTTCTAGCATCTATGCCTCACACAACATGATGACCCCGTAAACCAGACACAGCTCAAACAGCAAGAAGAGTTACTGCTATATGGAGTCAGAAAATACTCTGCCAACAGTGGCAAACACTCAGCTGTGTAATTCTGGGGGGAGAGAGAGGGAACACGATCCTGCCAGCATGTGATACACTGCCTTACACTAGCAGGGCATCTATTACCCAAGCTTCCTGCCACCCTTCTTATGAATGCTTTCGGGTAGAATCCAGGATTCTATCAATAGTAAATGAAACAAAACGTTAAGAGAATAAAATGATTGCTGTCCAGCACATTTTTTTAAATGACAAGTCAGAAACGTGGATCAAATGAGGTCTTTCTGCTGACTTCATCACCAACAAGAGATGTTTTGATTCAATATGCTTCCTGGCATTTTGTCTGCTGCAATTCCAAAATATGAGACCTGAGGTGCTGCCATAAGCATGTATCAGAATTCATTAGCTTTTAGCCTTCAGTAATTTTCTGTTACGTGCAATTTAAGCAAAGCAGACACAGTTTCTTACCAAACTGTCCCCAGTCTATTGCAAAACTAAGAGCCAAGTTGTTTTGAATTATAGTGGACTTAAAGTATTAAGTCTTGTTTTTCTGCCTCTCCTGCCCATTCTCTACAGTGATGTGGCACATGGACCATCCCCAGGAGTACTGTCCATAAGCTGGGGCCACTTCTAATTCTGGATAGGTGCTCGCTGAGGACAAAGCTCTCCCAATGCTATTAATGATTTTGCTGCTAAGAGTCAAAAGGAGATTAAAAAAGAAACCAATGCTGGATGACATACTGTCTTAAGAACTAATCTTCAGAGCTCAGGAGAGCAGAAACAAAAGAGAAACTATGGCTATCTTTGGTGGTCCTGTGGGCAAAAGAAGAGTGAACAGAAGTCCCAGGGGAAAGTCACCCCTTTTGGGATAAACAAAGATCATTGTGACTTTTTTAAGAATTGGGAGTCAGAATTGTCTTAAGTGGCAAAATATAGTTTATATGAAAAATTATTCATTAGACTGTAATAGATAGCACCAGAAGAATAACATTTTAATAGTAAGATAAATGCAGTATTCATAGTACTAGTGTCTATGACACATAAGTTCTGATTCAACTGCATATGAACTACTGAGGTGTGATCATTTTCCATGCAGCAGCACGACCAATCCTGCAAGGCACTCAGCACTCTTTGCTCTCAGCAGAGCTGTTGGGAATTTCCTTGCTTTGCTGGATCAAGTATTTTATCAACCACTTTTATTTTGGCTCTAATTGTGTAACTTTATTTTCACTAAATATAAAGTAGCAAAATGGAGGGAAGTATTACTCTTTGTGCCAATTTATGTTTAGTATTGTAACTCATATCAGAACCTTCCCTGGCTCTTCCTGTACTGCTGTAACGAACCCATAACAACAATTACGTTAGGAACATATTGAATATTTACATGTGCCACTGCATAGCTTAACAAAACAAGGTTTTAGTTCTCATAGTAGTGTTCTGGTTGCTCCTACATCCTTTTCCCTTAAGGGTCACACAAAACAATGAAAAGCTGTGCTGCTGGGAAAAGTACACCTCCTAAAACTCATGTACTCAGAAGCAAAACCCAAGGAAAATGCTGCCAGTTTCCGTTGTGATTATTATTTTGTTCGGCAATGTATATAATATTTAGAACTGCTTGGCCCATAGCAGACTTTAAAATCTCTGCAATTCTTCAAGCAATCAAGATAACATGAATGCCTCCCTCAGATATGATATTGTAAGAAAAATCAAATAGGTTAGAGAACTACAGGCCCTCTCAGTAAATACCTAAAAATAAGTTTTAGAGGCCTGTTTAAATCCACATAAGGGTTAACAAGAAGTTTTAAAGTTAGTTATTGCATATGGCCCAGAAGATAAGTTCACCTTATGAGCAAACACTCCAGTAAGTAGAATCATAGAATCATAGAATGGTTTAGGTTGGAAGGGACCTCAAGGATCATCCAGCTCCAACCCCCTGCCACAGGCAGGGACACCTCCCACTAGAGCAGCTCGCCCAAGGCCTCATCCAGCCTGACCTTAAACACCTCCAGGGAGGAAGCATCCACAACCTCCCTGGGCAACCCGTTCCAGTGCCTTACCACCCTCACTGTAAAGTAGGTGAGTTACTGGTGAAAAATAAAAGTGGCAAATCAATTGCTTAAAACACATTTAGGAAATTATAATGAAAATCAAAGAATTTATGCAAGGGAAGGTTTCTCTCAGGACTGCAACTAAAATTTTGCCATCAGAAAACAGTTCATCAAAAGGTAGTGAATCAATTGTCTTCCCTCTCTAGATAAGACATGGGCTGAAGAAAAATGCTTGCAGCTGGTGGGATAGAGTAGAAGGCAATCACCTACTCGGGTGATTAACTCTCATTTATGCTTCTGCAGGATGGGCCTTTAAGTCTTCTGGGCATTTCCAGAATGTTTATGGGATGCCCTAAAAGGCTTTAAGAGGAGGGTTCTTGGAGCTCAGATCATCTCCTGGTACACCATCTTTATGAAGAGGAGATAAGCTTTTTTAGACTTCTTTAGGTTTTGCTACCACTTTCTGCAGACCCTCGCCCGAACAAACCAGCAGCACTCACCAGTACAGCGGCCAGTTGATGTGAACCTGTAGCCAGGCTTACAGTCACAGCGGTAGCTACCAGCAGTGTTCACACATTCTGCATTTTGCTGACACACTGGCCCATTTTGGCATTCATCGATATCTGTCAGTACAAAAAGGGAATTTGATTGTTATGATAAGCTGGCAGTAGAAAGACACTGAAATCGCTTAGTGTAAAGAGTATCGCTTTACCCAAACACACAAATTTCTTTCTAAGACTGAAAAAAAGCAAACATATTGGTGAAAGTAGGTATTTGGTTACATTTAGGTATCTTCCTGAAATGATCCCAAACCCACATGCTCCATCTGGAAAATTAATTCCTATTTAGACAATTTACAGAGTGGCTTTCTGAAGGTGTTTTGCAGGGCCCATGGAAGGCTTGCTGCAACACTTGGGTGGATTTCAAAATAAATAAGCTGCTGTGTCTCCACAGAGCTCCACTAGAGACTACAAGAATCTCCCTTTATTTTAACTGAGTGTGATGATCCTGGCTGGACAGTTGTAGCTTTCAATGTAAACACCACTACACCATTTCAGGTAAAAAAAAATGTGACCAATTTGCCTTATTTAAGCTGCTGCAAAAAAGGAGAACTTTATTTTCCTGGAAATGTAACTGTGTTTTGGTTAGAAGCAGCATACAGAAGATGCTTCAACGTGAAGCTCTCAGTGCCTTGCTTGCAGCACTCATGTTGTCAGCAATCATAACTGACACCAGAGAATGACAGCAATTCATACTGCTGCCTTCAGTTTCTCCAATAAACTGATTAATACAGGGTTAGGAAATGTTTAAATTGGGAAAAAGTTATCACGTGTTTGTATCATTTAGAGAAACCTTTGTTCCATTAGAAAAAAAAGTGTCTTGGAATTAAAAAAACATTGTGCTCATGATTTGACTCAAGACTACTCCTCTTTTCTTGGCTTTACTGTCTAATGTGAAAACCAGTGTTTCTTCCCATGACTGCTGACTCATGCTCCTTCAAGGCTTTAGATGTCTGATGGAAAATATGGTATTTTCTATGCAAAAGATTTCCAAATGTCCAAATTAACACTGGTACCAGCATTTCCCCTTCATTAAGACTGCCTTACAAGTACACCAGGTTTGGCAGTGTCTGAATTGCCAGCTGGTGAGATATGAATGAGCTCAGCGCTTTACCTTCACAGATCAGGAGCTTGTCATTGTAGAAGAAACCCACGGGACACTCGCATCGGAAGCTGCCAACCATGTTTATACAGATCCCATTTTCACAGACTCCAGGAATCTCTCTGCATTCATCAATATCTGCAAGAATATATATTTTTTAAATGCTTGTCAACAACACTTTATATTAAATCCACCACAGAATATGTCCTTAGGAGAATTATGAAAAGTCTAACACAAGCATCAGAACATTCCCAACTGCAGTAGACAGTGAGTCATTCCAAACTGTGGATATTTCCTCATCTTCTGACTCTTTACTGTAGTGAAGATACATCCTGCCACATAGGAGTGATGCAGAGGGTAGCACACATCCTCACATCTCTCACCCACAGCCCTGATGAATCTCCTCATCTTCCTAAGTGTTGCCACGGAGTTACCGGGAAGGGCCAAACAGAGAGAACGCAACTGTCTCTTGTTTAACGCAGGGGAGCATGACTGAATTCTGACTGAGCACTTGTCAGAATTAGTTTTTCACTGTTCTACCCTTGTTAATCTGAAAAGACTTTCATGTTTTTATGTAACAGTTTGGAAGTGCCAATGCCAGGTAACATCTGAAGTGCTGCCAACATGCTATTAAATTGATTGAGCCAGGCAGCCAGGGTTTGCCAGTGCTCTATACGCACCTGGCTTAGGTAACTGATTTTGGCAGAAAAAAAACCCAGCTGCTATTACTGTGTCCTTAATATTTAATACCTTTAATATTCTAACAATATGAAAGAGTTGAGTGAATCTTCCAAAGCCTCTCCTTTTGGTAAAAACTGTCACATGCACTGATGTACAAAAGACAAAGGATATGGTGGGAAACAGTTGGCCAATATATACTTTTCCACCAAATAATGGCTTTTTAAAAATTTTATTTTGCTGCTGGAGTAACCCCTTCATTTCCTACATTAGATTCTGTAATTATGAGTTCTCTGATGACATAAGGGATGACTAAAATTAGTTCTGCTTTTGTCTCTGAAACAGCCACCTGGCGAAAATATACAGAACTTTAATCCAAACAGAAGAGTAACATCACATAAGAACTGTAACCAGAGTAAGGTACTCAGAGAACTACCCCTGCAGAGTGGGTGCTACTTTATACCTGTGCCCACAGGTGTTAAGGACACAAGCACCTCCTGCTTGAGTGCAGTAACACAGCGAGATCTGCCAAGATCCCAAAGCAGCAGGAAAGCCCATGACTTGTACAGCACAGAGCTGTGTGTGCAGCATGCACTGGTACGCACTGGTGGCCAGTGCAGCATGGCCCTTCTGTTTCACTTGGCTTCTGAATGTGCATAGCTCTGTGTTATGGCAGGGCAGACAGAGCTCTGCAATGCTCCTCTTCTGGCACACACTTCGTGCTGCAGATGCAGCCTTTGCCTGCGCATGTCAATGTGACCAAAGGCCCAACTGGCTTGAGCAGATTCAGCAACACTTTAGGCTAATGTTAATAGCTATAAAGGGGAATTCTGCTTCTAGGCAATAACCTGGTAAATAATAAATATTTCCACTTACCTAGCTGCACACTGCATCACAGCAGCAGCTCAATGCTAAAGGACCTATTACTGCCTGTCTGCTGCCTTGGTCTGTTACAGGGCACATTATCTCTTTATTTGCATTTTTGTACAAATAAAAACAAAAGGGAGTCCCATTAGGGGTTTACTCAACTCCTTGTCTTAGAATTCCTCATTCTCTCCCTCTTTTTGTTTCGTAATTTGTTACTCACGACTCAAATGTTACACACAATAACATACGTGAGAAATATTTGAGTTGAGCTGAAAAAAGCATTTTTGTGTCAAACCAATACGCAGGGGGACTCATGTGAAATGTCAGATTAAATCTCTGCTTTAGTTTGAAAGAAAGACTCCCAGCTTCTCTCATCCCAAATGCTGGCTGGCCTTACTCCCAGATCTCTTATTCTTGTTATCTGTGCCCTGCTCATGTAGGCCTGATTACAGTTTTCTGGACCTTTACATTGCCTTGATTATAAGCAGCAATTATCATTGCTTCCAGCTAGGAGGAGCTGAGCAGAAAGTTTGCTGGCTCAGACGCAGACAGAGGGTTGAACTCCATTAGACTGTTTAGTCATTATTTCTCCCATGAAAAAAAAAAATAATTGGGAAAAGAAACCTTCCCTCTTCTCTGGGCAGGGGTAGCATGGAATTTAGTTCAAAACAGAAATTCCAACTCACCAACTGGTAATCCTGTATAAATATCAATGAAGAAGCCAGGCCTTTGACTTCCACAGAGTGTGGAGAATTCATCTGCAACAGGAAAGAAAATCAGCAATTACAGTATCTGGAATTAATCAACAGTCAACAATTCATTATCATCCTTTGCACAAGAAATTTTTTTCTACTCTTTCAGCACTGGCAAGGCGTACAGAGGTATGCAGACCCTTGCACGAGGCTCAGCATGTGATGTGCTCAGTATGCACATACTCACTCAAAGGCCATTGAAATTAACAAATAAAAAGATGCAGAGGGCTTGGGATCACATGCTGATTTTGCTTCGCATATGCTTAATTTTGTGCATTGCAGTTTTTGCACACAAGTCCACATCTGACTTTTAAAAACTTGAACTATCAATTGGAAGTTATTCAAATAAGTGTTTAAAAAGTTTGTTCTTGAAGCAAACCACCTCAAACTAGAGTTTTTGCAGAGTCTTACCCAATGTGGAGAAGTCCTGTACACCCATACAATTAGCTCAGAAACTCCTACATCTTACACTGACACACCCGACACAGATTGTACTCAGAGGAGATCAAGGTACGTCTGTAAGTCCATGGCTACCACAAAAAGCAATCACAGAAGACACCATGTTTGTTGGGGTAATGCCAATAAAACCTGCCAGTGCCTCTAGACTGGATCAAAAAGCATTTGCAATGAGACAAATTAATTAATCCAGAGCTTGAAGTCTCTCAGACAGGGAAACTGGCAGAAAGGAGGCATGATTCAGCACAAACACGAACCACTCCACATGTGCCCTCATTGTGACTAGGGCTGATGACCTTCAGGGTCAGAAAAGTAATTAATGCCTTAATTTCAAATACTAAGAGCAGACAATGGCATAGCATCTTTATACACTGTTACACCCATTAAGAACAATTATGATATTATTGAGGTTTTCAAACAGTTTTGCAGTGCAAAAACATACCGGTGCTTGGGATAGGACACTGTTCACAAGGCCTATTCCATGCACGTCCAATGTTGTAAGAACAGCAGCACATTTTCTTGGTCATATTGAAGAGCAGCTCACCATCACACGTTTGATTGTCAGGGTAGTAATTTCTGTAACACAGACTTCTTCTCATATCTGAGAAAATGAAGAAAAACCCAGGGCAATGCATTACCAGCTCTAGGGGGTTTAGGAGAGGGCTTTTAGACTCCTGTCAAGCAGATGCTGCAGCAGAGTAGCACAGAACAGTCTGTCCCTAGACAAGGCTGAAAGTATCAAAAAGTGTGTGCAATACATATTCAGCAGCAACCAACAATGCTGTAACACTGATCAGACTCATCAATGGATTCAGTATTGGTCTTTTGCCCAACACGGAAAAACATGAGCTAGTTTATGGTTCCCTCTAAGAACTGCGAACAGCTTGTGACTTCATCCTGTGAAGTGTGAGTAATTGTAGTGTTTCACATGTAGAAGCTTTTCAAGCCAAAGTAAAACTTGGAAGGGATGAATGTAGAAAATAGCAGATTAAAGGAGAAATTCTGATAAGCTGTTGAAATTGCTTTAAGAAAATTAATGAAGGAAACCTAATCTTTCATTTAGCTAAATCTCATATAACCAGATTCAGAGAATTAGCTCTGATTTATGCCTAGTAAAGCCCCAGCAAAAAGAACTAAGGTAAAGCTTTAAAAATAAACCATACCCATGCAGTTGTTTCCTCCATTGACTTGCATGTAATCAGGAGGACAGATACAGGTGTAATTTCCAACAGTATTGTAACACGTGCCAGGTCCACAAATGCCAGGTGTATCACACTCATTCACATCTAGAAGAGAACCAAAAGGCAGTGAGTCATCACAGAAACTTTCTTATTGTACCTCCAAGAACAAAAATGTCTCAGTAATGCCTAAAGTAGGAAGGCACTGGTGGAGAAGAGCTGAAGGGGCTCCTCACAAGGTCATGGTGGAACAAAGCTCATATGCAGAAGGAAGTGGCGGCACAGGGGCCATGGAAAGCCTGGCTGTGATGAAAGAGAGGAACTCTGCTTTGTCGAGGCTACTCAGAGAGAGTAATTTGAGTTTTGCACTCATTGCACAAAAATAGTATTTGAGGATCTCATCCATTCTGAATTCTCAGATACTGACAAGAACCAAAGCTGTAACTTGAGGAGTGTCCACCACAATATGTAACAATGCTAGCAACAGACTGGTCAGATGGTTCAGGTTTGTTTGAGGAAAGTAAGCAAATTCCTCAGTACAAGACAGCACATTTACTTCATCAAGAGACTGCAACTTTTGATTAAAAAAGAACAACCAAACACAATACCACCTTCACACCTCAACTCCTCACACTTCAAAAGTATTTCACTAGCCTTACCATTTTGAAGTATCTTTGACACACCAGTTAAGGCAAAATATAGAGATAGATTTCCTCTTTAACATTTGCTGAGCTACATAAGCACAATACAGATGAAGCGCTTTGGTTCAGCCTTAATTTAAGAGCTGAATCTTTCATATTTCTGCAGTGTTTCGCACATCATAGCACTATATTAACATTATTAACAGTCTGGAAGACTGAAGATCGCCTGGACAATGGGAATTGCTTGAAGTTTCATATCCAGTACAACTTGCCAGTTGCACATAATTTAAGGAACATGTGTTACTGACTGTGCTAAGGAAAGAAAAATATTTTGCAGTATAACCAGTATTTTCAGTTGCACATTGAGATCATTAGGTGAGAAAACAAGCAGTGGGAAAAAGGCATGGACACACTGTAGCCAGCCCAGCAGACTCATGGGGCAAGTTTGCTCTTTATTTGACTGCTTATTCATTAGCCACTACCAAACAGCTATGTTTTAAAAGCTGTCTAACTAAAATTCTAGAGTTTTCTGGTTTTGATCAAAATCTGATCATTTTAAGCAAATATATGCCTACACTTCAAACATGACCAAGAAGGAAATTTCTCGCTTTCAATGCAAGACTTCAGCTTGGCCCAGTTTTCCCACTTTAAGCTTTACATTGCTTGGTCTGGTTGTGTTCCTTTTCAAGGGCAGATTAATCCTTCTGCATATTGATTTGTCATAATGTTCTAAGAACAAAAGCAGAAGACTAGTCAAGGGAAGGCTACATACCATCGCACACTCGAGTCTCTTCATTCAAATAGTACCCTGATGGACACTGACACTGGAAGCTCCCAAATGTATTGATACATTTTCCTCCTTGGCAAAGTCCAGGCAGTTCTTGACATTCATCAATATCTGTTTGAGCAAAACAACAAACATTTCATACACGCTCTTCCATGTAAAACAACACTCACTGAAGAGTTTCACACTTTTAGACATGTAAATACAGGGAAATGTAAACATTACCTTCCAATATAACTGTAATAGGGTTTGGTCGGAATCCCTCGCCTCCAGGGCAAAGAACCTTATATTCAGCTGAAAACAAAATAGATTTATGAACTAAAAATAGTAGAAACATTTTCAGCACAATTATTTTTGAAAATTAATCAGATTATTACGGGTAATTGAAGTGTAAAGTAACAAAAAACCCAGACACAAACATCAATTTTACTCTGCAACATCAACTGCTATTCCATTTCACAATGCAGCTTTTTGTCTAACAGCAAACTTGCTCAGAAGTGATAACAATATCCTGACTAAATAATCTCTTTGAAAGACAGTAAAGTTTTTGGTTAAGATATCACTACGCTGGTAGTTGAGTAACCTAGCTAAATTAGGGAATAATCCAATGAACGCATTGCATTGCTGTGTTTAACCCAGGAAAGATGACTTACTTGTGTTCACAAGTGGGCAATGTTCACAGGGAACTCCCCAAGCTTTGCCCAGGGAGCAGCAACATGAGGCCTTGGAAACACCCACTCCAATCTCATTGCTGCAGAAAGTTCCACCATTATCCCCACGGGTTTTAATGTCCAGGTAACAGTTGCCAGATCGTGTATCTATATGGAATGCACATAACAAGAAACATATCTTATGAGAGAGGAAAATATGACACATCATCTCAGGATGTGGGATACCTTCAGATGGCTCTCATTTCTTGCAGGGCAGACAAATAAGAGTAATTTATGTTTTCCAGGAGGGCCTAGCTTTTCCTAATTGGATAGGACAGTGATTTTCCATTCCTTGGCATAGTTGGAATTTATTCATTTTGATTCACATTTTCATCCACATTTGTACATCCTTCCAGCTCTAGAAACCCACTGCTTTCTCTTCTCTTTGAGGTTAATATGCATGAAAGCAACTACTAAATGTTAGGAATTTCAAGTACATTTGAGTTTGATGAGAATCCTTATGCCCTCCTAAATAAACAAAAGCCAAAATATATCAGAGGATTACTAAGCAGTTGGAACCCAATACAAAGGCATTTCCATTAGTCAGGAAACTGCACCTAGCCAAGCTGTGCTCAATGCTTCAATAGCATGGGAGGCTTTATGCCCCATCTTCATTTGCCTGTCACCTTGGGACCAATTGGATGCTGGTTTAAGCTTGCTGAAATTTAAAATTGTCTCATGCCTTCTGTCAACTGTGGACAGCTGTAGCAAGCCTGAAGGAGTTGGTTTTGGCAGCTGGATGCTTCTGGCATGCTACATCACTCTGGACATACTCCCACTGCACTATTATAACTTCTAAGCCAGAGCTGGAGAGCCTGTTCCAGCCCCTTTCCATGATTGGCACTTTATTCCTAAGCAGTCTATATTTCAATTCTTCTGCGCAATGTCACAATCAGCATAAGGAGTGGTCCCTTACCAACACATCCAACACCGGTGGGGTTCAGCTCAAAATCAGGAGGGCACTCACAGGTGTAACTACCAGCAGTATTGACACATGTGCCACTAATGCAGGTTGTGGGGTCTGCACACTCATTAACATCTGTAAGAAAAAACAATACATGGTAAGCAAACATTTGAGGATGGTGCAAACCATGGGTACATTGCGTATTGTATGCTGACCACCATAAACACATTGATCAGTAGTCTGAGATGAATTCATGATTTCACTGCAGGGAAGAGAGATAAAGGGTTTCTTTCTGCTCTGCTTTTCCCTTTCTCTTAAGCTCCTGGGCTATCAGAGGCTGACAAAAAAGGCGGAAGAGGAGTGTAGAAAAGGCAAGATGGAGAATCTTGTGTTATACAGAGGATATGTCCTATACCCACTCTGCTTTGTATACCTTTTAAAAAGAATTTCCTGAGGAGTTAATCACAACACCAATGGGAAAGATAAAAACTTGAAGTTCAAAATTATCTTTACCTGTGCAGTTACCACCACTTCTGTCTAACTCATAACCCACTTCGCACTCGCACCGGAAAAGCCCAGGCAGGTTATGACAAGTACCGTAGACACAGATATTAGGAAGCGAGCACTCATCAATATCTGATAGAGGAAGAGGAGGATAAAAATAAGAAGTTTCATTAACTTTTCAAATAGAGAACTGCAAAAAGGTTCAGAAAACATGGAACTGGATGCCAACTACTTCTGCACACCATTTAAGACCAGAATAAAATAACATGCAAGATTTATGCTTGGAGTCTAAGGAACCTAATCCACAATCTTTTGTGGGGAGTATAAAGCACTTTCTGTGTATCTGGAAGCTATGCCAGAAACAATTTGAGCTTACTAGGGGGCTAACCTGACAAGCAACAAAATTAAACATGGTAGGAGATAGGCCTTAAAAGTTTATTCCAAATCAACAGAAAGCTGAACATTGTTTAAGGCAATGCTTGTGCCCAAAGCTGAACTTGATGGCTGCCTTCAGGTTTCTGTATTTGAATGACCTCAGATTTGGCAAGTGGAACTCAATTTTGTGCCTTTTGTGCAGATCATTGCATCTGATGCAGTATTCACTGGATGTCATAGGCACTGCACAAAGAACAACCAACCCGATACAATAAAAAAGCATGTGTTTACAAAAAGCCATAAAATGCTGCCTTTAGCATAGAGATCTAAGACGTGACGGAAAGTCTGTTTTAGCAACAGGGCCAGGTTTTATGGAAGCTATTTAAAGTTAGCTAAAAGGTTTAAAAGCAAATCGTTTTGTGAAACATTATGAAATGTAGTATTCCTTTAGTTTACACAAAAGTTCACTCTTGTAAATTATTTCTTTTGGTAGATTACAAAAAAAAATGGACAGAACAGACCACTTTTCAAGGGAAAAAGCCCTATTTATAGTGATGTACTTATGAACTCTATTAAATGCCAGTTACCGAGTTGTTACTATGCAGGCGATATGGCTGCTTCTTGACTCAGCTCATTAGCATTTTATCAGCTGAAGACTTCAAATGTTATGATCAAATATATTACCTTAATCATGGTAGACACATGTTTATTATTTGATTTTAGAGAATACAAAGCACTTATGAAAAGGATGGTAAGGAGTTAACCAACAACTAATTTTCAAACTGAACAAATATTCAAGAGATTTTTATGGGGTTTTGGTGGTTGTATAAACTTTCTGCAAGACTTCAAACTGATTGTGCACCTCACATAAACCCTCAAAGCATGTTCACTGTCTTAGCTACAAAATCGGTGCTTTTCAGCTTCATAGGCATCAGGTAAAGTAGCTTTTTCCGTTTAACTTACAAATGAAATGAAGAACTGGGTACAAGTGACAAAGACAAAATGGCAGCTGACAGTGCTACTTAGATCATCAATCTGACCCACAAACAATACATTGTAAGATAGGCTCCAAAAAAGCTGTTCTCTCTACATGCAACAGGTAGATGAACACCTAAAGGCCCACAATAAATGTAAAATGAAAGAAAGCAACTGCTATTGACATTTCTCTTGTAGTTCTCAATACAATTACAACTGCAACCCATTGCAAAACTTTTCAAACATAAAATGCTATCAAGGTAGAAATTTGCTGAGTGTTGTTTAAAGCTCACAGAGAATTACCTTCACATGCCTTCCCATCTGGGCTGGGCAAAAATCCCATATCACATTCACAGCGGTAGCCTCCCGGGGCATTGAGGCACTGCCCATTTTCACAGAGATTCACGTTTTCTGAGCATTCATCCAGGTCTGTAGAAGGAAGAGAAATGGCAGCTTTACAGTAGATAGGCTTCTCTCACCAACATTTTTTTCAGCTGCAGCATGTGATGTTCCAGGGATTCTAACTATTCTAATAGTTCTGAACACTTGAAGAACAGACTGTGTAACCTAGCTCTGTGCAAGGGTTATTACATGGAGTCAGTGGGTCTGCTTCCAGTATGGCAAAAAATACAGCTTCTAATCAAAAAGAAAATCAGAGAGAGGCACAGACTCCTAATGCAGCTACAGTTAATAGCAGTCAAAGGCAGCACAAAGGGTCAAATTTAGACTCAGAATGAGAACATGAATTTCATTATAATTGTTGTTTCTATGACTGCAAAGCCTAAAGGCAGCAACTGAAAAAAGAGGTTTACTGTGCAATGAGCCAGCATACTGTAACAGGCAGCCTCTCTGCCAAACATACAAAATACTGACAAAAAGTGTCACTGAGGTGAAAATAACTTGATCAAAATTAAACTGCAGGCTAACAGCTGATGAGAAAACCAGCCTTGCTTACTGCACTACACTGCCTTTCAGAGAGACTGTGGCACTCTCTCTCTAGTGGAAGTTTTATACACCACAAAGCCACCCAACTTGTTGCAAGAGTCCATCTGGCAGTGTGAACTTGTAAAAGTCCATGGCTGGCAAATCAAAGTTAGCACCTACCAGGGTGAATGCTGCACACTTTGGCAGAAGGCTTATAGAACAATTGCATGCCCTAGTTTGAATTCCAGCCACCTCTCAAATCCATATACAATAAAGCATCCAAATTGATAAAACTCAGAAAGTTCTACTGAACGCAGAAACTCTGTTGGCTCAGTTTTAAAGATGAGTTTCATAGACTCCTGGAGATTGTCATGTGGGAAATTAACAAAGAGCACTGCATTATGAAGGTCTCTAAGGAAGCTGTATCAGATTCAAAAGAAAATTATACAAAGACAATTCAACAGAATCCCAGGGTCCATTTATAATTGTGAATGATTCAAATTCATCTTTAAACTTGCTGAACCAGATTCTCAGATGCCATAAAAACCTGCTGTAATTGACAGTATGCTGCTGATTTGCACCATCTAAACCTGACTCACCAGATGCCTATTACATGGCTTCATTCCAAACATAGTTCCCCTTCATGCAGCATCATCAGCAATACTGCTATCCTTAGTGTAATAGCAGGGCTCATGATGACTAAGTTTACATGAGCTAATCTGCTCTTCAAAGCAGAAGACTGAAGGGTGGGCTGGAAACACACACCTCTCACCATATTTTATGATCACATTTACAGTTTATAAAACGAGGTTTCAGAAACAGCTACTTCCACCACTTCAGCACTTCATCCTCACATTCTCTCTCAGGATGATGCAATAAAGGGGGCAGACAGCACAAACTCACTTCAGGAAAGAGCAAATATTTGTAGGCAATATTATGAAATAATTTTGATGCATGTACCCTGTTATTTAAATATTAAGTTTGGTAGCATTAAATATTAAGGTTGGTAGCCAAAGGATTGGTTTACTAACTAGCCAAATTATATGTTAAAGCATTGTTTTAATGATTTGGCCACCCACTCCAACTAACAAGAAAAGCTCAACGAAAACCTGGAGAAAAGTAGAAAAAGAGACTCCTTTAGATTACAGAATCAGAGAATGGTAGGAGTGGAAAAGGGACCTCTGGAGACCATCTAGTCCAACCCCCATGCTAAAGCAGGTTCACCTAGATCAGGCTGCACAGCAACGTGCCCAGGTGGGTTTCAAAATTCTCCAGAGGTGACTCCGCAGCCTGTTCCAGTGTTTTGGCACCCTCAAAGGAAGGAAGTTTTCCTTTATGTTTAAGTGAAACCTCCCAGGTTCTAGTTCACATCTGCTGGCACAGCCAAAGAGAGTCCAGCCCCATCCTCTGACCTCCACCCTTAAGATATTTACATGCACTTATAGGATCCCCTTTCCATATAGTACTGCATGTAGTACACAGTATTTCTTTCAAGATGTGTCAACATAGGTGAAGTAGAAGACAACAGCAGGTGGCATATTAAAGAATAATTTCAAATGTTTGAAAGCTATTTTTGTGTATTGAATCACAGACTAATAGGCTGCAAGGGACCATGGAAAATCATTCAATGATTTCCTAAGAAAGCTCACCTGTACATGTGAAGCCATCCCCAGTGTAACCTTCTTTACACAGGCAGCGGTAAGAGCCCATTGTATTCTTGCAGTCAGCATGTGGGCTGCAATTGTGGGTTCCATTGGAGCATTCATCCAGATCTTTAAGACAATTTAAAAAGTACTTAAAAAATATAATTTATATACTATATGCTTTATATGCCTTATACTTATAAAAATATTTTTTAAACTTTAAATAATCTTCTATAATAAAACCCACACATATATGGGGGTCATCTGATTGGAAGAAGTCTAACAAGGTAACTGTACGTGAGGAAGCTGCAGGGTACACACTCAAAACTAATACCTATATCTTGTTTCCATAGGGAGCATCAGAAGAACTCTGCCTCCCATCAGCTTTCAAAGCCACAGCGTTTCTTTCTGTGGTCCAGTCTGTTTTCACTGTGTCACAGGCCAAACGTGAGACAATGCTGATTTCACAGTTGCCATAGTGGAGAATTTGTCCTCCAGGAGATCATGACAAATTGACCTAACAAGGTTGATAACCATTTGTGTTCTCAATTTGCAGGTGAGGTATTGCTTTTTTTCAGAATTGCTGTGACCCAGTTTTGGTCAGACCTTACCAAGAAACACAGATGTGTAAAACCCTCACCTGTGCACTTGATACCATTTCCAATCCATCCAGGGCTGCAGCTACATTTGAAACTGCCTGCGGTGTTTGTACATATGGCATGTCTATCGCAGTTATGGGCTCCGATTTCACACTCATTGATATCTGTAAAAAGAGATATTTGAAGAACTCATAAATCAACCCTTTTCATATCCCAATAACCAGTGTTGGAGTTTCTCAAGAAAGACAATGTGAACATGATAGCAAGACTGTATTTCTTTAGAACATGACATTTAAAAATTAAGCAGAACAGATAAATCAGAACAAAGTAAAGCAAGGAAGCATGCAGCATATTTCAAACATGCACTGCCCCTTCCATCTGTTGTTCTTACAGACATATAAAGCAGTACTTCTGCAGTTTACACCAATGCTTGGTAACTCTTTCCTTCCTTTTCTAAGTGATGTGCTCAGAAAGATTGCAAGGCCACAGCCTTTGGGAAGAAGAGGACTAACAACCATAAATATAACGTCTGCAAATGTTTGGCATTCTGGTACATGTGCCAATCAAGCAGCTTTCAAGTAGGTTGTGAGTCAAATGTATTGACTAAGAGCTGGTGTGAAGAATTGTGTTGACAGTAGAGATACCACTACAATGTACTCATTGTACTTCCTCACACCTTAACTGTACCTTAACACAGGAAAGAAGACAGCTTTCTCATCTGCCCATCCTGGAGTCCTTGACAGGGATTCAGGTGGCTCTACATTGTACGGTTTCCTAAAAGATCTCAGAGGCAACTCTGGTGCCCAGGGACTCCTGGAATGCAGCATATCCACAGCCCCCACCCTACCTGCAAGGGTGCTGATGAACACCACCTGCAAACTCCTCCTAGGATTCTCCCTAGGCAGTAAATGAAGGCAGGTTCTACTTTGGCAGAGACTGTGAAGGAGGTGGAGGACAGGCTGTACCACTGTATTTAATGTGACAGCTGATAGACACAAAGCTCATCAGGTATGCATTTTAGTAAGAACTCAGGAAACCTAACACTGGAAAAAAAGTCAGCATCCTTGGAGACACCAGGCAGCAACTCATCCAATCTCCAACATATGCACTTGTGCCAGCACATTCTATTTCACTACTTGCTATTTTCACCTTATTTTCATTCTTGAGCATTTTCTGGCAATGTCAAAACGTGAACCAAAAGAAACAAACTGAACTCCATTCTTCCTTGTCACAAAACAATATTAATGCCCCTTGAAGAATGTATAAACTCAGGCAAAGTTTCCAGAAATTACTACTGGTAACTAAAACAAAGCTGGCAGGAATTTTCTTACACATCTGAGGTATGGATTTCACAGTGTTTTCTGTAACAAAGCTCTCTCTAACCATACCTTACTTCTATGCAGGATGTAAATTATCTACAATTGACATAAAATCACTTAATATCTATATCATTTTTTCAGTCTTCCCAGGTGCCTTTGCTGTTGCAGTAAGCCAAATATTCTCATTTTGTACAATAGCTGACGGAAAGGGAAACCAAGCTCAAAAACTGTGCATGATTCCACACACAAAAAAACAGTTCAGATCCCTCTCCAGAAGATGATCAAGAAAAGGCATCAGCCATTAACTGTGTGACAACGCAAATGGGGTTCTCAACCTCTAAATCCACAGACTACAGTTTCCCTACCCTTCAACCTTAAAATATTAGCTCATTGAAGAGGCCATGAGAGTGAAGCCATTAGGGAAAGCTTCTAGGTATCATCTTAAGCACTTCATAACCTTTTTCTAGGACTTTCTGCCTTCTCCTCTTTAGACAATAAGATGGGTCCTTTCTTTCTGCCCTATACATTATTTTGACTTTTCACAAAGGCTACACCCGACTGAAGTATGTCTGTCAATCCACAACTGAACATTCAAATCCAGAAATTACCCAACCCCACTACTGGTTTGCAGTTTCTGTTTGGTCAGTTATGGTTTTGCTTTTTGTTTGTTTGGGTTTTTTTCAGAAGTCTATAGAGTGCAACTGCATTCAATCTTATTTTTCTGTTTTGTTTTGGTTTTTTTTCTAAATGAGCTATTGCTCTGAATCAAAACCCCAGATATGAGTATTCTCACAATCTGAATGGAATGTTGATATCTAGATGTAGAACTGAATCTGGCAACTGGAATCTACTGTTAATGAATGCTGACTGTGCCAACGTGCCTGAAAACATGCAAATGGGCACTTTCTTCTTAAAATCTAACAAAAGGGTCAGAGCACATGTGCCTTTAGCATGTGCAGAAACTCCTATGAAGACATAATATCACCCTAAGCAGGAAACTAGTGTCTGTTAAAAATCTTATGGGTGGTCAGAAAAAAACCCACTCTATTTGGATTAGACTAAAGGGGAAAACTAGGAGGAATTTTGAGAGGTTGACTAGAGTGACAAAAAAGCATTCTCCATTTTAACCCTTGCATGATTTTAAAATCCAAACCTTTAGACCACTGCTAACATGAAGATCACCTTGTAATGGATTATCTGATACTTTTGAGAGGTACAGCCATCATGTGCTTCCTTATACCATGCAGCACACAACAAAGCACCACAAAGCATCAGCAGTGGAGGATTTTCTGCCAAGAACTGTTTCTAAACCACCAGCAAATACAAACAGAATCTTGCAGGGAAGAGCTACACCACAATGAAGTCATGCTCAGGCTCAGATTTAAGACAGTTTAAAATTTTCACCTCTACCTATATTGATTGTGGACTCCAGTCCAGCCCACCTTGCACTGACCCACTATCACTTTGGACATGAGAGACATCACTAACATTTCCCAGCAGAACTGTGACACTGGTGCCCACGCACTAGACACTTGTTCCCTTGTCAGCTATGACACACCCACTGAAAAGCTTGGAATCTCCTGCAGGATCAAAGTTGTGAGCAGAAATCTATATCCAAACATGGGTAGTTATGATGAGATCAACTTTTTCAGACCTCATTCACTGAAATGCTATTCAACTTGCTTTGAACAAAATCCTGAAATCCTTACCATCTTTTTTTCCAGGAAAAAATTATATATTTTGATGCTTTTTTCCTGGGTAAAGATCAAAAAGGGAATTCAAAACGTATTTTGTAACACTGTCTACCTTTACAGGGACACTGCAAGGCTTATGTATTGACACATGGAAAGGTTTTCAGATACATACAGGAAGCTGATGGAGGCATATTAAATGCCATCATTGGCTTCATTCCAGATTTTACTTATTTTCAAAGATGTCTGAGTTAGAGTCAGATGTTGTTTTGCTGTAATCCCGATTCGCTCCTTTCATTGCACAGCTGAGTTATAAGCCTAAATTTATTGCACTGCAATTATTTCCAAGGCAAAAGAGATCTCAGACCAAACACGGTCTTGTGTAAATGGGGCAGTGAAATCAACAGAATTTATGCCTGCTTATGCTGGAGCTTAATATGGATTTATGTTGCCATAAGTATTGAATTATGCTTCACAGAATGAAACAAAAAAAAGTTGAACTCTGCAGGGGAAAAATTAACTCAACATAAATATCTTTAATAAGAACAAGAGTCCAGATTGTACTGTCTGCATGGCAGTACAGACAGTACTAACCTCTTCAAATACTCCAAAGCTTTTCATATAATTGTTTGAAAAAAAAAAAAAAGCATTAATCGGTCTGAGTAAAGATATCATGACCCAAAACGCACAGAGGAGGACACTACTCAAGTCAGGAGTTTCACACAGTGATGCTCTATTCCTGTTGACTTTGGGGGAATTTTCACGAAAGGAGTGAGTCACTGATTTATATCAACCGTCTCCTTCTGCCTCCAGTATGAGGCCATGACAAGCCAAGGAAAATAAAGACATTCCAATCTAAGACTGACACTGCATCCTCAGCCAGTCCCATTGTGCCCCGGTCCTGCTGCACAAATGTTCTCAGCTTTGTAATTGCACAATTCCCATTAACACTAAGGGAGTTGTCTGCCTGCAACAGATGAGAATACGTCTGATAAACAGTATGTGGATCTGACATCATAACAATCCCAAGCACTCTGGGGAAAACGCCTGTCAATCACCCGATGTTGTTGGCTCCTTCAGTTCTCTTCTCTGGACAAAGACTGTTTCTCTCCCACTAATCAGAGAAGCACAGATTTTTAGGGCTGTGCATATATACCAAAACCAGATATCATATACACTTGTCACGGTGGCACTATGCTTGCAGATGTGGCAAGCAAAGGAAAGAGCACAGGGTTAAGTCACTATATTCTCACTGATACTCTGGAATCAACCAGGTCATTCCTCTGTGTTTAAATAGAGTGAGTGAACATTAACCCATGACAACTCACATGTTCATCGCAGGGCACGAAATCCTCAAGGTACTCCATGTAACCTTTACATTTTCTCTTTGGTTTCATCAGGACTTCAGCAGTCTATAAGGACTCTTAGGAAAGTGTGAATTGAATTCAGAGTGCCTATAAATCAGCACTGTTTGTCAGAAATTACGCAAATCCTTTAAGCATTTTCTGTCTCTCCAATTTTTTTTGGCACTGTCTGTGTATCTGTGCATATTCTCCTGCTGGTGTCTCACTGGTGTTTTAAGCCTAAGCCCAATTCCCACAGAGCCAGTTGTCTGGTGGAAGTCACAAAGCATTTTCTCCTCTTGGGTTGCTGCCCATGTCATCAGGTAGATAAAAGGGAAGGTTTTTCAGAGGGAGAAGACTGTGAACTTCAATTTGGTGCTCACATAAATAGAAAAATATATAGAAAAATTCCCCTATTCTGTTCTCTACAGCTGTAAAAATTGTTTTCTCTTTTGGAATTTATTCAGCATACTGCACCATAAGGACCTCTTGGAGTTTCAAGTCGGGCAGTGCAGTTCTTGCCTTCTGTCCATCCTTACATCATCAGCCTGGGGTGCAGCATGTTATTGCTGGACAGATGCCTACTCACGATACGCTCCTTCTGTAATACCCCTACTTGGCAGGCAGCATCTTAACATTATTATCCTCTGGTATTTTGCCTGACACAGCCAGCTCTCAGATTCATAAGGGGATATGTATTTGCTTCACTGATACCATAACTCTCTTGTGCCATCATGACTGAAACACAATGTACTATTAGTGGCTAGAATCCAAAGGCAGGGAAGGGAGGTAAGCGTGTGATACAACCCACAAAATGTTATGACCTATTTCTGAGGGCAAATGACACTGCTCCTCTTTCCCTTTCACTGTATCAGGCATCCTTCTCTTGATAACTATGCTGCTGTCAGCCATAAGAGCAGGCAGTGAGTATCCACTCTTCCATTATCCACTATCATCATCATTACTGGATGACAGCGAATACTGTCCAAGACCAAACCCTCTAACCTTACATTGCATGCCAAGGCCATAGCTGAACAACTTCACAACTTCCATTAGCATTTCTTCCACCAGCACTTGCAGAATCAGAGTCTGGTCTCATCCCTCAACTCCCTGAGCCTGTTGTGGAGAAATCCAGCTGACTTTTAAAGAATTATTATTTTTGATCTGATGACCACCTCAAGCAGCGTCTGCCTCTAAGTTTACCTTGTCCTCTTTGACTTTGTGAAGAGCACCCCAAGCCTGTGCAAGCACAGCTCCATCAGGAGCAAACAAGAGGTCTGCTTACATAGCTGTAAGTGGCATGAGTGGCCAAGAGAGAGTCAGAGAAGAACTTTTTCCTCTGTGAAAATACAGAGCAAATAAACCTAAGGCTCTGCATCAATTACGGAATATTGCAAATTTACAGGCAATACTCCAGAGTGGAGACGAATCACAAAATACAAATGCAAGTGCCAATACAGCATTTCATCTCTGCTTGTGTACATGTATACCATACTGACACAAAAAGCAGAGACAAGATACTTGTCATAAAGCTGAGCAATCTGGAACTGGGCTAAGGGAAAATTTTGTAATCTCTCTAGTGGCAGTGTACCATTGCCTGCCTAGAAAAACCTGAAGTGAACTGCTCTAAGTCAGTTTTGCCACGGTATGCCTTCGGAATGGAAATTAAACCATTCACAGCACTGTGCCTAGGAAATCTTGCATCTACAATGTATATTTTTACATAATTACAAAAATAGATACTTTTGTTACTGAACTGTACACATTATTAGTGAGAACCAAGGAGAGGGGAAACTAACATCTGTGTGGGCTGGGAATGTAAGTCAGTGGGTGGATTCCAAATATTGTTAATGATTGGGGAAAAAAAACCCACACATGTTTATTTGTTAAAATGGAAACAATCAGTAATGACAAGGGAGATGAAATATTTAGACAAAACTGTAATAGAACCCGGAGGACATTATTTAGTTTTCTCATGAAACAGAGAACCTCCCATCCAAGGCATTGTACACATGTTTTGAATGTTTTTTTTCCACAGGAGTTCCTAAAAACGGAGGAGGCTTGAACTGTTTGTACGACAAGTACTGAAATCTGGGGTCAAGGTGCTGTTGGCAAGGTCCCTCCAGAAAAGTCCTGCAGGATGCTCTCATGGTCTGCATTACCTGATCATGGGAGCTTCAGCTCTGCTCTACTATTGTGTGAACAGGAGGTGAGCTATTCAAAGATCTTCAGCACTAAATCAGATTTTTCAAAAACCAAAATGTGGGAATCTGCATACTGTAGTTACAATGGGACCTGTATTTACACAGTTTCATCAGCACGAAAACGACCTAGAATGTTCCCACTCTGCTTCCTCTCTTCTCTTATTAAAATCCAGGAGATTCTGGCAATTTGAGTATGATCTCATCCCAGCTGTATCAGCATAACTGACATGTCACCTTCTTGCTGTAGCCCATTGGCCTCTTTCAAATTACTGAGCCCATCTACAGCACCTGTTGTAACTAAGGTGTCCTGATAGTTTTCCTGGTGAATGCCATCCTTGCTGGGACATCAGCACATATCCAAAAGCAGCAGAGGATGGGCTGAGGGAAAGACGAGTGTGGTGGGAAGAGCCCACACGGCAGACAGCGTACATCCAGGGGGCTGGGTTTGGCTGGGATCAAGAGGGAGGGATTCCCCTGCCTCTGTATTAACAAAACAATACTGCTTGGGACACTTGCCACTGCCTTGCATCACGATGCCAAAATGGTGGATACTTCCAGGCACTTCCCCAGAACCCATACCTCAGATTCCTCTCCTGCCACCATGACCTTTCTCTGTCTTTTGCCTTCTACTACTAGTTGCTTAATCTTCCCTGATTGGTTGTTATGCTGGAAGCGATAGCTGCATCACATGTAATGGATCATCACAAGGGTTTTCACGTCTAGAGGACCAAATATTTTCACACAGTTTAGCACAGAAACAAAGAACATTGAAATGCTGCTCTTCAGGGCACTATTGGGGATTTCTTTGATTTAGATCTTCATATGTAAGTCAAAGGCAGCTGTTACTAATGCACAACTGTTCATCCACTGTCTGATATGCAAAGTACAATTTCAACTCTCAGGCTGTCCTGTGAGAGTCATAAAAAAACTGAACTTCATATATTTGGGGCACTGACAGAGGTATATTATTAACAGTACAAGAACAAGTCTAAGAATCACAGAATTAACCAGGTTAGAAAAGACCTCTAGGATCACTGAGCCCAACCTATCACCTAACCCTTCTAATTAACTAAACCATGGCACTAAGTGCCTCATCCAGCCTCCTTTTAAACACCTCCAGGGATGGTGACTCCACCACCTCCCTGGGCAGCCCATTCCAACGGGTAATCATTCTTTCCATGAAGAATTTCTTCCTAATGTCCAGCCTAAACCTACCCTGGTGCAACTTGAGGTTGTGTCCTCTTGTTCTGTCACTGGGTGCCTGGGGGAAGAGCCCAATCCCCACCTAGTGACAACCTCCTTTCAGGTAGTTGTAGACAGCAATGAAGTCTCCCCTGAGCCTCCTCTTCTCCAGGCTGAACAACCCCAGCTCCCTCAACTGCTCCTCGCAGGGCCATGCTCCAGCCCCCTCACCAGCTTTGTTGCCGTTCTCTTGATAAATGATGGACAGCAGCTTGGCCAGCTCATCTGCCAGCTCTCTCAGCACCCTAGGATGGATCTCATCTGGTCCCATAGACTCGTAAGGATCCAAGAGGCTCAACAGGTCCCTAACTACTTCCTCCTGGATTATAGGGAGGCTGCTCTGCTTCCTGACCCCACCTACCAATTCAGGAGGACAGCTGTCCCGAGGACAACATGCCTTGCTATTGAAAATTAAGGCTAAGGTGATATTAAGCACCTCTGCCTTTTTCTCATCTCTAGTCACTACATTATCCTCCTTGTCCAATAAAGAGTGGAGGTTATCCTTACCCCTCTTTTTGTCATTAATATATTTATAGAAACACTTTTTGTTATCATTCACGGCAGTGGCCAGTCTAAGTTCTAAATGGAATTTTGCCTAATTTTCTTCCTACATGACCTAGCAACATCCTTATTTTTTCATGAGTTAACCACCCCCTCTATCCAAATGTGGTATGCCCTCTTTTTTCCCCCTTAACTCCTTCACAAGTCTCTCACCCATTCAGGCTGGCTGTTTTCCATGGCAGCTCTGCTTTTGGCACACCAGCACAGCCTGTTCCTGTGCCTTCAAGATTTCTTTCTTGAAGTAGGTCCAACCTTCCTGGCCTCTTTTATTTTTAAGGGCTATTCCCCAAAGTACTCTTCAAGCTAGTTCTTTGAATAAGCCAAAGTCTGCCCTCTGCCACTCCAGTGTGGATGTTTTGTTGATGCCTCTCCTAGCTTCACTGCATATGGAAAACTTTATTATTTCATGGTTACTGCACCCCAGACAGCCTCCGACCACCACAACTCCCACCCACATTTGTAAACAGCAGGTCAAGCAGAGCCTCACCCATGTTAGGCTGGCACAGCAGCTGTGTCAGGAAGCTGTCCTCTATATTCTCTAAAAACCTTCTAGACTAAAAGTCTGTCTCAAAGAAACTGCCAGAAATGTGTTTACCCTAAGTCTACATTAAAATCATATCAAACATATGTTTGTACTCATACTTGGGCAAAGTCTAAGTCTCTCAACACCTTGGCTTGAGACACCAGTGCTAGGATTATTAATATCATGCCCTTGGAACCTGTATATTTGAAACTCTTCTGTTCGCTGGCAATACATGAAATAATGCAAATTCTGATTTTGCTGCTATGAGGTAGTTGAGCAGCTGTTTGGTTGCCACTTTGCAAAATCTCAAAATATATTTTAGCACGTCTTTCAAGCCATCTGTGTTTGCCAAAACAACGCTCAGAATAGATACCTGTTATTTGCAGGCACAGTATACTCTTAACTCATCCAAATGTACTGAGATCCTCAGGAGTCCGTCCTGTTAGCCGCAGTGGCATTTTCTGTTCTCTTAGACCAACAACAAATAAGCCAACTTATGTTCCCAGTGGACACCCTGTCACTCATTTCAGAAGAAGCATGAAGCTGAATGCTGTGCCACTGAAGTTCAGCAGAACATGAGCTCAGCCAACTTGGGTAAGAGATACGATGCTTAGTACAAAGGAGTCGAAAGAAGCAAAGTGAGAGAAGGTTTGGAACATTAGAAAAAAGGGCACGCAGATTCATGAGTTAAACTAGAAGTTTAACAAACTTCAAAACATACCTGTGCAACCAGTTGTGCCTTTCTTGCCTGAATATCCCATATCACAATGACAGATAAATGAGCCCTTCGTATTCTCACAGGTGCCACTCAGACAGATGTTTGGATGCAGATCACATTCATTAACATCTAAAAAAAAAACATTCAGATTTACTAAATAAATTTTAAAATCAAAGATTTATTAAACAAAATTCTTAGTACAAAAACTGGTCTTTGTACGCAAAGAGAGAATTGTTTAGGGTTAGTTATTCCTCCCTAGCGTATGATTTCAGATCTGGTTTAAGACTACTATAAAACCGCATCTATATCAACATGCCTTTAACTCCAACTTGACTTAAAAATAGAGATGAAAATTCAGCACACTATTCAAAGAATCATGATGATTGTTTATTGATCCTTTCTGTGTGTATATTCTCTTTGTGTGCATAGACACTCATATATGCATTCATACACTATCCAGTTTTGTACAAACATTTCTCCTCAAATATGCTTCACAAATTTGGTTTTAGAAGATACATTGTTTCATGATTTTGCTCTACCAAGACATAGGGCATGCATATTCATTTTGTCTTAAAAGACAATGCACTTAAATCATCACTGGTGATTTATCTTGCTTGAAATTTTCCACAGCATCATCCACCAGCACTCACCCTTCTACATGCATTCTGTCATCTGCATAGAAACTTCACTGGAAGAGGACTCAAAGATACAATGATATAGATCTTCGTGTATGCATCCCAGACTGCAGAGTTATTACATCTGCATTTGATAAACACAGCTTGTGCAGCGAGTCTGGTCCCATGGTCAGGTGGCCAAAATTCAGGCAAACCACACTTTAAATATAATCATCTGCCTACTTGGAAATAGTGTCTATATATTTTTTTCCCTAGTTACTGCAGAGAGGAACATATGTGCTTTCATTTACCTATGCAAGTCTTCATGTCTTCAGATGCCATGAATCCATCATAGCAGAGACACCTGTATTCTCCTGGGATGTTTGTACACTGGCCTCCATCACAGATATTAGGATTGTCTTCACACTCATCAATATCTATAGGGAAAAATGGGATTAAAATATGCTACCTTTATGGAATGCAACTAAGCTTAATCATGACAAGCAAACATTTTAATGCACTGATAAACATGATGAAGGTTGAATCCTTGCAAATAACTGAACTGCATATTTCAAAACTGTCCTGATGAGTAAGTTCCTCATCTCTAGCTCAAGACAGTGTCAAACAATCTCCTTCAAGTCTAATGGCAACATGAACAAACTTCGAAGGTAAAGAAATCACTGTCAGAGAAAAACACGCTCCAAAAGAACCTTTGTCACACCAAATGGCCACATACAGCTGGAGATCTTTGGATACAATTCATCATTGTTGAAGTCAATGGAAGATCTGAGGTCAAATTCAGCAACAAAAATATTGAATTTTACAGAGTTTAAAAAAGCCATTGTACGTGCAGAGTATCTCCACAGGTCTCAAGGGTGTTACAAACCAAAAGCACAGCTGAAATAATGATGGGAATAATTACAGCACATACATTTATTTCATTAAGAGATTTAATGGCTTTCTTAGCATTTCAGCTGACTGGCCAGGACAGCCATACAGTTACATACTCAAGCACATAAGTTGTCTTCTCAGTTCATGCAACTGACCACTACTGATTGAAGACAAACTGCAGAAGCAGACACTTTTATATGAATGCTGCCATGCTAAGGTCTGGAGTCTTTCAGAGTCCCTGGGGTTATATTAGTGGTCCCTGTAAAAATCCCCAGAATCTTCTTGTGTCAGCACCAGCATGGGCCAGCAAGAGCAAAAATCAGAAACTCTGCCTAGAGATACCATGGGAAAAAAATCAGCACAAAAAGTACAAGATTCAGGAACCTCCCTCCAAGAGAAAGGGTGTAACTCATTATCAGAGCAGTCTATTGTGGATTGAAGTAATTATGCAGCTACAGAAAATGAACTTGCTTTAACTTAAAATACTATGTTCATTATTCTTCTGTATTTCTAGCAGTTAGTGCTTGTGTGGGTACACAACTTCTGCAAGGAGGTTGTGTCTCCATCTTAATAAGCAAATAATGTTGGCATGGACATTAGCCTGAAAATGTTAATTTGGAATGGAATTTGAATTAACATGCAAAATTAAGCTCTAGAAATGGGCATAGTAATGACTGAAATAAAGAACTTTATTTACTAACCTGTCACTGTACTGATTTCACAATTGGGGGAAAATCAGCTGACAAAGAACCTGTTGTTTCTCCTAATTGAACTGATTATTTATGCATAACCTCACCAATTCAAACCTGACCTACTACTGAACTGAAAGGCATTCTTACCAGCTCAATTATCAAGAAATAGATTCCATAATGGCTTCCAGCTTTGTGTGATGTTAAAGACAAAAGACATGTTCACACAGAGAGCAAACTGAAAATGTAAAATAGGTGTTTCACATCCGCAGGTCACACTGCTACTACTTCTCGTACAATACACAAACATCTAATAATAGAAGTGGACATAGTGCAACGAGTAGCAAATGCCACTATATACATTTTTTCTTATTTTTTCACTCAGTTTGAGCAGAGCTAAAAGATTAGCACACATACTTGGAATTTCACCAGATATTTATATATGTAACCTACATCTTTTCAAAGGAAGGCACCAGCATTTTCAGATACTAAAAGTGTGGGGAAGGTGACCCCTCATCTCTCTGGGTATTCTCTTAGGTAGTTTTCCTGGTGTTTCTGCTAAACCTTTTTATGTGTTGGCTATTTCAATTCAAATCTTTTTTAGAGGAGAGTATGAAAATGAATAGTGAATAGCTATTACTGGCTGCCCTATGAATGAAATCCTATTTTTTCAGAGTCAAAGCTGGATAGAAATATGTGTAAAGTCATGACTAAGATCAGATGCTCTTCTATTCCTTACCCAGATAAGACGTGACTATAAACTTCTAGGCACATATTTATGGTCACATTAATGTGTTGACAAACTCACTGTAAATCCGTCTCCTCCTCATTTAATTTTAGAAAGGAAAGATGATAGTTTTCTACTTTATATGCAGGAAGGTGCTTTAAACAATCCACTCTGGTTTGGGGCCAGAGAAGTTTTTGGGTGACTAAAGGCAAGCAGGAGTAAAGCACAGAACTGCTTCTAGGCAGTAGACTTGAGATCCGTAAGACTGTTCAAGTACACCTTTAGTCCTTAGTCAAGTCAAGCAGATAAAAACAGAAAAGGGGTGCACACATGCTCCCCAACTCCTCCCTTCCCTCTTATGTCCTGTCATTTGGGTTTAGATTTTAGCTGAGGCACAATTTTGATCAACTGGCTTAAATTTTGTGTTGACACCAATGTTTGGAGAAGTTTTTGTAAAAAGTTGCCTTTTCTAGAAACCTGACCTAAAGCAAACTATTTGTCATTTAAATATTTTAGGGTTTTAAATACTTCCTTTCAGGGTCACCCAAATTTGTACTTTTTCTAGTTGATTTCTTCCTTTGAACAGAGGTCCCATGCCTTCTGATGACTGGCTACATCTTTCTGACAGCGTAAGCTACAATGGGGATGCAAACTATATTTAACTAGGCTTTAAGGCTCCCTTATCATTTGGAACGGTAATGAGCAATCTCGGGGGAATAGAGACCCTGATCAGAGGTCTATAAATATTTACAAATTCTGAAGGTGAGCTTTCTCTATCAAGGCACTATAGAAAATTCTCCATTTGTTCTACTGTAAAGGCAATTTTATTCCAAGGGATTAATCCCATTACATTTCTCATGCTCTTCAAGAAGCTCTTGGGTGGAACTGGCAAACAGCTGGCAAATACTCACATGCCTAAGTAGGCCAGTGCTTATGAAGCATGCAATGTGAGATTAGTAGGGTAGAATTATCTTTCCAGTAACCTATGTGGAAATCACCAAAGTATAATTCACTTACTGGGATTATGACTCCCAGACTCCCAAAGGAGAGCACAGGACCATTACAGAGCTCTGCAAATTTTCTCACAAACCCTGCAGGGTGCAAGAGAGCTGTTTCCTAAGAATGACTCATACAATTTAGATTTGAGTTTGTCTGAAAGTCATTCAGTTTTGAAGTAATGCAGCAGTGTATTTGCATTTGATTAAACAAACAATTAAAAATAAGAATTTGCTTGCTTGCTTAGGAGCAGATATCACACAACCACAAAGCAGGGCAATCAGCTCCTTTTCCATCTCTTCTGTCTATTTTCTCTACAATATAACCATACATCATTGGCGTCAACACATTTTGGGTTTGGAGCTAACATAACACCTTAAGGGAGAAAATTTTTCTCTTATTGAAAAAAATTACCTTTTTTTTTTTTTTTTAAATAAAACTCAAAACTGTCTTGTAAACCTTCTTAGATAATTCCCTTCAAAGCAATTCAGTCTGCAGTTGTCAAGTTCTGATACTTTGGAGATATTCACTGTTAAAAAAATACTTACAAAGAAGGTCCATTTATAAACTACTGAAATAAACCCTTACAGCAGAAAAGGTCCCAAAATCTGCCTTACCAGTGCATGTCCTGTGGTCTGGCATGAGTGCAAAACCTTGTTTACAGCTACACTCATAACTGCCCTCCGAGTTCGTACAGAAGTTCTCACAGCCACCATTCATTATACTGCACTCATCAATATCTAGAAACAAGAAATTACAGTTAAAACCCACAATACTTTTTACCTTAAAGCATATTTCAAGAATAGATTTGGAGCCAGCTTTTCAGAACAGCATCACCCCTAAATCTACACTTGATATTTGCACACTCCTTGAACATTAAAGTGTTTGCAAATACAGCCACTGGGATGGATGTCAGCCAAACCCAGGAGCTAAAGAGATGATATTATCTCACTGCTTATACAAATATCTCTGCAGTTCTCTTTCTATGTATAGAAATAACTACTGTTGGGTTACCACAGTATCAGAAAGGCAGCAAACTTTTTGTAGCCATCAAGGGAAAAACATCTCCTGGGCAGAATTAAAGCCAGGCAATTTTTCATGTATTTCCATGGCACAATAAAATACATGCATAGAAAAGAGTGTACAACATATGATTTAAGCTAAATGGCATTTACAAAACAGCACAGGAAAACCCCTATATCTGAGACAACTGCAGATCAAATCAGGAAAAATACAATTGAACCGTATGATTATAGTTCATGGTCTGTCAGGAATGACGATTTTTATCAAAATACAGAACCAAGGATTTTACAAGTTATTTCCTCATAATGATCAAAGTCTGAAGTCTCAGACCATTTAAAATAGTATGCTATTTTATGCATCGAGATTGATATACTAGACAAAATCAACCATTACACATCCATCATTTCATTACTTCCTCACAATAATGGATGTGCACATTTTGGGGTTTCTGCATACTATTGTGACAGGCTATACTAAATTTTGGAATCACCATTAAAAATGTCTTTATGCAACTACAAAAAAGATGAAGCAATTACTTGTACTTTACCATCCTTATTTGCTAGATACCCCATGTAGATTTTGTCCTTACCAACGCAGTATAACTTGTCAGGTGTGGACTGATACCCAGGGTTGCAAGCACACTGATACTTCCCAATCAGGTTGACACAACGACCATTTCGGCACAGGTTGGTGCTTAGCTCACATTCATTAATGTCTGTTGCAAAAGAGAAAGAGGAACGTGGTTTAGGTCTGAGTGAAGACAATACTAAAGCAAACACTGCACAATGCAGATTTTCCCTGCATGCCTCACCTATACAGGCAGAGATATTTGGTGATATCTGATGGCCTGGAGGACAATCACACCGAAAGCTTCCCTCTGTGTTGATGCAGGTGCCACCACGGCAGAGAAGAGGATTGCGCTGGCACTCATCGATGTCTGTTGGGAAAAGGGAAGACACATCACTGCCACAGCAAAAGCCCATAGTTTGCTACCCATCACAGCACCATCTGCTTACACTGTCTCTGGAGCCTTTGCTACAACTAGTCACCCCTCACACTAGAGTGCAGCTAAAAAAATAAATGAAATTTTTAAAAAAGGCTTTTTCCACATTTTGATCTACTCTTCAGTTCAGGATGGTTTCCCACTTTGCAGAATGGTGACTGTGGGGGTAAATTTAACATCCTGTAATTCTGACCTGTGCTTACATATGCTCTGGCATTCAGTGGAATCAATGAATTCACATTTGGGGTGGAAATCAAGTTAAAGAGAGATTTAATAAGACTGAGAAAATGTGAGGGACCTAAACTTGGGCAAATCAAACCTTGAAAAAAATAGAAAATAAACAAAAAAATAAACAATGCATAATCATACAAGCATATAGCACACTTGTACTATATGGTCTCTATATACATGTGCTTATATGGTCTATAAAAAAACATACCCATGCAGTTCTTCATCATCATAAATCCACTTTCGTAGCCCTCAAAACATTCACATTTGAAGTCTCCAGGAGTATTTACACAGATGCCTTGGCCACAAAGATCAGGAGAGATGCGGCATTCATCAATATCTGCAATAGAAAACATCCACAGCATTTCCAAAGGAGTTCAGCTTTTCCCTACCAAATCTAAGTTTCAAGAGTTACATCCATGCAGTTTACCTGTGCAATTCCTCTCTTCAGAATCAAGAGCAAACCCACTGTCACATCTACACTTAAAACTGCCAATGGTATTTCTGCATTTCCCGTGAGTACAAAGACTGGGGAACATTTTACACTCGTTGATATCTGAAAATGAAAGAGTAAGGACATACGATGTTACCAGTTCATACCAAACCCCTGCACAAAATGAACAATGCTGACTTCAGAGCTCATCTTTTCTCATGCTAAGGCCCCTGCTTTTGGGAAAATTGTAGACCACGCTACATAAACTGATATCGACTTCCACCTAACCAACAATATACACTCTGCACTGGAACTGCAAAGAACACATTCTGACACAAACCAGAATCAGTCTCCCCTTTGTCCTGCAAGATCTGATCTGCAGTTCAGTGAATTCAACAATAAGATTTCAATGGACAGATGATCAAATCTACAAGAGCAAAGGGAGTTTTCAAAGGAACCACTCTGTTTTTTTGAGAAAAAACTGAGACTTCCATGAATCACAGGGAACAGAACAAGCATAAATAAAACCACATCACTCTTCTGAATACTTAATGGCTTAGTATCTGTTTATGAAACCAAACCGAAACTAACAACAGTAATTGCTGTTCATATGTGGTTTTGTTTCTTTTCAGACTTCATAACTGGGTTTTGGGTAACAGGCTTTCTTCATCAATCTATTCACATCCACTCATGTCTCTGACATTGTGCCCCTTAACTCCACTGATAACCCTAGGAAGATAGCTTTCAACATGTGATGTTAGGGTGTTATTGTGTGATTTCCATTTAATGCTGGAAGTTCACCAACCGCAGCCATAACTAAATTCTGCTGATTTGAGCTATCATCCTGAAAACACTTTTTTCTATTCCTCTAAGTAGCTCCAAAAGAAATTTCCAAAATTCTTCACCCTTCCTTGATTACTGCACAGTAAAACTGAAGTTATTGTACCCTGTGCAGGTAAGAAATATTGTTCTTTCAATATATCCAAAGTTAGCTACTCATTTTGTTCCAGTTTTTATACTATGAGGTGCCAGGTTTTCAAAGTTATTCCAATCAGCCAGAGGTGTCATCAGATGCAACACAGGAGGCAGAGTCAGGCACAATTTAACCTCTCTAGCAGAAACACAAAGTTAGTGTTTGGAGGCTGTATGTGGTGTTAAATGGTCTGTGACACAAGACTAGATTATCTTGTAGTTATTCTGGCCTTAATTTCCACTAAATCAATTTTTAAATCTATCTCAAATGTTTAAGTATGCCTTAAGGTGACTGAAGTGCCTTGAAATCTTCAAACTCAGAGGACGTGTCTAAGGGAAGAGTAAAAGGAAAAGCCAGCAGCACTTGCTGGCAATGAACCACAAACAGATCACAAACCTTTAGAGAAAGGTTTCCCAGTTATCTCTATTTTAGTAGAGAATCCAGGTCCTCTTGGACAAAGAGCTTCGAATTCAGGTGATCCCTTCAGAGGACACTCCTCACACTCAAAGCCCCATGCAGTCCCCACTGAGCAGCAACAAGCATCCATTCGGTGTCGGCCTGGTATTTGTGCAGTGCATTGTTCATCTTCATGCTGCAGGTAGCAACTCTCCAAGCGAATGTCTGTTGAACAATTGAACAATATGTTGAGAGAGAAAGAGAAAATTTAGTTCACCGCAGATCAATCCTTTTCCAGAGGACAGTTTGCTTCATCTTTTTGTGGACTCAGAGGAGCACAGCATGCACACTGCATAATATGTAACAGCCAAATACTAATGCTACACTCAGAAATTAAAAGTTGAAGTAAGTTTAAAGCACCATTCTGAAAAGTAGTGCTCATCACTTGAAGTAAATTTTAGACCAGAAGAGAAATTTAAGCATTCCAGCTTAACATACATATTTAAAGCCTTTTAGTTACTATGAGCCATGCCTTGTTCTGAGGCAACTCTTAAGCACTTACTATCATAAACCAAAAAAGATGCTTTAGATAGGTAGGATACAAAACTTTGAATCTCCATTCAGGTGTGGCTAGGGACATCACATCCCTCCCTAGCTGCCTGAGTCCCAGCTCACAACGGTCCCTTCCCCCCACGCTCTTCCAACCCTGCTAATTCCAGTGGGGCTGTAAATGAAGAGTGCCAAGAGCACTGAAGAAATGTAGGAATTTGTTAGATGAACCATCTGGACCTAAAGCAATGCTGTTCACCTGCTAGCAGATGATGATGGGATTTTGCTACTACCACCAGAATCTCTTCATATTCCAGATGAACTAAGTTTATGTCCCTGATTGATTCCATTTGAAAGTTACTTGTGTGGACCCCTGAGATGACATGCAGCACAAACACTGCTCATTACACAGATTTGCTCTTTCCTAGCGACCTGTAAGTGGAATTAATACCTACCAAGACATGTTCGTCCAGAGGCATCTAAAGTCATTCCACTGGGGCACTGACAAACAAATGATCCCAAGGTATTTACACACTGTCCATTGGTACAGACTCCAGGAAACACCTCACATTCATTTACATCTATTTCCAAACAAAATATGAATAAAAGTAATCACCAGCATGCTAAACACAAATACATCAGAAAAAAAAAGAACATTCTAATATGTTTTTTTAAGAATAAAATATGAGAACACAGCAGTTTACACAACCTGATAATATTCCAAATATTTAAGATCTCCTAGGCAAGTCAGCTAGAACCAATTAATTACAGAAAATCACTGATAACTAGATATAGTATGTTTGCCACTTGACATTCCTACATATACTGAAATCAAACTCAAAAGAAACAAAAGAGAGAGGGGCATTTAAAAATTAAATCAATTTTTGTACTCACTGTGGGCCAGATTTTGGAAGCAAATGGGCAAAGAAAGACAAAGGTAAGTGCACAATGAGATTATGTATTGTTTCAATGTGATTAAGTTATGCTGGATTTCTATTTTAATCAAGTATTTTTCATGTCTGTGTCTTATTAGGGCACTCCTCTGCATGTCTGTAAACTGTACCATTTGCAATTCATCCCTGTGACCTTGTCAGCAATTAGTAATTTTATATAGATTAAAATAAACTTCTTATGACTGCACGTAGAGTTTAACTTCATTAAGTGAAGATTATATTTCTATTTTTAAGTGGAAAAATTAGCACTTTTGTGCAAGGATAATTTGATTAACTGTGTCACTGTGTTAGCTCAGCCCAAGCACAAATGTTCAGTAATCTTAAGCACGGGCTCCTCCCACCAGTGTCCTTTGTGGAAAGTGTATGCTTCGCAACTGCCTCCACAAAAAAGCCTCCAGCATTAAACACGGGCCAAGATGAAGCATGACAATTTATAAGACAAGACTGAGAGAAAAATAAAAAAGAAAGAAAAAAAGAATAACTGATGATCTACAGCTGAATACTCCTGTATAAAGCAATGAAGACATGGATTGGTTGGACTATGTCTGCAAATTAAACTCCTGTTGGGAACAGGCTCTGCAGCTATCAAACTGCACAGAGCAATGCAGAGGACAACTGTGGGGTGGACATCAGTGGCCTCTGCCCTTGAGCAGATTTATAAAGAAAAGGCTGATAGTGAATGGAAGACAAGAAGTGAAGCCAGTAGACTATTAGAAACCACCAAAACCCAGCTCACAGCCTGTGAGCAATTTTCTAGCTGACAGCCCCAGGCCTCACTCGTAAACTAGAGGAACACTGCCAATTTAGTTTGCTTATTTCCTTGCACAAGGTCCATTACTCATTTCTCATAGGCTGTGTATGGGAGAACTGAGCATCGCTTTTTGGGAACTAAACTTACTCCCCTGTCTTGCCTCTTACTTGCCAGTAAATTTCCTAGAGATCTTCCCCTGTCTTGAAAAATGCTTACATTGGTTGAAACCCAAATACAACTTCAGTACACTAAAAGCAAGGGAAACTACTCCGAAAAATCTGGGGCTAACCAGGTCCCACTGAAACGAGAAAATTAAAGTAGGTAATAGATGTAATCTGAAGTCCTGGTAAAGGAAATGCTAAAAACAGTTATGTCTACATCTTGGAAGCATAAAGTTTCCATCCCAGCAGTGTTGAAAATGTTCTAAGACTTTCCTTGTGAAGAAAGCTAGGTGGGGCTGCTTCCCCCCTCCCTGCCCCCCTCTTTTCCTTCACTCACACACTCCAGAAAGTGTTGCTGAGGTCAGATAAGTTATGTAGAGTGGGTCTGCAGCACAGACATGCCAAGGTATTCAGTCATCATTTGGAAAGCAAGGAATATGTGTGAGGGTGTTCCTCTTGGGTTTTTTTTTTTTGGTTGTTTTTTTTTTTCATTTTTTTTGTTAAGGGAAAAAACAATGTTCCTTTATAGAAGCTACATATGGGAGTCATTTAAAAAAATACTTTAACTGCAGTGTCATGTCAGATGTTGTCAGTCAGGATGACCCACAGCAGTTTGACTCTCTCTGAGCTTCTGCATATTAAGGAAATATGCAGTACTTTTCCAGGGGTTCAGATCAATTCAAATGAAGATGAAACAGGGTGGAACCTTCAATTCTCACCGAATAGTATAGAGTCATCTCACACCAAACAATAAGCTTCACATTAAAATAAAAATCTTTAACCTTTCTCTAACCAAAGGGATTGTACTGATGTTTTTTTCCCCCCTTCTTTTTTTTAACGACAACAAAACTATGCTTTGGAACGTGTCTGGTTTCACATAATGCTGGATGGAAGAAAGTCAAGGTTAAGGGAAAAAAAAAAAGACCCCAAAAAAACTTTTATGTGTAATATATTCTTTAAATATTCTTTTTCTAATGCATAGTAACGGCTTGTCATGCTGCTGTATCAATAATGCCATGTCTTATAAACAAGATGCATACACTGCTCAAATAGGTAACACAGTTAACAGTATTTGAAGAGGGAAAACTACCTCCATATACTGGTAGACATTGTATTTTCAAGTGTGCACTTTGAGATAAACTGTGTGTATGCAGGAATGTTAAACAAACTGAAACCAAATTCATCCCTGACATAACTCTAATCAAGTCAATGGAACCACAGGAGGTAAGAATTTGGCTTAGTGTTCCTCGCTGCTAAATTAACCACTCAAATCAAAACACTGGCATTTTTTTCATTCAAGCTCTGATTTATGGAAAGGCAACAATAAATACCTTCACACAATGTTCCTCTTATTCTTGAATATCCCTTTTGACATATTGGGTCTGTAAAACAAACAAAAGTGAACTTTTAAAATGTCACAGTCCAAAAATCACCATTACCTTATTGTGCAAAACTGATCATGTGAAATATGATCTAGAGTTTATTGCTATGAGAAGTCTGAGTGCTTAGACAGTACCTCAGTATTTTCTGAAATAATAAAGAGATAAGATGGAGCAACTACATAAACTATATAAAGTGTCAGCCATTATCTTCTTTTGCTTCCCATGTTCTTCAGATAGCTAACCCCAAAGTGGTTCTGTGATTCTTGCTTCATTCAAATCAATTAACTCATTTAACTTGATCACAGCACATTACAGCCTTACTTAACATGGATGGGTGAAGATCAATTCTGCTAAGACAAACAGGATGATTTTAACTGAAGATTTAAACAAATTAGCTTTCAGCATATAGAAATAAAAACACACACACATTTCTGCATTCATCAGCTCATCTCTGTGTTTCCAATTTATCCCACAGCTCAGTCTAATTACCAAGTGAATATGCAGAGACCTCAACCCATTTCTTGACTGTGTGATTCTTTAGGTCATCAGTTAATCTACAGAGTATAATTATAATGGCTACTCCCTCTTCTCCCTTCATTACCACATCATTTGTTGCAAACATTTTCTTGGGAGCTCTGGGGAACCTGCATCTATTGCTACATCATTAGGAACTCTAGGTCACTAATTATGACAAACTATGCTAAAGTAATGCTGCAAGTTACAGCCTGTAGGTGTGGTCCCTGTTCTGCACAATTGAAATTTGTAAATTGTTTACTAGAAAATCCAGAGTTAGAACTTTCTATAGCTATATGCTACCTCTCAAATATTAAAACTTCTCTTTTTCCAACTGAATATGGAGTACTTGATTATGAAGCAAATAAAGTTATTTGTGTAGCCTGTGCCCAACTTCTTATGACAATAACCTGGACCAAACTCAGAATAAAAAAAAGAATTCCAGGTTCCTGACGAAAATGAACAGCATTACCTCGTTCACATGGTGTACATGGGCTTCCCCAAGCAGCACCCAGTGAGGAACAGCACTGGGACTTCAAAGTTGCTCCATTGATATTTATTTCACATCTTCCATCCACTATGTTCTGCCAACAGGTACCCTTGACTGTTTCTGTTTGGAAAAAAACCCAGTGTACTGTCATGCAGATTGTTCAGCATGATACATTAATATATTGGCAAACACACTTGTATTTAACCATACAAAGAATCATCTTTTTATTATAATTTACCATATCTGATCTGAACTTATTTTAAAAGCTCTTGATTTATCTTTCTCTGTGCTGGAGTACAGCCTGAAATCATCCCAGGAAGGAGCCCTTGCAAATCCTAGTTTATTGATCTTAACAAGGAATAGCTCAACACCATTCCCAAGTCACTGTATTTATTATTACTCATATTAGCAGCACAAGCAGGAGAACAGGGTAGGTATGAAACCTTTCTAAATCTTCCATTAATCAGATTCCCCGGTCTGGATCTCTTATATTCCCATATAGGGAGATAGCCAAAGATCAGATGGTTCCACAATTTTCCTCACTGACTAGGCAATAGCTATAAATTACTGTCTCTCCAACTTATGTAAGGGAAGAAATGATGCATCTACAGATTATCTAAATTGCAGCACTGGCCATGGCTGCTCTTGAGATGATCTGGACTGCATACAACTAATTCAAGTTCCATCTCAAACAGAGAACTGACATTTCTTAATGATCTAGCAGATATTAATGAGAACACAGCCACTCCTCTTGCAGAAGGAGTTAAGTGTGTGAGTAGTCTTGAAGAAGTGGTGCTAGCATTTCTGTACTTGTTACCAAAAAAGCAATCTCTGTTTCAGATTTGACATGGAAGCACAGCATGCTCCAAAGAGTTTCTCACACTTCATGTACCAACAATTATTAAGGTGAAAACAAAGGCTTTCTTAACATTTCTTTTGTAAACTTCTACATTAAATTTACCTACAGAAGTGATTAAAAAATATCTTCTAAAATTGGTGTTCAATGTTTCTATGTCACTGGGCAAACACAGAATCTTCAGAAGAATAAATACCTATGCAGATGGTTCTGGTTGGATCCAAAGTACTTTCAGGAGAACATTCGCAAACAAAAGAGCCTGGTGTGTTTTTGCACACCCCATTAACACAGGGGTTAGATTCACACTCATCAATATCTAGAAGAGAAACATGCTTCTGTTAGTGTCAGGAAGCATTAACAAAAATACATACAGCCTTTTTCAGACGAAGCTTTCCTCATGACCAGGTTCCCCGATACTCTAGCTTTCTGTTATGAAACTCTTCTCAACAGAAGCATGTGTCCTAAAGACACACTATGTCAGAACATTGAAATCAGAAGCACCATCTAACTTTTGAGTAATACCTAGGTATTGCTTTGCTTTGTGGTGATGGACCACATTGTCTGAATGATCTGATACACATCCTGTCTGGGACTCAAAAAGGGTTTAGACTGGGAGCTGTCTGACTCTGTTCTCAACACAAGGTAAAAATTTTGTAAGATTGTTCTTCTCAAGTTTTTGTCACTCTACTGGTAGCAGTTTGAGAAGACATGCTAGTACAGAACTAATACAAGCTATTCCATTAGGTTATCTAATGAATCCCCATGTAATTTCTTTCCTTTTTTTATATATAGATCTAGACATTTTATCCTCATGAAGACACCAAGTAATTCTGGCACAATCCAAACAGATGAAATGGATGAAATGTTATCAGTTACCTTCGCATGTCTTTAGGTCAGGAGTGTATACAAATCCTTTTGGACAGGTACAGGTGAAACTTCCAGGGGTATTTCTGCATTGCCCATTGTCACAAAGCAGCATGTTTAGTGCACATTCATCAATGTCTATAGAGGAAATAAAGAACTTTTTAAGAAAGAAAACAGTTCTGGAATACAAGCCAGGACAGGATTTCACTCTCAACGTCAACATTTCATTGAATGCGGAGTATTTTGAGAGAACAGAGACACAAAAACAGGGACAGAGAGAGAAAGAGAATACTCCAACACAAAAGTTAAAGTTTTTCAGACACCAAAAAGATTTATATGCTTTTAGTAGACAAGAAGACTGAATTTCAAATGGAAATTCCCATTCCAAATAAACTGACACTAAAGATCCCATTTACTGCACTTTCCTTCTTCATGAAAAGTATCATTAAAATAATGGAAACAGTAATAGTTATATGAAATCAAATCACAAAGATGTCACCAAGAGTAAAATTAACATCTTTGTTTTTCACTTATATTGTGGAATAGGTGTATGCAATTTCTGATTCCCTGCACAGTATCCCCCAGTCATGAAAGAAATGAGAGGATTGGTTTGGAAGGATTTATTGGTCATCCTGGTCTTTAAACCACCACTTTTTCCAGCTGGCTATGAATTGTCTTAGATGTTATGGTTAACAAAGTTGATGCAAGTCTAGTCTTGCTTCAGAGGTGAACATGTACATAGAAATACTAATGCTAAATTTCAAGAGCCCTTAGGAAGTCTGTGAAAGATCTGCCACAAATGGCATGTGAAGACCATGAGAGACACCAAAAGCATACAGGAACAATTGGCTAAGTCAGAGCGGCCTCAGAAACTGTTGAGAAACGTTGGGATGACTCAGGAAGCTGAGAAGATTCAGAGGGTCAGTGTGACAGCTGGGAACAGCACAAGTGCTACAGAAAGCATGGAGATCTGCAGAATAAAGCAGACCATGTGGGAAGCTTCACAGAAGTTCAGAAAAGTTGAGAAAGGGCCAGGTGGAACATTACAGAAGAATGGGAAACAGCTGTGACAGTGCATGGATGTGGGCTGCAAGAGGGTGGGCTGGGGAGCAGCTGGAAAACTCACAGATGGATGGGGAGCAAAGAAGGTATGCCATAAGCCAGGGGCAGACATTGAAATGGGACATGGATCATTAAAGCCAAAGAAGCAAATGGGAAAATGGGATAATTACAGCATGACTTCTATCAAAGACAGATCGACCCTTGTTTTTTTTTAATGAGATAGTGGATAGTTTAGACTGAAATAACACAGATGACTTAAGCTATTTAGGTTGAAGTAGAGAATACAGAACCCAAGTAAAATTATTATGTAAGCTAGAGATAACAGAAAGGAATTTAAGAACTTTAAGATGGTTCCAGAACTGGATGAAGGAGAGATTACAGTAGGGCATACTAAATCATGATGGAAAGAGATATTAGCAATGCATTTCAGGGTTCAGTCTTGGGACTGGTCCTATAAAATACTCATTACAGTTCAGAAAAAATAATTAATGAGATAAAAAAATATGGACAACGCTAAGATGTAAGTTATTATCAATTAAATTAATCTTGACAATGTGAATGAGAGAAATAACATGAAATATAATCACCAGCATTCAAAACCTTGCAGTTAGAGACCAATAATAATAACATGTTATAAGACAAATTTCATCAGTTGAAGGCTATCAAGAAAATCCTTAATTATAGCTTGACTTTGATCCCAAAATAGAACATGTATTTGAGAGAAGACTAATGCACTCGACAATCAGTTTAGGCAGGATATTCCTAGGGACAATGGAGAACTGCTGGCACCACTATACAAAGCGCTGGCCAGAACTCATCAGAACACCGCATACTGCTCAGATCAGTCATTTTCAAGAGAAGGTTGCAGCCTCTGCTTTCATGAAAATACTGAAAGTGTGAATTTGGATAGCTTATCCCACAGAAGGATGTAATGATTCTTTATAAATACTTTGGGGATAAGTGCTGACATAGCCCTAAGTCAAAACATACTACTACAACATCAATTGGTAATAAAATGGTCACAAATAACAGGGAACCAGAAGAAATTTCTAATCAGTTTTGGAAATGATATCTGCAACAGTATCAAAATGCAGATAGTGGATCTGATGAAACATTGAATATAAAGTGAAAGAGGATAAAAGCAAACACCAAACTTCAAAATGAAAACTGGGATACTTCATACCAATGCAATTTTTCCCAGTTGAATCCACTTCATATCCAGCGTCACAAAAACATTTGTATGTTCCATGCAGATTCTCACACCTTCCATTTGGACAGAGATCAGGATCCAGTAAGCACTCATTAATATCTACATAAAGGTTAAAAAAAACCAACAAAACAACCAAAAACCAAACCAGAGTCAGCTGTTGAGGCATTGTGAAGGTTGATTTTCAGAATAAGAAAAAACATATCCTTTCAGTATCACTAACACTGACTGCTCTATATTTATGATCACCTAGTTTCAATTAGGGAATTCACACCTAAACATTCACACTCAATAGAAGAAAGCATTCCTTTCATGCTAATTTAAGATCATCTCTAGTCCACAGACATTTACAAGACTTAAAACTGCAGATAACAATTGGGATGTTAAATTGTAGCTTTACATTTAAAAAGACACATGTACTCCTGATACAAACACACGCACACACCCCTGTATCTCTTGATTCACACAGCATTTCCAGATGCTATCACTCTCCAAAGCATAACCACGCCCCTCTTTCTGAATGCTTTTCCTTCTCTACAGACATCAAATCTACTAGTGAGTATTGGCCAACTTAAAATTTACAGTTTCAAAGTTCTACAAGTACAAACTTTTTATTGTAATAATTTGTTCCTTCTCTGCAATTAACCAAACTCTGTCAGTCTGGCCTTTCTGATAGATGAAAGTGAGAGGAAGTTCAGTGTTCAACACAGCTTTATTCTTCAGGATTATTTCAGTTGAAACGTGCAAGTATGACTTACATGTATGACTTCTAAACCATATAGGTAGTAACACGACTCATGACTTTGCCAGTACTTTGTAACAGTACTCACTCATGTTCCATGGCATACACCGCAAAGGGTACACTAGTGAAACGGCATGATCCACTCATTTTCTCCAAAATCATTCTACTGTGTTGCAGACAGACACTTCAATATGCCTTCCTCCCATTCTTGCCTGCCATCATCCCCACCAGCATGTTTAACAAATCAAAGATATCAAAGTAACACTTTTTGAACTGCTACAGTTGGAATTACAGTAAGTGATCTTACCATTTCCTCCTGCAGTCATGCCGGTCCCACTGCTGCACAGAGCCTGGTATTCAGCTGGAAAAATATTAAAATACTTACTGGAATATTCTTTCTTAGGTCATTGCTTCCAGCATCACCATTTACAATATTCCAATTAACTATCTGAATGAAGTAATATGCCTTTCAATTACTCTAAAAACATCAATAGCCTCACAGTTTCTGAACCTGTGAAACATTTTAGCAGATTCACAATGTGCATCTGCTCATGAAGATGATGAGTAAAAACTTCACACAGTGAACTGAGGCATTTAGGAATAGACATAAATTTCATGCTGGCTCTCTTGCACAAATGAGCTGTAACATGATCACAGCAAGACTCTCCAGAACTCATGTGCCCAAGCTCTTGCTCAAAATACACATTCAAATATCCCAGGAAAGAGGAGTTTTTCTATAAACGTAGCTCATATTTAACTCCATTTAGCTGGAGTGTCTTTGGGAGTTCACAGCATATCAAGGATCTCTTATACTTAAAAAAAAAAAAAACCCACAGCATTTACTGTTGCCTCAAAAATTCTCTTCTGTGCTCTTCCAACATACAAAATGGTAGATTGCTCAAAATATGTGTTATACAGCAAAATAACACTCCTGATGTAAGGTGCAGTATTAATACCTTTGTAAAAACAGTTTATCAACAGAAAGCTTTAATGAAAATGCATATAGATGCCATACCTGAATTTTGTGCTGGGCACGGCTGACAAGGCTCCCCAAAGGCATAGTCAGTGCTGGCACAGCAGCACTCTGACTTCGTAACTGCACCAGTTAATGGTCTCACACATTGTCCTCGCTTGTAGCCTCCATAGCAGGTGCTTCGCATGTGTGTATCTGAGGAAAGAAACCACTCTTAGTCTTGCCACCACCAGCTATACTGCTATAGATTACAGCAAGTATTAAAAGTAGCTCAGGTGTCATAAGGACTTTAAAATAGCCATCAAAACATGACATTTTTCACCATTTTGCCATGGTTTTTACCCACCAATATCCTCACTCTGCTTGGGACAGGAAATTCTTGTTCCTCATACTCCTGACTTGAGACATGCAAACTATTCACTGCATTTTACACCTTCACGTTTAAGTGAATTACTTGGGGAAACAATCAATACTTAACCCTGAATTAGCATGAAGCTATGAGAAATAGGGACAAAGTTACTGCGTGTGACAGGGACATTGCTTCCTTGTGACTTGACAGGCCCAGCAGTAGGACCTCAGAGCTAAACAAAGCATATCTTAAGTCTCCCAGGGAAAAAAAAAACAGTACTATTTAGTTTATCTTCAAAGCTAGAGGAATGATTTGATTTTAACAAGAAGAATTTTCTCTCCCTCTCCCAATGTTGTTAGTTGTTGCTGATTCACCAGGACTAAAAGTTCCTGCTGGTGTGACACCCTTAATAGAGCCCACTAAGGCCACACTAAAGCTCTTATTTTCATTTTGTACCTTTAAAAGGCAGAATGAGATAAGAACTTGCATAAGGAAAAGACAAAAAATATATTGTCATTAAAAAAAAATAAACTAACTTAGTTTGTTAAAAACAAAGAAAAAGTCAGTAATGCTATTCCAGTACATACAATTTTAAACGTTTACCCTTTCAGGTCCAGGGTCAACATTTCTCACTTTTCAGAAACTGGCCCATAATGCTTGTCAGATACATTAGAATTTTAAAATCAACACCTCAAAAATCTTTCACTTCTAGAGAAACAGGCAGAAGTGGAAAACCTACTATGTTCCACTTTGAGAACAGGTGGAAGTGTGATTAAATGTTTAAGCTTAGTGACAAACAAAAACTTGTATGCTGATGGAAATGGGGCAAATTCTCACCTATTCAATACTAATACAGCACTGCTCACCTCCAACTGCATTGTGCTGTATAGTCTGCCTGACCTTGTGATTTGGTCTGTGCTAGTTTGAGCCTAGTTGGCATATTTTAGTGAGAGGAATTAGATTATAGGCCATGAAAAGGAAACAGTGGTGACGTCTACTTCACTTATAGGCTTGCTGAGATGTATAAAAACAAGAATATAAATATAGATAACAGAGTTGCTCTCTGGCTCTGGCTGCCTCCCTTCTCTGCTTCCTAAGCCCTCATGCCAATTCTCCAAACTCACCTTGAATGTGAGGCAGAGTCTGGGATAAGGTAGAGGGGTGGAAAGGGGGTGAAAGGGTAGTTGGGAGCCTCCCCTCGGGACTCTGGTTTCTGGGAAGGGTGTTGTTGTATTACTTTTTTTTTTTAAGTTATATATTACTGTATATAGCTGTATATATTGTAAATATCTGTTAAGCTGTAAATATAGCTTCATTCTGTAATTTCCAGGCGCTGAGTCTAGTTTGGGTGATTTTTCTTAAGTGTGGGGAGGTGGGTAACACCCAAACCATCACATGGTCACACATTTTCCCCTTTAAATGCAAAAGGAAAGAAAAAAAGAGCAAATCAAGCTATTAAAGTAACTATCCCAGAGCTATTAGTACCCATTATAACTAGAATCTACCAATCCATGAGAACATGGCAAATTCTACACTGAAATTTGATCTGTCAATCGGCCCAACATTACCGCCTTAACATTTGTCACTTGTGACTTGCCACACATCAGGTGCATCTTACCCACACACACGCGTCCATCCAGTCCAACTGCAAGGCCCGGGAAGCATTCGCATCTGAAAGAGCCATCAGTGTTCACACAGCGCCCGTTCATGCATATTCCAGCTGTCTCACACTCATCGATGTCTGTTGGAGAACAGAATGAGCTTTATTAAGAATTGCACACTGCTCAATGCCTGTCTGAAACTTGCATTTTTCAATGCATCCTATACAAACATACCAAGTGTACATGGAAATCAGTTTGAGCAAAGGTTTTATTACGAATAACGCTTAATTAATTCTGTGCAATGGAAGAAGATGTCAATTTCAGGAGAAATAAATGAAACAAAACAATTTTCTCTCCTTGGACAGTGAAAAGAGACTACATTTCCCTAACTTGTTCACAAGAGGTACATATTCCAATTTAAGGGTCATTCAAGCAAAAACACAATCAGAGGAAAGAGGAAGCTGTGACTGCTAAGACAAAGGACTTCTGCAGGGCATTCCTTTTCCACATTAATGGTTTGTTCACGCTGTTAAGAAACCAGTCCAAGGAACTCAGTCCAGATAGCAAATTGAGTCTTTCACCCCCACTATGAGATGCCTTCACAGGGCCACCAAAGAATTTCCCCTCCTCCGTCTGCGAGTTCCTTCAGAAGCCTATCTGAACCTCCACAGTCAGACGCTGCCTGCAAGCAGTGCCTCTCTTGTGACCTACATGACAATTGAGTTTCCCTGTCAGATGCTCATTACAGCCCCTTTGATAAACTTTCAATGGACAGACAGCACTGAAGTCCTGAAAGGAATTTGTTAATGACTTGAAGCCCGAGCAATTGCTAAGCACAAGGTACTATCTTTGCCCAACAATCGTACATTGAACAACATCACCCTCAGCAAGGAAATACAAGAATGAAGTCTTGTGATATCAGTCTATCACGAAGGGATGTTAGTTAATTTTAAAAGTATATAGGCTGCATACCCTGTTTAACAGTAAGACCAGTCCCTAGACACAGAGAGGATGCCACCATTTTATAAGTGATGAAGAAAAGGAGAGTTTAAAATATTGTTTGGAAGTATGTATAACCTTTATAAAATAATCACTTCATAACAACTCTCCATAATATATACAAGAGACAGTGTGCATGACAATTTCCTTTTTTCTGACCTTAAAAGGGCAAATTGAGAGTGAAACACCTCTGTGTTTTACTTAGTTTGTGTTGTTTGGCACAAAACAGAGCATGTATGATCCAAGATTCCTTTTTCAAACTGCATTTTAAAATAGACGTTATATTTAAGTACATGGGCTCAGTTAATTTCTGTTTCATCCTGCAATCTTTTGTTTCAGACAAATCTTAAATGCTTTTCCCACTTTAAATTTAGTCCTTACTCAGTGGAAGTAAAAACAGACTTAGATCTTTAAAATGTGCCCATACTATTTAACAGTGTAGATGGTTATTTTGTTAGACAACATCAAACTCATTTGGCACATATGAGCTCTTCTAAAAGAAGAGAAAAGAAAAAAAAAAATCATTTTCCTTTTTTCAAGGTTACTTACAGAAAGGCAAAGTTAATGTTTCCTTTTTCTGTAGCTGACTTTTAAAATATACTTTGTTGGCTAGTAAAGGGTGAAATGTGCAATTAATTTTCTTTTGCACATGTACCTAAAATACCGTTATAGACCTTTTATATAAAAGGTGAAGTGGATCTGTGATTGCACAGATCAGCTGAAAACCTGGCTTCAGGAAAGATGTAAAAAGCCTCTGCTTTGACCAGGGTCTAACCCTGACCAGGCTCTGCTCTGTTTTGGTAAAAGTTGCTATTTGGACAACCTCAAAAATACTCATTTTTCTGACTTTTGCCAGAACACCTCAACCTGGACTTCTTCTCCACATTCAATGAGTTTTTGCCTTTTTTGCTTAGCTTGCTCAGAAGTGCCAGCTGGGTACGCTGAGTCTTCTCATTTTAACCAGGAAAAATTTACTCAGACTACTAAACTGCTACTTCCAGTTGCTTTGCAATAGTTTTCAATTTGGGGAATTCCTGTTTGGTCTAAGACAAAACAATGTATGGAACAGAAATAATGCTTTAAACCTCTGCCTGTGTGATGTTAAGTATTTCTGAAAAATCATCAGGAAATCATCATTGAGTGAAGTTAATGGTGAATAAGTATGTCTTGTATTATGGGGAATACACAAGACTATGGTGTAATATTCTTTTTTGGCACGTTACTTCTTAAAACCTGAGTGGAATTTTTCACCAGACAGCCAAGTATATGCCCTGTACTTATACTTAAATTCCAATTATATGGAACCAAGAGTGAATTGCAGTATACTGTACATGTAACTTCGAGCTAGAATTATTTTTAATAGCTCAAAATTCAGCTTAGACTGCATCAAATGAAATGTTTACAGGAGCAATGTGTTGCACACTGCAATTCTTATATTACTTTGCTGATCCTCTACAGAGTTTGGTAAAAACACATGTGCAATTGTCTATCAAAACTGCTCAGGCAGGTAGCCAATTTGCTGCAGAAATGTCAGTCAGTGCATACACACATTCCCAATATGCATGAGCACTGACTGCATGTGCAACCACCAGCTCAGAGTTTAAGTCTCTGTAAGATCTTAATGCATTCACTTGACAAACAAATTTGGGATATGTAGTGAGAACAAGGAGTATTTCAAAGGCTAACCCTTCTGTAGCACAGAAGTTATTTACTCTGTATAGAAAGAATTCAACAGCAATAAACATTAAAATATACAGGAAAAGACTGTGTTAAAGATTGGTCTTTTGATTAACTGGAGACATTTACCAGAGAGTTGTGCTCTCTCTAGCCACTACATTCCTGGGAATTATTTCAGGATATTTTTTGCAAGTGGAATAAGGGACACAAATAAGAAGTTGGGAAAAAGTGCAATCTGGGTGTCAAGGTCTCAAAATCTGGTTTGATTTTGACCCAATAGCAATCTTAACACATAATTAATGTTTGCATGCACATTCACAGAGAAAAAAGGCTTCTTGTAAGCACTCAAAAGCACTGGGAAAAAGCCTTCATTATACTGTAAGATCTGTTCCAACTTCCAGTAGTAATCAGTTGAGTTGTCTGCAATTTTGGATAATTTTCAAATATTGCTCCTTTGATGAACAGAAGTAACATTTCTCTAGGGCCAGAAACCCCCTTTTTGGCTGTGTTCATACTTCTGTTTAGCCAGGACACACGTAACAGAGGCCACAAAGTTGAGTATCATTGGGTTTTGGGGTTTCAAGTAGTCTAAAGCAATTTGCATGCCATCTTCTTGGATGGCATTTTAGTGCACAGACTGATTAAAAAGAAAGAAAAAACAAACAAACATAAGATGCTCCAGGCAAAAATTAAGCACTTGGGCTAAACTTGCATCAGTTGAGTCACAGCCCTGCTAACGATTAACAGAACAGGCAGTGGTCTTCAGGAACAAGAAAGGCTGCTGTTGCAAGGTTTGATGGGCACTGAGTTCTCTGCCAAGTCTGAGATCAAGTCCTTCTGCTGTCTCATACAGAGACTAGGTGGAAAATCAGCCGTGGCAAAGCACAGACATAAGCCTATCACTTGGAAAACACGAATGTAAGTAAAGCTGGTTGCTCTCAGTCCATGAATGCTGCAGCTAACATAGCCCATAGCTGTTCAGCTAGCAAAACGCTTGCATGGATCTGCATTTGTTCATCAGAGAAACTGATTCTCCCAATTCAAACAACCCTATTATAAAGTAAGAATGGGGATCATCTCTCATAAGAAATATCTGATTCCCCTACCTGCAGGCTGAGTAGTGCTGTCCTGCATACCTAGTGCAAAAGTTATCAAATGCAAGAGAAGTTCCAGATGTTTTATCAAATTTATTGGCCTGGTTTGGATCTGAAGTCTAAGTCTAGACACTATGCAGTTCAAACTTAAGACTGGTACAGTGCTCAAGAAGCAACAGGATGCAAATCAATTTACTTTATCTTTCATGTCACCAACTCAAAACCAGATCATTTATTCACACATCTCTTTGTTATCGGTTGATGAGATGCTGCTGTCTAATCCAGGCTGACTTTTTTTTTTATTTGCCAAGTGTAAGAATTATTCTGTCTTCATTCCAAGAGTTAAAATATGTTATTTTTTTCAAAAGAAAAATGGTAAGTAACTTGTCCCAGCACTTGTTTTGACTTCTGCCTGGTGCCCATGAAACTTGTTGAAACATGATGATATATATTCACAAAACTTCCAGTTCTTGATGGAACTGAACAACAATTCTGATGACACAACAGCCAACTGGAACATTGCAGTCTCCCACAAGGGAATTACTGCTGAGCTAGTGTAGCAAATGGGAAACACAATCTCGTGGTACTCACGTCTGTATCTCAGTCATATGGGGTGCTGGGCACTCCTTGGAGATGCTGTACTGACTAGAAATACCCAGGCAGGAATGGGAGAAAAATGCAAAGAAGGCAATGAGCCAAGGTGTTCTGATGGCCAAAGGCAGAAAACTTGAGAAGGCCAAACAGAAAAAGTGAGACACACTGGAGCCAAATTTCAGAAGATCTCATAGGCAAAAAAAAATGGAGTTTAAGTCAGATCACATAGTCCTTGACCAAAGAGTACTTCCCACTGGCTGACTAGGGTGGTTGCTCAATACTGTGGAGAAGACTGAGTACCATCTTGCACAATGGCAAATATTCTAGCTGATTAAAAAAGCATATCTGATGAGAACTATTTCTTGTCCTCAAGGATCACTGTAAAGAAATAAGGCTTTGGGAACTCATAATTTATTGTGCTCACCTGTGCAATAGCGTCCATCAGATGCTAACTGGAACCCTGGTTTACAAATGCATTTAAAACTGCCATCTTCATTGATGCACATCCCATTGAGGCACATGTTCCTTATGCTGCATTCATCCATATCTGAAAACAAACATAATAGACATAATGCTCATAATGTTTGTGTAAAAGAACTCTTATTAGCTATAGTCAAAAAGACAAAATATTACTTCTTCTCTGGTTGTCAGACATATATCAAACATGATGAGACACACTACACTCTCTTAGAAGATAGAGTAAAGCAATTACTCCAATTTTTTTTATATAATGAATCACTAGGATATCAAGGTATGCATCCAAAAAGAGCAGAGAATTAAAAACATATGAGAAACTGGGCAGATTAATAACTGCCAGTTGGAAAAAAACTGTAAAAAAAGTGAGAGAAAGGCATGTAATTGAAGAGGGTTTGCAATCTTGATGTAAATAGAAGCTAGGTTAAAAGCAGCCTCCTGTTTGGAATGGTAAAGGCAATTTTACACTGCTAAGAAGACCTTAAAGGGGAGGAGTGGGCATTTGTGTTGGGAGTGAAAACTCCCCACATTTCCTTTGGATGAACCTAAGATTTGTGACAGAAGAATTTCCAGCACTGTGCTCAAGCATGCATTCTGTGGGCACTTTCATCATCAACTTCCATTTAAAATAAAATCTGCCCTTTCTCCACATTCAGCATGACAGGTCACACAGGAGGATAACTACTAATCACAGCTTCATACTAGCATTATTCACCTTCTGACCTAATGGCATAGCATGAAGTTAGTTACTGACATGAAAAAAAAAAAAAATGAGGCAAGTCCTGAAAATTCTGTGCTTGGTTTGAGTAAGCTTTTATTTCCTCTTAGTTTTCATTCTGTCCTGGCACAAATGAAATCAGTTTTGGATGCCAGATCAAAACAACTCTGCACTATTTACCAGTTCCATCATTACATTAAGGTATGGCACAATGCCATGGCCTTTCCTGATTAGTGTGTGTGCACATGTATTCCTAAGAACAAAACTCAATGTGCTACATGCCAGAGATGAAACTCTTTCATAAGTGGATGTAACAGACATTCTGGCAACATATACAATGGAATTAAAAATGTTTTACCAGACTGCCCATGTCTTGGTTCTCATTACTATTAGCACATGGTATTTGGTGGGAAAAGAAGAAACAAGAATCAAGGTTTTTTTCCCCCAATATATTAATTTCCTAATATATTTAGTCAATATAGTTTCATAAGAAGGTATTTTAAAAGCAGTTTACAGTCTTAAACTGTATGTAAAAAAGGGTCAGGAAAAACGAGTCTGAAAATGTCCGTCTCTACCAAGGATTAACAGAATCACTACTAGCACATAAAATCACTGGATCATAATGACATTACAATATATTCAGAATCGTGCTATTTTTCTTAATATTGCAGCTGTCTTGGACAGAAATTACACTTCTAGACATAGTATGTTTTCTTTTTACTTACAGGCTGTCAGACAAAAATAATTTATGATTTATAAAAAAAAAGTCGTGTTTCTATCCCAACCAAGAATTTTGGCATTAAGACTTTGAGCTGAATCACTGAGATAATATTCTGCCAAAAATGTTTCTAAGAACAGTGCTTGAAATTCCTTTAACGTATGAAGAGATCATTGGGAAACCTTCCAAAGACCTTGGGAAGCATGATATAGAACATTCTTCTTTTTCTCCCCTTTACTAAAGGTCTGGGAGGTAGGAACACATCAATTATGTTTACAAATCTTTCTTAAAACAGTTTTTATGGGTCAGACCAGACTGAATCTACATAAACCACATTTCTAGTCACCCAGTAAGATCCCATAAAGCATGCTGTTAAACAGGCAGTAAAATCAGGCAGCATGTGACTTGTGCTCCCATTTGAAATGTACCACTCCCGACACAGACACTGCATTTCGCACTGGTGGTATGTGCTATTTCTCCTGCTGGACAGACATCCCGGTAAAGATTGCCAAGCCAAGGCTCCAGAACTGGCTGCAAAAGGTAGTTTACTTGCCCTCTCAGATACAGCAAAAGGTATTTAGAAATCTGATTCCTTGTTCCCTCTCCCCCAAACGGAGGTTCTTTTCTTTTTCATTGATGTGAGTAACCTCTTGCGACTGCAATTCCTGATAACAACTCCAGAAAAGTCTTACCTTCACAGTTTTTCCCGTCAGCTGCCACTTGAAAGCCAGCGTTACACACGCAGTGAAAACTGCCGTCTGTGTTTATGCATCGCCCATTATTACAGATACGACCGTTCTGCAAACACTCGTCAATGTCTGAAAGCCAACCAGAAAGAAAAATAACATTTTGAGGTTTTCCTTTCTTTTATACTCAAGAATTTCTCGCATTTCCCTTTGCCCCAAGTTTTTAATCGTACAAGGAAACTACACTCACCTGAAAAAATGATTTATTTTCATTTCCATAGCCAAACATTATGGGGCTGGAAAAAGTTAATCAGCTTGAAATTTCAAGTGTGAACAGTACCCTGCAGCCTGCTCAAACAGGAGTCAGAACCTTTCAACTGGGTCTTTTTAGCATTTTTTTCACCATGAAAATATTTTCCCTGAAGTTTAACTTAACAATAGCTAACTACTGAAGGAAAAACAGTTGCTGCTGCTTGGTAAGGTAACAAGAAAGTTCAAGATTTTCCCACCTCGGGAGATATTTATCTGGATCATTTTATATTTGAAACATCAGGTCCTCATCTCCTTCTATCTGCAGGAGGTGTTTGGCAAGTGCTTTGGAGGACCTGAATAGTGATATCACACAAGGCTGGCAGCAATCCCTCTCTTCCAAACGAGGGGAGAGGAGATGCTGAGACAGACTGTCTAGACATTTTTCACATTGCTCAGTGCTCTCCATCAAGGCCTGGACCATCTCCCAGAGATTCCTGCACACAGGGGACTTTGCTCATGGAGATTTCAACCAGTCCATGCAGACCTATCTATCATCAAACCACTCTTTCTTCCCAAATACCTTGGAGATGCCTTTCCTCAGGTCCTGTCCACTGGCTCACAGGAGCCTATCCTGCAAGAAGCATCTCTGGGCACCCTCCAAAATATCCCTGCTCCCTACATCACTATCTGAGAGGGAACTAATGCCTCTCAAAATCGTGAACCTGTATTTGCCTTCTTAGCAGCACAGCAATTTTGGGAAGCTGTTAAGAAATCCCTGAAAACACCTGTTTTGCAAGCAGATGAGCATCATCAACTAGCTATGTACCAAAGCAACTTGTCTCTCTGCTCAGCCCCTTTTCCCTCACCTCTGTGTCACTCTGTTGCACCTGAGTCTGGCTTCAGTTATTCCACCAGCTGTCTTCCTTAGGACAGGTGGAAATCCTAAAGCATCTCATGACTTTTCGGGCCATTTGGTTCATTAGGAAGTGTACTCTTATCCATCTGATGCCATTTAAATCACAGTGGAAAAAATTAACACAGAATCTTGTTGTTCTTTACATACAGACAGCTGACTGGACACACACCAGTAGCTCATGTCACATTTCTAATTTTCAAAATTAGAAATAACATTGTGCATTTCCCCACCAAGAAATTTGTAACAACCAAAGCTCCTCTTTCACTGAAATCGCAGACTCATAGAATGCTCCAGGCTGGAAGGGACCTCCAAAGGTCAGCTATTCTAACCCCTTCTGCAGTCATCAGGGACATCCTTAACTATATCAGGTTGCCCAGAGCCCGATTGAGCCTCATCTTGAATATCTCCAGGGACAGGGCCCTAACCACCTCCCTGGGCAACCTGTTCCAGTGTTCCACCACCCTCATGGTGTAATGTCTGTCATGTCTGCTAGTCATCTATTGGACTCATTAAGAAAAAAAAGAACCAAAAACCTGTTGTGGAACCTCACAGCAAGGAATAGATAAACATCATTATGAAGATTTCATTTTTCCAGAACAGATGTAAGGAATACATTTGCAGAGGCCTATCAGCACAGATACATTTGTGTACGCAAAAAACCCAAAATCTCCACATACAAAGTAGTCATGCAAAGTAGTATTACAGCAAATGCTGCTTTCGGCAGGCATCAGTGCTATATGCATGTTTTGCCAAACGCACCTCACTGGCCTTTTTCTTTCCCCTAAACTGGTCCTAAAAATTCCTTCAGAAAACAAAGATTCTGCACATTGCAGCATTTTTCTGAACTGCCTGTCAAGCAAGTACAGTTCCCATAGACTGCAAAGGAACTGCTAAGTGACCACACTTTAATGCCATTAAGCTACTGGGCTTCTGACAACCATGTGTTTGTGTAATGAATCAGTCAAATTAAAAGCGTGTGACAAAAATGACTCATGAGTAAATTCATCACCGTTGAGACTCCGCTTCAGCACTCCTTCACCACTAGGCAGCTCAACTATGAAGATGCTCCTACAACATGGTTCTTTGGCAGCAATTAGGTCAAATACTCTCAACAACATGCAGCAGTGGTACTGGCTCCGCATGTCCTCCTGGACTGTAGCAAACTTCTATACCATAAATGCCCCTCTGATTCACGAAGGAAAGGAAGAAAACCAAACTGAACACTAACGTGGATAGCCTTCCTCTGGCTTTTCAGAAACAAAGGCATGCTTAAGGAAGCCTCTTCAGTGCAGAAAGCATAACATGAAGACAAGCTGGGACTCTTGAGCACTCAGACATCATTTAGATTCTTATTCTTCAATTCTTATGGAATATCCAGAAAGCCATTCATTTTCCTGCTAGAAGTCTCTCATTATGACCTAACTACAAAGAATTGCATCTACTTTTACTGTCAAATGCACACCCCAGGACAGTCTGGGAGCCACAGAACACTGACAGAGGCTGGACACTGAGTATCTGTGTGTTGCTCACTCCCATAGGATGAAGACCATGAAGACTATTGTTGAGTCTGGTCTTCAACTCACAAATAATGGGGATTCTACAGCTTTCCCACCTAGACCTTCCCAGTGCCTCACTACTTTTCCATACCTCGTTTAAGTTTCCATTGCTGTAATTTGTGTTTATTTCATTCTCTGACAGTGGACAGAGACAAGATATGGGAACAATAATCTTATATTTACCCACTAAAAGATTTATCATTCCCCCTACCTCTCTTAACTTTTTAAACAGTCTTTGATAGGTAAAGGGTTTCTCCAAAGAAGGGATGATGAATTGTCCTTGAGATCCTCAAAAAAGCAAAAGAAAAAAATTCTCAATTGTTGGTATTTTTCAGAAGGAGAGATGCCTCTCTCACTTCAAAGTAACAAATGGTGCCAAGAAACTTTCAGCACAAGAAAAAACATCTTTGTCCATCACTTAGGTTATGAACAGCCAGTCCAGGCAGGTTAGTAATTTTTACTGCTATTTCTGATTTATTTTTTTTAATGTCATTCTTAACACACTTTGCTAAAAACTGGTTTCCCTCCTGGTATGTATACAATAGCACAGGTATGTCTGGAATACTATAATTTACCTCGGCACTCTGTTCTAGTTGCTGTGCTCTGATATCCCACACGACACTGGCATATGTAGGATCCCTGGATGTTCACGCAGTCTCCACTGATGCATGGATTCTTTTCACATTCATCAATATCTGCAGAACAAAGACAATATATTTTTATTAAGACATTGATTGAAAGCTATTCAGGTCTGTAAGGGTGTTCTGTTGTTTTGGAGAAATACCGCACTTCAATCTACAACGAAAGGAGACTGCTGAATTCCCAGTAAAAGAACCCAATGTTCTAAGCTAAGCAGGGGCTAGAAAAAAGAGCATCCAACCAGACAAGATATTGTATGTGTGAGAGGTAGAATCTCACACCTCCACATATCCAGGCCCATCAGACAGAGATTCTGACAAATGCAAAAGCTTGCATGTATGACAGCTAATCCCTGCTCCAATCATCAAGCTCTGGTTGAGTTCCAAAATGAACTCAAGAGCTCAACATGATACACCTGATGAGCTGAAAGAAGACTTGTAAATCTCACTAAACCCGAGTTGCTGCTGTTTTCCTTTTTGTTAACAAGAAGTTGTTTGCATGCTCAAAGAGCTGGTAGCATTTCAAAGATGCTAATCATTAATAAACACATAACCCTCACAGGGTAGTAAAATAAGAAAACCTTACTTTTATATAATTTTACAGGATTTGCTATATACTGCCTTACAGACATGCTGTAAAAATAAGATTGCAGTTCACAGAATCACAGAATCAACCAGGTTGGAAGAGACCTCCAAGATCATTCAGTCCAACCTATCACCCAGTCCTATCCAGTCAACTAGACCACAGCACCAAATGCCTCATCCACCCTTTTCTTGAACACCTCCAGGGACGGTGACTCCACCACCTCCCTGGGCAGCCCATTCCAATGGCAAATCACTCTCTCTGGGAAAAACTTCCTCCTAACATCCAGCCTATACTTACCCCCGCACAACTTGAGACTGTGTCTCCTTTTTCTGTTGCTGGTTTCCTGGGAGAAGAGACCAACCCCCACCTGGCTACAACCTCCCTTCAGGTAGTTGTAGACAGCAATGAGGTCAGCCCTGAGCCTCCTCTTCTCCAAGCTAAACAACCCCAGCTCCCTCAGCCTCTCCTCATAGGGTTTGTGTTCCAGGCCTCTCACCAGCTTTTTTGTGCTCCTCTGGACACACTCCAGTACCTCAACATCTCTCTTGAATTGAGGGGCCCAGAACTGGACACAGTACTCAAGGTGTGGACTGACACCAGTGTTGAGTACAGGGGCAGAATAACCTCTCTTGTCCTACTGGCCACACTATTCCTGATACAGGCTAGGATGCCAGTTGAAAGCAATTAACTCTTTAACGTCTATTTACTGGGATTTTTTTGGGGAGTAGTGGCTTAATTTAAGAACTCAGAGTTATTACATTGTGTGGAAAAGAATTTTTTTTTTCTTTAAAGCAAAATTCCTCTCTGTGATTTAATGCAGAAAACCACATACCAATGCATTCCCCTCTAACATCCAGCTGGAATCCTTTGTTGCACTCGCAGCGGTAGCTCCCAGGAGTGGGAACACAGCGCCCATTAAGGCAGAGATGTCGGAACAGTTGGCAATAGTCAGTCAAGTTCATCGGCACAATCACTGAAATCACAGAGTTGGAAAAATATTTCAATAGTTTCTCATAGTAATTTTTGGTAATCTGCAACTTATGTAGCATTTGCCATTAAAAGTCAACATTTAACTTCCATTGTAACATAAATGACATAGTTAAGTAAGCACTAGGAGAGAGAAAATGGTACCTTGTCTTTCAAAGATTTGTCTGAAAACAGCTAGTAAGCACTAATTCTTTTGTTGTGGCAAGTATGATCTTGTTTTCCTCTTTCGCAGGATACAAAAGGACCAAGTCTTCTCATATGTAGTGGTAGAGTGGGTACATAGCACTGCAGGTACTCCACTAGGAGCTTGAGGTAGCAAAGGGCAGGCAGACTGGTTCAGTTATCTCCATTTTCACAGACAGCAGAGTGAGAAGAGGGCAGGAATAATCCTGGGAGGTATCCTACACAGTCTCTGGCAGACAGATGTGAGTTGGCTCAGTCCACGCTTCCAGCTGATCAGAAGCTGTGCAGCTACGTCAGCACACTGTCAGGCCCGAGTTAACATACTATGCCTCTCAGGCTTATTAGCTCAACTTGGTGCTGAACCAAGACTGCATAGTTTCAGCCTGGTGCCAGTGCAAGCAGAGCCTGCTCACATCTCCACAGAGCATGGGCAAAACGAGCTTATGTTTACTTGCAAAAGAGTATGTGGCTATGCCAAATGATTTCAGGTGGTATATGCCTACGGCAGGCTATATGGACAGGTGGCAAATTCCTTGAGCAAGGGACAGAATAAGGAATGTATCAGGGTATCCTATTCTGGCTTCCTCTTTGCTCTAGAGAAACCTCACCTATCCATGCACATCACTGACAAAGCTCTCTCTCTGCACTTTGGGTCAGTCTCACTGTCCAGCAGATCACTGTTTTTATTGGTGCATTTCCTGCCTGGCCGAGTGACAGTGAAGAAAACAACTTGAAAGAAGCTGCTCTCTCCCAGTTAAGCTGTTTAATGAAAGCAACTATCGCAACTGAGCCAAAGAGATATTCACGTTTCTCAATGCTGACATGCAGTTAAGCTCACAATAGCCTTAAAATAACAGTAATTACTACAATACATGGGCTCCAGCACAGACAATGAGGATGTAATTTTTGAATCCTGTCTGAACAGGGACAACACTACTAATGAGCTACACTTGCTGTAAGATACAAGGTAACCAGGCTACGATTAGAAGGACATCCAGAGACTGTATGTCCACATAAAGTAAGAAGATACTAAGAACTGAAGGGAGTAAATTGGTCCTGAGAAACATGGGTTTTTCAAAGAAGCTAAAGGCAAATCGTGCAGGGAAAGATTACAATTTCTGTCTTACTATGAGGTGGTGGAGCCCTAGATGGATAGATGATTTCTGGCTGTTGAGGAGGGTAAACACCAGGAATGATTGGTGGAGGGATGATGTCAGGACGGCTTGGAAGAAGGTCAGGTCGGTCAGGTCTTGCTGGCAGCAAAGCAGCTCCTGTGCAAAATTTGCGATACTCATCTAAAACACAAAAACACGAATCCTGGTTTAGACTCTTGTGGCCTTTCCATTTAATCCAACTGTCTCTCTTTTCATATTGTTTCAGATTAACAGTAACCTTAAATAATCTGGAAAAACTGAGCCTGTATGCTTTCTTCACAGGAACTAGCTCTGTTCTGTGAAGTATTAATTCATAGGACGGTATCAGTAACACTTGTCAGAAGACTGCCAGTAAAATGGTAATATAACTGACATTCTGGATAGGAAACTTAACAGTGAGATGGAGACCTGAACTTCATCTACTTAGTCCTCTTTCAGGCAAAATCTTTGATGAAATCAGTGAGAACTCTACCTAAAGAAGGACCTTTGGACTTGATCCCAAGTTAATTTAATACACAGCTTGCCACAGAATTAGAAAAATACTGAATAGGGGGAAAAGCCCAGTTTCAACAGGATTTCTTACAAGTTAACCACCTGAAAGAAAGAAATATAAATACAAACAACGGGGCACAACCAATTATAGAATGAATATATTAACACTATTTCTCTGTGAAAATGAAGTTTGCCAATAAAAGCAGGAACTGAATGAGGTGCAATTTAAGAAGAGTGGACAAAGAGAAACTGAGTCCGATTCACACCAAGTTCATCCTTTTCCAGATGGGAAGATGATCTATTTTGCTGTAAGCACAGTCTATGATGAGTGTTATGCATTCTCCTATTGTTTATTACTGGCATCTGCCCTACTGCCCCACTTCTCCTCATGTCCCCAACTCTTTTGTCTTTGGGAAGTGTGGGTTTGGAACTTGCAATCCAAAGAACGCACACAGAGTGTCACAATTAAAGACCACATTTCCAGCTGACCTAATTCATGTCTGCAATTCATGTGTACACAAATAACTGTGCAGCCAATAGCTTTGAAGGTCAAAACTTTAAAGTTTACAGCACAACAGGGGAATGGAATTATATAATGAAAACGAAATGCTACGGAGATGCATGAATTCCTGAAACAATGTGAAAAACGAAAACTGAAAAATAAATTCAGTCTTGGAAGAACTAAGCTGGATAATTCAGCCTTCAACACTTTCATCTCACTTCAATTTCCACCTGTAAAACACATCATAAGATCCTCCCAAATCACAGAGGGTTGCTTAAATAAGCATGGCAGCCAAAACTTCTGATTTCTTGATTATGATCTTTGCATTTCTTTTAATGCTCTTTGGTAAGCAGTTTGTTTCATGTGTCAGTGCATTTCCCTCTATTAGTCCTCAGAGTTATTAAAATCTTTAAATCATTCCCACTAAGATTTTACTGTATTGTATGTTGTATTTTGTTTATCTGTTTTTTTCCCTACTTTTATATTTTGCCTATTCATATGTAAACAGAATTTACCCTTAGTCAGTGGTCTACTTGTGGTAAAACAGAGGTAACTAAGAAGACAGAGCACTATGTAAGTGCACAAATTTCAACACGTCAATGTTTGCTAACGATCGTGACTTTAACAGTCAATACTCTAATCACATATTCTCCAGAAACCACTAATCAACCTTTGTGCAAGAAGCAATACTGTATTTCTTTTTCACTCTAGACTGGAAATACCTAATTATCCAAACCAAATCCACCAGGCCTTCCATGCAAAGAGAAACCCTTGCCTTGGGGATGCCCATGGGTTGCATGGAATTAGTACACATGAATGGACTCCCAAGATGAGAACTGAATGCACACATGGCTGGATGCCTAAGATACCACATTTAAAGTATTTATAGTGTCAATGGTAAACCCTGCCATTCCACATAAACAATTATTACTGTGTTTTGCAAAGAAATACAGCACAAGTCTTCTTATTGCACCTTTAATCTCCATGTATAATTTCTAGCAGTAAACAGCCTGCTGCCCACAGTGAAAATGCAACTGCTCGTTTACATTATGCAGCTAGTGTGTCACTTTATACTGCAGAAAAGTTCCATTTCAGAGTTAGAGAGACTTTGGGCCACTTACAGCTCAAAATTTTTCATCCTGCTTTCTAAGAATACATCAAGGGATAACAGAAGTTTGCTAATTATTATTATTATTATTATTATTATTATTAAATACATTATTAAATAATGCCAGCAATACCTTATGTATATTTAAGGCCTTTCAAAGAATTTCAAAGCACTTTGGGAAAGACAAATTCATATGCTCAATTTATGTCCCAAGTCAAAAAAAGAGAGGCATGCAGCCATGATCTGGAAGACCTTATATGTATTTATGAGTCAGGAAGTCCGAGGTTCTAGCTCCTTCTCCACTACGTCTCAGTCTGTGGCCCTGGCCAAATTACTTCACTTTTCCATCCAGTTTATTCAGCAGTTAGATACGAATAAATAGACTATGTCAAAGAAACAGGGCCATGTTAAGACTGAGAGCTTTCTCCCTGTCTTCCTATTTCAGACGAGCATCAACAGATTATGCTATTTTTTAATATTATTCTAGCCAGTCTTGGGCATTTAACATGTTTAAATATTATTAATGAGATAGAGACAGAATCAGGAAGAGATTTCCAAGAGTTCTGATCTAAATCTCTGCTCCAGCATTACGCAGTTTCACTCACAGGATTAAAACCAAGAATAATAAACACTCCCATATATGACCTCTGACAACTTCTTCAGAGCTACACTGCTATAGCATTAACACTCCCATTCCTCCCTAAACTCTGCACCCCTCTTGATCTCCTCACATCAATCCTTAAGTTTCTCGTGTTCTTTCGTAAAGCATTTCATTAGGTCTCCAGTCCTAAACACTCTCAAATCCATCTTTCCTCCACTTCCTCACACTTCAGTTTCACAATCTGCTCACCATCTTCTATAAATCCAATCTCAGTACAAAGGGAGGCAATAAAGTCTAGCACATTCTGGTAGCAGACAGAAATCATGCTCTGTGTCAAATTTCAGAAAATAAATGGTGCCTCAGAAAGCCAGACTAAGAGGAAGTAAATCCTAGCATTCCAATGAGAATGAAACTCTACAGGGAATAGAGATTGAATAGGTGGCTTTGGGGGAAGTAATCTGACCCCCAAGAGGATGTTGAAGAACAAAGCATGAACCAGATACAACTGGAAAGAACAGGGTACAAAACACTGATTAGCAATAGATAAAATTATTTCTTTATCTTTGCCTGACCTAGCCTCCTTCGGGTCCTGAGCAACCTGCCATAGAATGCTCTGCTTTGAGCAGAGGAGCTGGAGTCTCAAAGTGCCCACCAGCCTCAATTATTCTGTGTGGTTCTTTAATTAAAACATTTCATCATTGCCTAATTCAGTGCTCAACCAGGCTCATAAGAATACAGGTGGGTTCATACCAGTGGATCTGATTGGGCACATTTCAGGAGCGGCGGCTGCACCAGAAGACCAGCATCGGCCACTGTCACAGCAACACTGCACCTTGGACAAAGGCTGGGGAAGCTGGTTGCTGCAGCGCCCGTTGGTCAAAGAAGTGAAGCAGAATCCAGGCCGCACATCTACCAAAACAAAAAGGGATCATCAATCCAATGAAGAATGTAACTTTCACAAAAAAAGAAAGGTCCAACTTTTCTTGGTTGATTACATTATTGATATCATAGCACTGCCAACATTACAACAATCAGAAAACAAAGAGCAGAAAATCAGAAAACCCTAGGTAACATTTGGTCTGCTTGGGGTTCAGGTATAACACCTCCTGTGAGAAAGCTGACATGAAATACAGAACACCAATGAAATAACGAAGGCAAGAATAGAAATGTGTATTCAGTATATAGTAAAATACCCTTCTGTGCTCCTGAAGAAAAACTGCAGTATCATCTCTATTAAAAGATAGCATCAGGTTCTGTTTAAGCTTTGACTTGAAAAGCACTGATGTAGAGCAAGAAACACACAGCACTGCAGCTGTCAAAGCATTAATTCGTTTTTCATTAGTCACGGCTTCCCCAGCTGAAGTATGTAGTGATTTGACAAGATATAGGCTTGCAGGCAAGAAAGAACAACCCAATTTTAACTGGTGCCATCACATTGTTTATGGAGATGTGCTGGCTTCCTGTCTGAAAAGGGTAAGCACGTGCTGTACAAAGAACGTCTTGTACCCAGATTTCATACAGTCAGCTCTAACAACATTGCAGAGAGATCCCCCAGCTTAGAGAACAGAGAGAAAATGTGGATGGGAACAAAACTTTTTAAAAAATATTTTGAAAATCTTGTGATACAATCTGAAGCTCTAAGCAATTGTTGCACAATGTGTCACACCATGTCAAACTCAATATAAGCTGTGGTGTGATTTGATGCTGCACAATAAACCAGACCAAATGTGTTTCTAAAATATATGAACATTCGTTGTCAAAAGGCAGAGGAAAATGTGGCAGACACAACCTTGCAACATCAGACAGTAGTCCCTGAAGAAATAGTACCTCAGTTATCCAGGAATGGTGGATTCATCTGCCTAGTAACATTTACTAGCTATTCTTCTGGATACAGAAAAACAGGGAACTTTCTTATTACTTTGAGGAAATTGATATATAGTGGTATATGAGGACAGTCTGTGATGGTTCTGCTTTTTATTAGCTGGAACCCTGAATTATTGGCAGTACAGCTAAGTCAGTCAGTTGGCCTCTGCTCCCAAACTTTAGTCACTTTACTTAAATTATCATTGATGGAAATCTGAAATGGAGGGGAAAAAAAGTCTGCTCAGTTCTTCACTGGTCTTCCATTTTCTATTGATACCCAAATAAACTACCAAACACATTCACTTCTTTATCCATTGTTTTAAAGATCAAGGAAAGCTCTGATACAAACTGTTTCTTTGAGAGAAAATTGTTCTCCAGTATTGTTGGAGAAATATTCAGATGTTTGGAGTGATGCTTGGAGAATAAGGCAGGAAGTCCTCTAACAAACCCTACCGTCATCATCCTTGGTAACTCATCCTTCTTTCTTCATAGCACTCTTCATGTACCTTGGTTGAGATGTTCTGCTCTTGTTTCCACTATTAATTTCTCTGAGATAGTATCTTCACTTTGTCTTTTCTAATTTTTAAGGATTGTAGTAATAGAACTTCTGGGTCTTCCTTTGGATGGATGTTTGGCTTTAACGCAGCTCATTTTGAGTCCCATCAGGGGGATACATTTCTCAGAAGCACTTCCTCATCTCCAGCAGAAATAACATGTTCAGCTAACATTTTCACTTGAGAGGCATGGTGCAAATAAATCAAGATTATGTATTTTGCCCAGCTCAAATAGAGATTTGGGCTCTGTCCTTGTTAACATGGCAAGTATGCAGCCCACATATTAAACATGAATCCAAAATATCTGCAGATAATTAATAGTGTTTCCCATTTAGCACGTTTTGCCTTGGCCTCAAAACCAAAATTTTAATGATGGCTCATAGTCTGGCATATTACTTAACACAGCTTGTCATCATTTAAATGCCTACAAATACAGTGGGTAAAAAACACTGTAAAACTGCATGCATCTCTAGAAATTTTCTGTTAGAGAAAAGTGAGTCTCCTTCATAAATATTAAGCACAATAAGCACTCAAGGATTTAAAGATGCACAGTTGTTTAGGAGCTTTTTAGGAGCTTATTCATCTGAAACAATAAAAGCAACTCCCATTGGCATTTTAAGTGTATAGTACAGATCCAATCTACAAAAAATCTGTTCTTGATAAGTAAAGAAAGAGTTCATTTCTGTCAACCTGCAGAAATAGAATGGCACCATTCAAAATTAATCATAACCCAAAGTACTTCCAGCTCTCTTCAGGAAGTTAGCATCATTTGGTACTCTTCTAAGTGAAGTGATTTTTTTCTCAATTTTTTTTTCCCTAATGAATTTCTACCAAAGGTACTAAACACAGAATGCTCTCTTGAACCCTAGTGCTGCCTCTGTGTCTGAGCCTTTACATAAGCCAAAACAGAGGAAATAAGCCTTTCATTTGATTCTCAAATGAAAATAATTGCTCAAAACTCAGCACTAGCTGAAACAAATTACTGTATAAAGATGAGGAAAAAAAAAATTACTACTTGAGCTGCTTCTGAGAAACAGTAAGTATTAACACTACTCCTTGATGGCTTTACCACTGAAGCAGCAGTCATTTAATTCACAAAGTCCTTTGGTTCATGGTCTGGCCTTTGGAAGACAGATTCTGCTCTATCACAGTGAAAGTCTAAAAGAACATCGTTGCCAAATGATCAGCATCATAAAAACAGATATGTCCTACACTGAGCTTATCACACTACTTCCTTCATGAAAAAAATATCTGCATTAAGATTGCAACACTTGATACACTTCTTTCTCAAGTATATTTGCTTTTCTACCTAAGTGCTGAATATAACATGGCATGAGAGTCATATCAAGGAGGTGTGTTAAACAAGTTCTGCCTATTTTAAGGGCAACACATATGGTGTAACAGAAAAATGTGATAAGAAAAAATGAAAGCCCACAATGAAAAGGGAAAGAGGAAACACATCCTGCAAAAGGAAAACTCATTTCAGAAGACATATATAGGCACATTTCTATACAAAAGAAGGATTTCAAGATCATGAGATGAAATACATTTCTGGTGCACTGTTCATGACATGTACTGACCTATTATTTACAGGGATCTACTCACCTATGCACTTTAAGCCATCAGGAGCAGTATAAAAGCCTGGAGGACACTTGCAAAAGTAACTGCTAACTGTGTTTGAACACTCTCCTCCATCACAGATTCCAGGAATGGTGCTGCATTCATCAATATCTTCAAGGCAAGAGGAGAAGCAAGGATGCGTTAGATAAATTAGTTCTGGCATGAGAACAGATATTTTATAATCAGTACTAGTGATCAAATTCAGCCTGGTTTGAGACTCCCTCCTAACTTATGCATTACGAGACACCTCCTAAATTATGCATTAAGAGCATGATCAGCAGTTTTGAATCAGGATCCTTTTTTAGGCATCTTATAAACACAAGCAAAACACAATCTAAGAAAATATTGTATCTGTAAATTGCAAAAATGCCAGAGTTTGCTTTACTGGTTAATAATGGATGAAAATCTTAATTGGCAGAGGAGACACAAAAAGTAAGGTAAGTAAACTGTAGCCCTTTCATTTTGAATTCTGCACACTGTCACGGGACCAGTATCAACCAAAGTGATCAGCAGCGTAACCATTACATCTCATGATATCTTCCTCAGCACAGTGTGTCCTGGCACTATCAGTGTGTCCTGGCACTATCCTGAGGCAACGGTTAAACATTGATTCAAAAGGAAGTGTAGCACCTACTAAGTGCTACTAATCCTTCTTGTTGCATTTGGATTTTTCTCAGAAATTCCCTATATAAAAGTATTGAGCAGCTAAGCACTGTTTAGCTAATGCAGTCTGACAGGACTATTATCTCAAAGCAGGATGACTGCAGCCAACCAAAGTTACCTTTCCTGGATTTCTCCTCTAAAGTGAATGTTCTGAACTCTCTAACAGATTTCTAGAAAATAAGTGAAATATCTATGATAATGTCCTCCACAATTCCCCTTACATTTTGGCAGTCATTTAAAAATGAAAAGTTTAGAGAGGATATTGGGAAAAATTTCTTTCCTGTAAGACTGGTCAGGCACTGGAATAAGCTGCCCCGGGAGGTGGCAAAGTGACTATCACTGGAAGTGTTCGAGAAACATGCAGACACAGCACTTTGGGACATGGTTTTATGGCCATGATGGTCTTAGTTTAACAGTTGGACTCAATGATCTTCAAGGTTTCTTTCAACTGAAACAACCATACGATTCTATTATTTTCTTCACTAGAGAATCTCCATCTATGTGCTAAATAATTATTATAGATCCAGTGTAGCAAAAATTTCAAAATCTGCAGAAAAAAACTCTTAACAAATACCTTCTTATACCTAACCACAGCTTCATGTATGAACAGAGGGAACTTGAAGGGTTTCTTCCATAGCTAGGAGTTTATGTTATCTACGGTCATGTCAATAACAACCTACGCCAGCCTCAGTCACTCCTTAATTACTATCAAGGTGCTTGTGATGTGTAGTTACTTTCTCCATAGTTTCCAGTGACTGCTTTAACAGTGCAGCTGTATCTACTTAGCACTGCTCTCATCTCCTAGGAACCTGCAGTCCTCCTGAGCACAACAGCTCAGTTTTTTTCAGGGTACCTACAAGAAGGATCAGCAAAGCACAGGAGAAAGGGAGGTTATTCCCTACAGTCATCAACGACATCTGCCTGTTGCAGCCATCTACAATCACCCAGCTGCTTTGCCGACAGAGAATCCAGCCAGAAATAATGACATCACAGGACTCTATCCAACCTCTCCTCCAGAGATCTACAGACAGATAGACACATGGCTGTAATAATGATTTCACCAACCACAAAAATTTCTGAGATGAAATACTGCGACACCACCCAACACGCCAAGGCAAGGAGTGAATAATATCATAGTCATTAAAAACGATTGGAGGAATTTAAATGTAACGCCTAAATTGGAATTTGGCCCCAACAGATGGGGGAACACCCAAAGTCCCACAGGACAGTTAATGGAAGTTTTTGCCAGCAGACAGGATCTCTGTTCTACTTCTCCTGCAAAGATGCTGATTACATAAATCCAGTAATATAAAAATCATCAATTACTCTTCCCCTAGGTAAAGCACTGGATGCTCTACGACCTCTGCGACCACTTGGCTTTGCAGGAAAGGTGTGGAAGGATGGGAGTAGCAATCAGGTAACCAGACCCACCCTGAGCAGCACAGGGCTTTGTGTCCCTTGTGCACACATTCTTCTCCAGCATCTTGCTAGCTGTCCCGATGTGGGTCACATTCCTCGCCTGGGTGTATGAGAGGGGTGTGACTTTTTTGTTCATTGCTACTTCAAGGGTGTTGCCAAAGCCCCAAGTCCGAGTGCCCTGTGAGCACTGCTAAGACTTCTGCTTTTTGCTCCAGGATTATACTCCACAGGAGTCCCAAAAGTCTCAGTGACAAAAAATGTGGAAATTGAGTTTTGGTCTGAATAAAGCTGTTAATTAACAGAGAAAAATGCAGTCGCAAAGGAATCATATTCAAGCATTTACTGACTCAAATTCACCAATGTTTATCTTAAAGTCAGTGTTGCGACTGTTTATATTATATAGAGTTCAACCTTTCTAAAAGCAAAATCATCACTCTTTATTTTAGAGTTGAGCCTAACACAAACAGTATTTCACAATTTATATTAGTGTTGACATTCATACAAGCAGCATTATCACTGTTAAGTATGTGAGTTTTATAAAGGTAAGTATACTTCATGTATTCACACTTCTGTCACTCCAGGAAAATTACTCCCCTTAACCACAACAAAAAAAGTATTTACCTCAGCATTAACGCAACTCGAAGAGGAATGGCTATATGAGGTCGTGAAATAACCCAACTCTTAAAATACAGATTTCAGCAAGTTATCCTAACACAGAACTTCAGTCAGCACACTTCATTTCCCAACTTGTTGTGTTGTCTCACTGTACCTGATGATTTCTATGATAGCCTTAATTTAAAGGGGGCAACTGAAAAAACAACACCAGTAAATCAGCAGAAGACTCCCTAGTTCTACTAAATCAGTGACCACTGACTACACCAAGCAGAAGTCTTGCTTGCTAGGTAGGAAGTTAAACCAAGCACACAATCAGTTTGTTACAGGTAGTTACTAGTAAGCAAATGCTTTGTCTTATACTGGAGATTTCAACTTAAAACTCAAAGGGATAATTTAAAAAAGCAGAATGGATATTCTGTTGGTATATGAGTATGCTCTTAACTGTTGTATCATTGTCCTATTTCATGCTGCTGGTATGAGTGTGCTACTTTTAATTCTTTTAATTCTAGGTTTCTAGATAGATTCAACTAAAATAGCTTGGTAGATGTAATATGAAGATGTACTGAAATAAACTATCTGCTGAGGTTCAAAAATTTACGAGTATGGAACTGAAAAAAAAATGTTATCCTATCTTTGCACCGGGATGACCAAAGGGGTTTCACAAGATGAGGCAGGAAACTTGTGGCAGAATTTGGAAACAAACCAAGCTATCCCAGGTCCTTGGGTCCAATCACTCAACTATTAGCAACTATAAGGTGGCAGTTGTTTACAGGGCTTTTGTGATTATTTGGGCTTTCCGTGTGATTATTATTTTGGTGCTGTATCTGATTCAGTAAAAACACCACAGGAACATTTATATAATGCAGCCTATAAAAACCTACAGTTTTCAGCTTTTCAAGTACTAACACTTAGCAAGGCACAGGTTCAGTCTTTCCAATTCACTATGTTCTTGGTACTTTATCCACAGAGGGAAACAACTTGCAATGTCATTCTACCCTAAACATGGTTTACTTTCTGCCAAAACCATTGGCAGTCAATGTGAAAAACATGCTGTGTACAAACTCATCTGAAATTACTTTCCCTAACCTGCAATTATATAAATTTTGCTTGAAATAGAGACTTTTGTTTTGAAAGAGTAAGTCATAATCTTCCAAAATGACTATAAAATGTTGAGCTCTTCCTTAAAGGCACCTGGTGCAAGAAAGGGTGGTGGCAGTCACGTGCTTTTATGATAATGAAAGCTGGAACTCCAAAATCACTAACTACTTAAGAAACTTGTCTGCTCAAATGAATTTGTCTAATGATTGAAAGGAGAATCAGTTTCATTATTTTAAACATTATCCAGATTTTAATGTAAAGGAGATGGATAAAAACTGTGCAACTGACACATTTTACCAGTATGCTCCTTATGTATCCAAATTTATAGAATCATAGAACCATTTTTGTTGGAAAAAGCCTCTAAGATGATTGAGTCCAACCATTGGCCTAAAACCACTATGGCCATTAGACCATGTCTCAAAGTGCCATGTCTACACATTTTTTAACAACTCCAGAGACTGTGACCTCACTATCTCCCTGGGCAACTTGTGCCAGTGCCTAACTGCTCCTTCTGTAAATAAGTTTTTCCTAATAGCCAATCTAAACCTTCTCTGGTGCAATTTGCATCCATTTCCTCCCATTCTATCACCTGACACTAGGGAGAAGAGGCCAATACCCACCTCACTACAACTTCCTTTCAGGTAGTTGTAGAGAGCAATGACATCTCCCCTAAATCTCCTGTTCTCCAGAGTAAACAACTGCAGTTCCATTAGCTGCTCTTCATAACACTTATTGTCCAGGCCCTTCACCAGTCTCATTGCCCTTCTCTGGACATGCTCCAGCAACTCAATGTCCTTCTTATAGTGAGGGGTCGAAAACCAAACACAATGTTAGATGTGTGGCCTACTTCTCTTAAAGTAAATAAGTCATATATGCCTGATTATTATACTATAAAGGGAAAAAATACTATCAGACTACAGTTAAAAATTAGCAAGATTCCATACTCATGCACTGCAAATTTCCACATTAATATCGCAGCTGCTATACTTACAAAATATGATGACCAATAAAGATATTTGTCTTTCTTTAACATCCGCAACTGTAAGGCTGAGTTTAGACCATAGTTCTGCCATCTTTGCTCAGCAGTATCCAATTCTCATTAATGTTAAATAGTTTACATGAGTAGGTGGGAATGTGTTGAACCTTCCAGTCACATACATTTTTAGGTTGAATGACCCAAACACAGGCATCTGCTTGAAGCATTTCTAAAGCCACATATCAGCTAAAAGGTATTTTAGTTCTAATGTTTAATTTGATTCAGATGTACCTTTGAGTCTGTAAAATGTTACATGAATAAAAGGCCAGAAAAAGCCTCAGATCCAATATTTAAAATTCTTTGGTTTAGGAGGAGAAAGGGCCATTATTTGTACCTGTGAAGAATGCTACCTGCATAGTCAAGGCACAAGAAACTGAAAAGTTTATGGCAAACTTCTAAACAAAGTTTGCAAGAAAAAGAGGACCTTCCCCCGACTTTACTTTCAGAAGAAAGTTCTAAAAGTTCTTACCGTCGCATTTTTGTGTCACTTCATTAAACTTGTGTCCAGCTGGGCATTTGCACTCAAAAGATCCAACAGTATTAATGCAATTTCCCCCTTGACAGATCCCAGGGATAGCTTGGCATTCATCCACATCTATCATATAAAAAAGGAAAAAAACACCCATTTTTAATTCATTTCTCAAGAACAGCCATAATAATTTGTCTACGCAGAAATTAAAGTAAATATGTCTAAATCCATTCTTCACCCATCATAATATTATGATACTTGCTCGTGAAGACAGACACTAATTTTGTAATTACTCTATGCAAAGCATGATTAAGTACAGTACCCTAAATATCTTCTGCAAGAAATCACATGGTTGTTATTGTTACAGACATTAAACATCTAAGTGCTATTTCTTTGTTTTTCCAAGACATCTGGGGAATGGTGTGCAGAGAACACAGCCTGCCAAAACCCACGTGCCTTTAAAGTCTCCAAAGCTGGGCACCCAAAATCACTTGCGCCTTTGAAAATCTTGGCAACTGCATCCAGTGCACAGCCTAATGCCAGTGGAGAGATGCAGGACCATGGAGGAGTAGCGTGCTATAGGCATGGAAGGAGCCTCATGGCGAGACATAGGGAACTGTGTCGGCATTATTGATGGAAATTATGAATTTGTCATTCCAGTAAGATCAGCACAAGTTACTTTACATGCTGTGGTTAGGATTTGACTCAAGAAGTTTCATAGCTGCAATTCACATCTCAGGAGGAATTATTAATAATCTGCTTAGATATTCATAGATTTGGAGGGTTCTTTCCTCTTTATTTCTCTCTCTGCCTTTAAATTTTTTCACTCAAAGAGAATGAAACCAAAAAGATGGCCTCACAGGGTAGGTAAGAAGCTCAAGACAAACTTTTCAAGAGGTCCTAGTTTTTTGCCTCAGATACTTTAGCTGTGAAAGTGTTGCTGCAGCTTAGTAACAGCTAAAGAAAAGAGACTAAAAGCAGAGGAATGGCACTGCAACAGGAGATTGTGGAGGTCACCAGCAGCTACCCTATCCTTCAGGAGCAAACCGAGCCCTTTCCATTCTCCAGCCCAAATGCCTTTACCTCCACTATCTCCTCAAGCAGTACCAGCCACTGCTGGTAAAACTCAGTTTCTTGAATTCTTGGACTTCACACTAGGATGGGTTTCAGCACAGGGACACATGATGAAGGAGACGCCTTCAAATCTGCCTTTATAAATCTCAGAGCCAGCTGTAATGTGTCTTATAGTCTGAAAAGCCAAGTTATAATGTCTGTACAAAAGGTCAAGAGGCAACTTCCCTGGAAGCTACAAGTAGGAAGTTTCAGGAATGCCAAGGGGCACATCTGTGTCACATGGCACAGCATTGTGTAAAGAACCCTGGGCTGGTTGGACCAGGTCAGTGGTGCAGCAGCAGACCCAGAGCAGTGCTGTTCTGGACCTAACTGCTGTCCTGGAAGGCACGGAGAGCCAGCACAGCCTCAGCACTCTCAACAGCCACACCGCCGCTGGGACTCAAGCTACAGCACCATGCTGTGCTTCAGTAACAGTCATCAGCTGGACTCACGGCACAGCACTGACTTAAAAAAAAAGATTTTTTTTTTTTTTAAGTCATGCTCCTGAGTCATGATGTCTGTTTCAAAATCCCACCTTTTGGCTTTCATTTTCCTCCTTTGCATCTTTAAAAATCTCAGCTGTGATACTAATTTAACTTTCAGACAGACAAAGTCAGACTGTGGGCAGTGATTTTCTGTTTACTTTTTAAAATAAACTTGCCCTGCCCTTTGTTTCATTTTTTTCTGACTTCTCTACACAGTAATAAGGATTCCTTTTTCTCTTCAGAGAACCTGGATTTTATTTAATCTGTTTTCCCTTATTTAGATTGAATATGAAATCCCTGAAATGTCTTCTGTCTGAATGGATGTTATCTGATTTCAAAAGGAGTAGATTCAGTACAACTGTGTGAAAAAGAAAACTAATATGTGGTTTCATAGCAGATCTGTTGAAATTACAAGCACATTACAAGAGAGGGGAAAACTGGAAAGTGCAAGTCAAACATACAGGGCCAAAACTGTGTTGGCACCACATGCAGATTAGCATCAATGTAGCTGCATAGTAAGAAATGTGCAGCAAGCACCAGTAGCTTTATTACGGACTGCACAAAGCCACTGGAGGGGCCACTGCTGTTTTTCCTTGACACAAATAAGATGTTCCTTGACACAAATAAGATGTAGGCTCCAAGTAGGTGTGGCATGAGTTCAGGGGTGTGGGCCACATATTTATGCATATAAATATTTCAGAAGTGTCCAGAACCTTGATTTACAGATTTCTGCACAGTTTAGTTCTGACCTTAACAGAATGGTTGTGGTCAAAATATACATATGTTGTGCAGCATACACAATCACATCCATCTCAAAGTTCATCATGTCTGTCTGCAGGCACCAATCAGAATGTGGCTTGAGACAGAAGGTATCTACACTTTTTAATGCAGTGGAATGCCTTGAAATCCTTCACAGGAATTCAATGATTAAATAAAATTACTTAGATTTATAAACTTTATCTCTGCTCTTTAAAAAAAAATATTGTAACTTATTAGAAAATGTCAGACAGATTAAAAAAAAAAAACTAGTCCCAAAGATATGGTCCTGGGAATGCATAATCCACATCAGTTTAATACATAGCTGCCCCTGTTAACTTTCTCCTGTTTCCTGCCAGACATCCAGACAATAAAAGAATTTATACAGCTGGAAGTATTAGAACAAAAGCCAAAAGCAGTGTAAGGACTTTCTATGGTAAGGCATGCTCTGAAAGAAGTAAGCAACATCTGGGTGGATTTTATGATTTGAAACAAATGCAAATGCATTTCCAAAGTTGTATAAAATACATAACAGGGTATTTCAAATGGCAAAACAGGCATTTCTCTCCAGGTCAGAATAGTGTAGCTTAAGAGATGAGACACCCCAGACAAACAGAAAATTGACAAGTTTTAGCTAAAAAAAAACAGACCAGATCAATGGAACAGTATTGCCACAGACTGATTTTTGCCTATTTTGAGTGCTTTCTGAAACAGAATAAATTCCTCCACGGACTGATTGAGTGGTACAGTCCAAAAACCACCATGACAGAACCAAGGGAAAGGGCTGCTGGCAGTGAGAAATTCATTATGATGCTGGCTGCTCTCACATGACCTAAGTTACTAATGTACTCACTTGAACATCAGGCACTCATTGAATCATGAAGTAATACCTCTGACAATGTTTTTCCATCCTTCACACATATAGCTGGGAATGGCTTAGGACAGGCTATTCACAGCAGTGTAACTCGATTAAGATTAATCCAGTAACAATTTCAGCAGCTTTTGGGGAAGCTTTGCTGCTAACTTACCTTGACAGGCCCCAGTTCGAATGTTTGGAATGAAGCCCCGGCGGCAGGGATGCGGCTGAGCAGGACACATTTCACAGGGGTGGCCCCATGCTCTCCCAACTGTTGCACAGCAAAGGGTTTTTGTGCAGACTATTCCACTGAGCTGTCCCTGGCACATCTGGTTGGTCACCAAAGTGAAGCAAGGGCCAGTCCTGTAATCTGCATCAGAGAGAGAAAACCTAATCAGCATCACAATAAAAACACACACCAGAACTCGCAATAAAGCAAAACAACAGCACACTTTAGTCAAGTCTTCTGCACACAAATTGCTCACCAGCTCAACAACCTTACTTAGCCATGCTCTGCAGAAGATTTCTATCAAGTTTTCTTCTCTCAAATAGGCAGCTCTAATAACACTTTGTGACTATTTCACCAGAATTATATATGTAAGATTCCACAGGTCCCCTTTGCTGCTTGATTTAATCTCTGATAATATTCTTCAGGAGGTCTTTTCATCAGTTTATTCTAAATATTCACTGCATTAATTAAAATACTGGTAAAAGAGTTAGGGTATGTTTATTTCCACAAGTGGTGTTCTCAAATGAGTCTCAAGGGAAGAGAATACAGACTGCAGGAAGTTTTTTGAGGACAGTTTTCACTGTTGTTCAGGCATGCACTGTACCAGATATGTGGGTAAGCTCTCCCTACAGCTGAATGGAGGGCATGTGGAACACATCTGCTTTGGTTTGTTTATGGTAGGACAGGCTATTTAGCCAACAAACAGAATTAAACTAAGATGTTAATAAAATACTAGTAGGTTTTATTTTGTTTCATTCTCCAAGGGCAAAAACCAAACAGTGATACTGCCAACTCCTGCTGTCTCCTGTGCATCCGGGGTGCGCTCCAGTTAATTCTTCACAAGTGACCTGTTACGGTGAGCCAGGACAGAGTGCAGCATCCTGTATGCACAGCTAGCAGATGATGAACTTGATTTTTGTCTGTACTGAAACAGTTACCAGGTGCCAAGGTCACTAGGTAATCCACACTACCTTAAAGATGTGACACTTCCAATTTTTGCACTACTTCCAAATTTTGTTACTGTTCTTTTGCTATCTGCCTCATCTTCCCACACCAGATGCACTTTGAAACTTGTAATTTGACTGATCTTCAGTCCAGGGGTCCTGTGTCCATATGCTATATTAATCATGCCACCCTTTGATATAATAAATAAAAGGGCTTACAGAAGTTCTGCAAGCTATACAGTAGTGCTGTGTTGTTACTACTCATCAGCTAAAGATGATCTTCCAGAAAAAGATATCGAGTTAGTTTCAAGGCTCTATTTCTGATAAACTTGTACTAAATGATACTAAATACCATTTACTCTTCATTAACTATGTATTACATCCTGTAACTGCTATTCTTTCTTGTGTCTGTTTAACAACCTGTAATCACCCACACCATCTATTTTCCTTTCAAAATACTGGAATGACAATAATTTTCTTTCAGCCTCTGGAAATTTGTCCTGTATTTCCAGATTTGTGCAGAATTAACCTGCAAGAACCCTTTCACCATCTTTTTCCAGTCTCCTTGTGGCTGGTTAGCTGAACTAGCTGTATAAAAATATGTAAAAGTAAATATCCTTATTTAATGACATTCTTAAATGCTATCAAATTGCAAATATAAAAATTTCTGTCCTATCCCATCCAAACAGAACAGCTGCATTTTCTGAACACTTCTCCCACCTCTTTCCTAGAAATTCTGTCAGAGTCTGAATCTCTGGTAACATCTCTCTAATTCCTTTTAATCCTTTAACATTTTTTAGCTTGGCATTTCTCATTGTGTCCCTTCACTTCCCATACAAATTTTCTACACTGCAGCAAGTTCTGTCAAGTTATTTTCCCATTTATAAGCACTTTTGCAACTGCTTTATTTTTCTAGTTTGAAAGGCTTAGTTTGCTTCTATTGAAACTTACATTGCCTCCTTTCTCATAGCAAAAATGTAGCTTTTGAATTACGTAGTACAAACCCAGATATTAACAGCTTTATTTTATACCCTCAACACACAAGTGAATACAAAGAAGTTGTGACCAATTATACCTATCAGTTTAAAAACAAAATCTTAGTTCCAAGATCGATTCTTTGCCATTGAACGAAAGGAGATTTTGTACTTTATTGTATGCAAAACTCCTAATATTAAATGTTATTTTAATATTAGGAGTTATTAATATTAAATATTAAATATTAAATATTAAATTTATTTTAATATTAAAACAATAGAAGATAATCTCTTTAGAAACATCATAGTTTTGTGTTGGCAATAGGAAATCTCCAGTGTACCTTCTCTGAATGAAATCCTTCATTGTAGATAGTCCCTGTGCCATTTATATATAGACAGTTTAAAAAGGACTCGTTTTGTTCTCCGTTGCTGCGGGAAGCGTGTGTCAGACAGCAGTGAATAACCCATCTTCTGTTTTATGGTAGAATATGAATGGATCAGCATTTACAATTGATTGCTTTCAAGCTATAAATGACTTAGCAGTGGCTAATATGACTTAAAACTATGGTGAACCCAATGAAGTTAACTTCATAATCATGCAAATCTTTCCACAAGGTTTCAGTAACAAGAAGTAGGTCAAACATGCACTCAAAAGTGAATTCAGCTTCTATTTGTTATTATCCAAGTTTATACCACTTTAGTAGAGAGAATTACAGATTTTATTTTCATTTCAACTTTTGCTTTGACAAAACTTATTTCTACTACTGCTGAGTATAGCTTTCCTTCCTTTTTCCTCAAATACAATCTTCCAACTTATCACAGGTAAGATTTTCACTTTCATTCTTAATGGAAAATTTTTAAAGGCCAGAAAATGCATAAAAAAGGCTCCTTTGGAGGTACACAGTGACCTAAGGACACAAAGAAATCCACAATTCAACTATTTTTTTTTTTTTTTTTAATACAGAGGCTTACTAAAAAGAGGTCTACAATGAAAACATTCTTTATAGTGAGTTTATGATTTTTTTTATACATTACAGGATAAAGGCCTACAAGAAATCAATGAGATTCCAGTAACCTGATGGCAAAATGAAGAGAGAATGGCATAACATGTAATGAGATTTTCTTGAGTTACATCATTTCCCCCAAAGGGGTTCTATTTTATGAATTATGCTGATTTCAGCAGATGTAGTAAAGCCCTTGGGTCTACGCTACAAGGCACTGACTTGGCATATGAGCTCAAAATCCCAACCTCTATTTTGTAACAACAAAGTTTCCATATATATTCCTGTCATTTGTGCTTACTCAAATTACTTCAATGAGTAAAGCTCAAACACAAGCTTCTAAGTGATCAATCAAGAGGTGAAAAGAGAGAAAGGGAAAAAATATAGCCAGAAAACAGCTACATAGTTTGCTTAGGGTTTTTTTCCCAGATACAATTTCATTTGGACTGAAGAATGTTGAGACTTGAAAATATTTCAGTAAAATGAGTTTTTAAAGATGTGCAACTGATAATTCAAACATTTAAAGTAACTTCTAAAGCAAATTTTAGCATCTGCAAGCAGCCTTGAATAAGGCATTAGTCACAGTTATCTAACAACTTTATCTGCTTCTTCTGCATACTCCTTATCTGTTTCGATAAGGAATAATTCCACAGGGAGCTTCAGACAACTGAGATGATGGCAGAAACAGTAAAACTACATTAAGATCATATATCATCAAAAAAGAGCAAGAGGACAATAGAATGAGTCTGGATTACACCATACAAGAATCCAGCTTATTAAGTCTGCAAGAAAGAATCAGGTTGTGTTTTGATCTGAAGCTCGTCCTTATTTGAGCCATAATCACCAAATAATTTTAGTTATCTTCTCAAAGGATCCTTTATGTTCCTAAAAGCATCAGAGAGGCTGCTGAAATATGTAGCCCTGGCAGGCTTTGATCATAACCAAGCACAGCAATAAATAATTGTTCCAAGTTACACTGGACAGCACCAAAGGAACTCAGCACCAGGCCACTGCAAAACTTTTGACACCAGATACATACAATAAACCTCTAGTTTATGTGAACTTCTGTTTGTTTTCAAGCATAGTGTGGTTTTCAACATAAAAATACAGTTAAAAAAATTCTGAACTAACGGAACCCAGATTAAACAATTACGCTAGTGCTGGATGCTGGATGAAATGCTCTTCCCTCCAAGTTTTATTCCTTATACATCTCCCATAAAGATTTTTTGATGTCTCGAATTAGTAGTCCAATTTTTCAAAGTGATAACCATCTGTTAGGGAAGTTAATAAACTCCTCCATCCCTGGTAAAATAAATGGAAAGCAAAGGGATGGAAAGGTCAAAGGACAAGATCCTACAAGCCAGTATTTATCTTACCATGATCACGATCTCATCACTGAGGAACAGGAAAATGCCATCAAAAGAAAATGATAAAATGAGAGCTCCTTTTCCAGTTCTCAGCACACAGCACGCACAGCTCACACAGTGCCTTGTGCTACACACTGCCTGAGCAGTAAACCCACAATGCTGCTTGGAGGAAGGAAGCATTCCTCCTTCCTGTTAGGACTTTACACAGCTGAACTCCGCATTAACCCCCAAATCTAGCCAGGACTTCTGTGTAATTTAAACCATCCTCAGCAATGCAAACTGGCAACTTCCTCCTTCTTTAGCACAGGGTAAGAAAGAAAGAAATAATCTATTCCATTACCATAGAAACCATGAAAGAAAGGTCAGAAAAGGCTGTAAGGCCAGTGAGGTACCTTAAAGCTTCTTTATTACAACTTACTTTCCTGCCTTTTGTGTCTGCTGCTTGGTGGGTTGATTTTTAACAGCTTAGGATAAAAGAGCAACATTAGAAATGGGACTGCGTAGACAAAACCAGTCCCATTTCTGTAAAGCCTACTCAGCACCGCACACATAGAATCACAGAATGGCCTATGGTTGGAGAGGACCTTAGAGATCATATACTCCAACCTCCCCACTATGGGCAGGGAATATTTCTCAACTAGACTCTGCTTCTCAAGGCCTCATCCAGACTGGCCCTGAACATCCTCCAGGGAGAAGGCATCAGCAGCCTACTCCAGAGTCCCACCACCCTCATGTTGGAGAAATTCCTCCCAAGATTCAATCTAAACCTACTTTCCCTCAGCTTAAAACCATTCCCCCACTGCACTTGACAGCCCATGCCACTGAATCATAGAATGTTAGGGTTGGAAGAGAACGCAAGAATCATCTAGCTTCAACCCCCCTGCCATGGGCAGGGACAACCTGCCCTAGCTCAGGCTGGCCAGAGCCCCATCAAGCCTGGCTTTAAACACCTCCAGAGACCAGGCCTCAACCACCTCCCTGGGCAACCCGTTTCAGGCTCTCACCACTCTCATGGTGAACAAGTTACTCCTCACATCCAGCCTGAATAGCCATCAGAAAAGAGAATCTCAGCTGGTTGTACTGGAAACTGGCTCTTCTGGAAACTGATCTCATGTAGCCAAAGAATAACACTAGCTAAAAAGTTAGTGGTCTGAGTTTCAAATAGCAAAATCCTTTTAACATAGTACATGACTTCAGGCGAATTTCAACTATCTTTTCTAAAGCATCCAAATTGCATATTTCTAATGGAAGTTTCATTTTGCAATGGCATTCTTAAGGCACAAATAGAAACTTTAAATGGTGAGAGAACCAGGAACTATGCAGTTACGAGCAGAAAAACAAAGTACTGGGTAATTAAAATGCAGTATTCTGCAGCAAATTACAGGAATAGTATGAGGAACTGAACTTCCATCTTTCCCTGACTTGCAACAGCAGGTGCCAAGAATGCTATATATAAGAAAAAAATGCCACATCTCTGTTGCAGAGAAAGGAAACATTTAGATTAGAAAAAGCAGAATTAGGATTAGAAAAACAGCTGATGGGGTTTCCAAAAATGTCCAGTGGTTGGCCATGTAAATATATACGTGAAAAATTAATGGAAGAGAAGGGAATCCAATGTAGCCACTCAAAAATCACCACTAAAAATTTTAAGAGAATGACATCAAGCAAATTATGGCTTTGAAACAGAAATAAAGACAGTACTTGAAAAAATTAGCTTTCACTGAGCCCTGAATGAAGAATCTAAGATAACTCAGGTGTGCTGACACAAACAAAACTCCATTCACTTCTCCAGAGTTTAACAACCAGGAATGGAAGAAATGTGTTTCAGGTGACCTAATCTAATACCTGAAATAAGTGGTGACACAATGGCAGCAAGGATACGCTGAGAAACATAACTCTTAAAATTTAAGTTCTTTGTAAAAGCCAAGTTTCTTGGCAAGAGTGGAAACTACATGCAATCTCAGACTATACAAACAACCATGCTGTCAATGGAAAAATACAGGTGGTTTTTAACTGCTGCTCAGAAAAGTGAATGGCCATGCTCAGGACCCCATGGGAAAACTATTCTTTACCTTCATCTTTCCTAAAAGGCTTCAGCATGTCACACATCTCACTTCACAGGCTGCATCAAGACCAGAAATACAACACAACATTCCTATTTTAGCTCAATGCACTGACTTCCAACCATTGAAAAACTCAGACACAATAATTCTCCATCCACAGGTGACACTGAAATGCCAGTTGATAAATGCATCCCATCTCAACACACTTTTTTCCACACAAGCATTTCCTTAAATAATTACTCACTGTTAAGCACTCCCTGTCCTCTCCTCCTCCTAGCCAGACACCATTACTCACCCCAGTCAGATCCCAGTGTTGGATCATTGGAAAGTACATGGCAAAGATATCAGAGGGTGTTCAGAAGGAAAGAAAACAAAACTTTGTAAATATTTTAGAACCTATTTCCTACCATGTCTAATGTTTCTTGCCAGTGAGGTTTGGTAGGCTCAGCTGTGGTATGTGAAGAAATTATCACCATGCCACTTCTGTCTCCTCCCTTCCAGTGCCAGAGATGGCTTCATATATTAACGAGACCCTTTCCCAGCTGCTTCAGCACACAGTGCAGCCCAGAGCTCAAACTGCTGAGATTTAACACTGGCTAGCACTAAGATGTCACTGGAATCAGGGACTCAGAGTGCAACCATTCAGGCACTGTTTCTGGCAGGGATATAAACCTGGCAGTGGAAATGTCTCAAAACACCACATCTGTGCTGTGGACAGATCACAGCTCCAAGTTGTTTCTAGTTATTTTAACAAGAGTGAAAAACACCCATGGAAGCATACCTAACACTTGCAATAAATAGCTTCCACTGCTATCATAACTCTTTATTCTGCATTAGTCAGCCACAAAATTTAGTTACTGCTTCACATATTCCAGCTCCAGGAATATTACCCTCTAATTCATGATTCTGATGACTCCATTTCTGCATGTCTTTCTCACCTTTGGTTGCTGCAAATTGTTCTCATATATTGACTTGTTGGCATACTTCAGCTTAAATTTATTTTCCATTCCGTAAGCTGCTTTGCAAATTCACTTTTGCACAGATGATCTGTTTAACATGTCTATCTAGCAAACGTCTTAGGATACTGGTTAAAGAACAGGACTTCTAACAAACAGCTTATTAACCATGTGAGACTAACATTATCAGTTGCATTTGAGGTAAAGAGCAATTCAGGCTGACCACTTTCAAAAGTATTTTGGCAATCCATTTCCCAGAACAAATATACAACTATTTTCATGCCAATTTTGTTCTTGCAACTGACCCAGTTCTCAGAGTCTGTAACTGGAAAGTAGTAACATTACAGTAATAAAAAAAAAAAAAAATAATAATGTTAAAAAAATATTACTGAATTGGAGTGATTTGTTGCACACATTTTAATCCAACACGCAGACTAAGCATTTCACCAAAAATCAAGGCTTTAGCTCTGTTGTTCCCAATTATGTGCGGCAGCAGTCCAAATACAGAAAATTGTTACCACATTTTATTCTTTTCCATGATGAAGAAAACAGTAAGCAATGCAGTTCAACGTAGAATCATGTCTCATTTCTGAATAATCAGTTACCTGACAAACTCTAATCCCTCTTGCTTTGCTGTTTACAATACAGAAAAACCTCTCTTTGCAGATTTTAACTTTTCCAACTTCTTTCACAGGCTAGCAACAATGAAATAAAATTCTGAGTTGACTTCCATTTCTCTTTGCAAAAAAGTAACTGACTTTGGTGACATATTTATTGTCGGAACCAGACGATTATTAAGCAGAATGGATTCAAGTGAAGAACTCTAGAAGTTTTGCTTATAAAGAACAAGCTGGCTGAAGTTTATTACTACTTCTTTAAAAGAGTTCTTAAAAAGTGCCACGTTATAGAAAGTCTCTTAACATACCACAAAGTATTAACTATTAAATAGCGAGGTAAAGACAGCAGTACTAGACAAGCTCCGTACTTTTTTTCCTCTTTGGCTCAAGAGGACATTGACTATAAAATAACTGAGACTATCCAAAATTAGTGCAAAGTATAAGAAAAGTAGATTCTAATGACTCGGAGTATATTAAATAGACCAACATCCAAAGAGTGGAAAAATTCTTTCAGACACACAGCATACAAGATTTAAAGAGATATTGCTCACATTTGAAAATCAGAGAGAGTGGTGCAATGTATAAGAAATCACCTCTTTTTTCTAAAATAGGAATGTTCCTCTGCAGTGTCATGAAACACAATACAATTGCAGAGCACTGGAATGAAACAGAGTCCAGATCTGAAAATGGATTATAAATAAAAAGGAGATGTGAGAAGAAGGAAGGGAGCCAATTTCACTGCTCAAGGTAAGTAAAATATGTGAGTAAACACACAGTAGGAATAGTGAGAAAGCCCACTGGCTTTAAGTGTGGATCACTTAAAGGGAAGGCAGTAAGCATAGTAACAACATTTTGGGTGTTGCTAGGTATATATTTTCATAACACGTGGACAAACAACTTTTGTGGTCCTGATAGAATGCAGAACTTCTAAAGTTCTGGCAGCTTTTTAACAAGGTAATTAGAGCAAACAATTTCCTCTTACTCCATTCTAACAGCTGCAAAGAATCTTCCAGCTTGTCCTAAGCAAGCTCCCTCTCTCTGCCATATCCTAAAATGTCCAGCCCTCCTGAGAAATTACGACAATGTAAAACATCCACCAAATGAAAGCAAAGGGTATCAAAAGAGTATGCAGGCTCTACTCTCATAAAGACTCTCCTCCACATGGCAGACACATCCCTGGCCAAATTTCTTCAGCCAGCCACATTTTTGTATTCTCAATACTTCTCATATACATGTATTTTCAGTGATAAGATTTTAGTGATGATGGATTTTTTTTCGTTGCTAGCCTGAAGACTTTGGAATAACTAATACTGTTCTTTCGAGTCAGGTTGTAAAACCAAGATTTACATTGTAAATGTTCAGCTAAGAAGACAACATACCGTATTTTAATTTTCACGTATTTTAACAATTATTTCATTCCATGGTTGCACAATAACTCTCAAAAAAAAAAATCTCAGAAAATGTTACAAATCTAAGTCAATAACACACAAAAATTGCTTCAGACACTAATATTCCACCTCTAACTCTACACTGAAACACATCAACTATGTAATTAAAATGCCATGTAACCCTCTGTTACAGGATCAGATTCCTTCCTCAATGAAACTGTGGCATCACTGTGTATATACACCAGTGTAATCACGACCAAAATCTGGCTCATTTTGCCTAACCACATATATGGGATTTGCATTAAGACTGTGATCCAAAAATATACACAGTAATAACATGCACTACTTAACTCTGCATAAGCCTGATGGTATCTCCTGTTAAATCACTATAGCATGCAGGCCTTAATCCAGGCACTATTCCCATGTATCAAATACCTATTGCTAGAATAGTGCCATTTTCAAAAAGACAAATGATCTAACCTGAACTCACAAGGGCTTTCAACTAAGGAGGTTTAATTCCATTTAATACATATATATTATGTCCACCAAGATCAAGTACACAGGGCGGTAACATTTGTATGTTTCATTACTCCTTTTCTGCACAATTCAAGTGATACTACTGCAGACCCTATCTCTCAGTTACTCAGTTATTATTACAGGCATTTTTTAGATTTTACAGGTTTCCAGCGAGTCATGGGTTCTCTCTAACACTCTTCTGTACTATTTAAAGCATTACATTCCTCTGCTCCTAACTATGAATGATGTTCAGAAAATCTCATACTTAACAGAGCTTCTAGACTTCTACGTTTATTGGAGAGAGCCAAGAAACATCAGATATATTGGTATTTCGTTTTAAAAAATTAAATGATTTATCATTTCTTTATGGTCTGCTGTCATTCCTGTCTTCACTGACCACTTGGTTGAAGGAGTCTTTGCTTAGCACCTGCATCTATTCTACTTGTTGTTGGAAATGTCAACTCCTAAGATTTCATTTGCCTCCACATGCAGGGCAAATCACTGGAACCTGGGAAATGGTCACTAGTCTGAGTGCCTTAAACACAAATATTCAAGGTCTTGTTGGCTTTGTAGATGCCCAGACACACACATCCAGCATTAAGTCCAGGTCCCAGGTACAACTGAAGCGTTAGACTCATTGATGTCAGAATGACAATTCAGTGGGGGAATCCCATTGCCTGTGACTGTGCATGCACACACCCACACATGGAATTCAGCCAGCACTGCAGGGGTGAGCGAGATCCCCTCAGCTTCAAAAGTCTCTTTCCAAAAGCTGGGCCATACTGGCTCAATCAAAACTGACACAGTCCAATTGTATTTTCTAATTATGTGCTCAAAGGGAATAGCATCAGAATCTTGGAAACTGTAGTTTGTAGTGGATGGTCCATTACGCTGATCATAGTGCAGTTTTGGATGACTTCTCACTACTTAGAGATTCTGAGTTGAAAAACGAGATTTCTCTCACCTCTATGCACATAAATCTCAGCTGTCCTTCAAACCTGATTTTTTTTTTTTTTTTGCCATAACAGTCACTGAAATTTATCTGTGTAAATGCACAGAACATCTGGAATTAATGGTTTCAACTAAAGGAATTCATGGAAGTGGTCCTCCAGAACATACATCAGTGAGAAGCAGATAAGTAACGTTTACATGGGGTATGTGAAAGAAAGGAATCAGAGGTTCAGTACATGAGCCTGGTGTCTGCGAATAGCTAGCTAGGGCACTGTGCAGAACAAATAGCTCTGTCCCATTCTTTATATGCTTCAACACAGTAATGTTGATTTCACAGAAAAATGGGAGATGCTAATTGAAGCAGGATGATGGATATATCTGCACATACTTCCAAAACTTTCTTTTTTTTTCCTCCATTTAGGTTACATAAGATTAAAGCAGGAGTTTTGTTACATTCGGGCTATACAGAGACTTTCCAAAAGTCAAAAATAACACAACAGGAATCACTTAGGTTTAGGACAGCAAACTGCCAGGCTCATTAACTCCCAACTCCAGAGCACTTAACCTTTAAGTAAGGTGTGTGTTAGCCTGCCATGTGAGCTGACGCAGATTACATCGCAGGGCCTAACATGGTCATAGTCTGGAGCAGCAACACATTGCTCCTAATGTGGCATGATACATGGGTAGTACCAGAACCTAAAAATACAAAAATTAGGATAGTCACAGAACATGTTAGTCCATTCTCAAAAAAAACCCTAACATTCAAATGCCTTGAAATTAAGTACAGATTGTACAGGTTTAACTATGCTATTTATAGATAAAATAATAATTCACATTAAATTTACAAAGCCCTTACAGGATTGCTTCTGTTTACAGATAAAAGTATCCGCAGAAACTGCTGCTGATCCAGATGCCTGTCTAATACATAATACTTCACAGCCTTACTAAATGCTGTGTATAAAAGGATGGAAACTGCTTCTTGGCCTACTTTCTACACTGACATACTGAAGAGGAGGGATAGTCTTGTGGTTGAGACACTTGGCTGAGACTGAGATGACCTGGGTTCAGTTTCAGATTCCGCTACAGACTCCCTGTATGTCCTTACACAAGTGACTTAATCTCCCTGGATATTAGCTCTCCACATGTAATGTGGAGCTGCCAATACTTCTGGATGCTGTTGGGACTTTTTCGTCTTCAGACTACACAGTCTTTGGGACATAGACTTGTGTGTTTTGTGAACGATAAAAAGAGCTTCAAACTCAGTACAGGCCTCTTGGCATTACTGTGATAACATGAGAAAAGATCTTTCATGTAATGGTTTTTTTATGTGTGTGTTATGATCTTTCAAGGTTTTTTTCATTTGCTAGGTTGTTGTGGGTGTTTTTTAATGTTTAATCAACTGTCAATTTCTAGTAAAAGACCGAAAGACTTAGCTCCTTAGATTTTTCGTCTTGGGCAAGCGCAACAGGAGCAAAATACATTCCACAAAGGAACTCATGCACAATCAATTAAGTTGTCTAATTAATTTTCCAACTCAGTAGATGCAATGAACTTTTTTTTTACTTTTAATGCAGGAATATATCTATACTGGGCACACATGTGCAAAAGTAATCCAAAAACTTTGAGAATTCTTAGAGGAGAAGGACAGATGATATTCACTTCAAGGGAATGGACTGCTACACGGGAACAATGCCCTCTCACGTGGGATTCATATTTCTGTCATGAAAGGAAAAACTACACAGAGAGGATAAGAGTATTTTCCAGTTGAAAAGGTTGTGTAGCTATCATTAGGGACTGACTTGTTCATCAGTTTTTAGAGTGATTTATGGTATTAGGTACCCCACAACTAGGAAGACTTAACATACTGGCCATGCAGAGAAAAAGAGCAAAAGAAATTAGTAGAAAGTAAGTTTGAATCAAACTGGGCCAAAAAACATAGGTACTTCACAGGGGTTTTAACCACAGATGACAGGAGGTACATTATAGCATCTAACAACGGAGAACTCTCAAGTCTTAATGCAAACAAAACTTCAACTGGCAACAGTAGGAACTGTGCCTGGAGAAGGCCTCTGGAACAAAGATTGAAACAAGCAGGAGAAGAATAACCACAGAATTTTATGCCTCTCTCACAGGGTCTTCAGCAGCAAATTTTCAATTGCCTTGTATTTTCTCCACACTTCCTTTCCTGTCATTGTGATCACACAAAAGTACTTATTCTGTTCTAACATAATGAAGTGTTTTTGAGACTGTAGTTATAATTGTGATGTCTGACCTAAAACAGTGAGCTATGACATTTCTAAGAGTCCTAAGGGAGATGACAGTGAGTTAGAGAGAATACACAATCCTGTGATAATCCACAGTTATGGGAAGGATGACACAAAAGCACAACAAAGCACTTTGTTTGTGATATTACCACAGCATTTCTATGTAGGCAAAAACAATTCCCAAAGGAACTTACAAAAATAAAAAGTGATAAACATAACTGTTTCTCCAGCCTTTAACACTAATCTTGGCTCTGCTAGTAATTGTTTCAAATATTGTGTTTGCTAGGTCATGTGAACCAATAAGATTGAGATCACAAGCTCTGGAAAAGATGCCTGCTGCCTATAGGCAGGGGGAAGCTAGAGCAGAAAGCCTTCATGAACAGAAGAAGAGAACAAGGATACAAAGAAGCAGAACACTGAAAGAGCAAGAGGGAAGAAAAACAGGAAGGCAGCAAAGACAGAATGGATCAAAGCAAATCTAACAAATGAGTGGGAGGCACAGAGACATGGAAAGATAAACAGCAGGAGCCAGCAGACACCATGTGTGAGAAGGGGAGAAAAAGGAAGGGTAAAGGAAGGAAGATGCTGGCCAGCAGAAGAGGTTGGCCAGCCAACCAGGACAGGCAGGTCTGCCAGGACAGGCCAGCCAACTAAATAGTTAAAAAGGAGGTCCAGAAAGCCAACTAGTAGACAGCAGCCAGCCAGGCAAAGGCATTTCGGAGAGGAACCCTCCTGTCAAGCAGAGCTGTTTGACCTGCTGGGTCCCGCACTTGGGCAAAAACAGCTGCCTGCAACATTACAGGCTTGGGGCTGATCAGCTGAAAATCTCCTCGGCAGAATGGGACCTGGGTGTGTTGATCAGCAGCTGGCTGCACATGGGCTAGCAGTGTGCCTGGGTGGCCAAGAAAGCCAAAGGCATCCTGGCCTGTATCAGCAACAATACAGCCAGCAGGACTAGAGAGATATTTGTCCCACCGTACTCAGCACTGGTGAGAATGCACCTTGAGTACTATGTTCAGTTTTGGGCACCAGCGTGTATGAAAGACATTGAGGTGCTGGAGTGTGTCCAGAGAAGGGCAACAAAGATGGTGAAGGGTCTTGAGACTAAGTCTTATGAAAGGTGGCTCTTCAGGCTGAAGAAAAGGATGCTGAGGATGCTCTTCTCACAAGTCACAGTTAACGGCATCAATTATTCCAAGGGAGGTTTAGGTTAGACATTAGGAAAAACTTTTGTACTGAAACAGTTATCAAAGACTGGAGCAGCCTGCCCAGGGAATTGGTTGAATCACAATCTCTGGATGTATTTAAAAGCCATCTAGATGTGGTGCTCAAGGATGTGCTGTAGCAGGGGTCCTGGCTGAGTTATATAATTGTTAGACTTGATGATCTTAAAGGTCTTTTCCAAACACAGTGATTCTGTGACCTGCAGCAAGTCCCACGCTTTGCAGAGGGGAATGGGCACCAGCAATGCTCACCATCACTCTCCAAGCAGAAAAAAAGTGCCCAAGAGTGTCCCAGCAATGTGATAAGCTTCTCACTGACACAGCAGAGCACAGTGCTCCCCCTATCTACGTGCTCTGAAATAGTATCTACTATTACCACTGATCAAATACAAATAAACAACAAATACATAAACTGGAGGTATTAACCGCACCATTTTCCACTTTCCTCCTACCAGTAAGGTTGACTTCCATATTCTGTTTCTACTTCAGTATTTTCAAGCTTACAAGATACATACTATGTATGCCAGTATTATTTGCATTGTTCAATGCCATATTCCTCCATGAGAAAAAAACAAACACCAGGCAGGTAATGAGGATATGAGATTAAAAGGCGGGTTACAAGCCACATGAAGAATGACCTAATCCAGCACTGAAGGCATACTGCTTGATTAGGCAGTCCCTATCTACTGTTCCCAAAGGAATAAAATTAAGTCTAGTGAACAAGGCAAAAATTAAATCCGCATCTCTACTTCCAGTGGATACTATGTGCTTGTGCTGTCTTCTGAAATATTTTCACACTGAAAGAACAAAACTGGAACAACTGACTGGAGCAGAATAAACCACAGCAAGGTCTAATTGTGTTCCGGTCTTTAAATTTACAATTCCTGTTCCAATTTAAAAAAAAAAAAAAAAAAAAACAGAAAGCAGAAAAATATATACATTTAAAGTATTTCTGAGAACCAAGCTTCTTTTCACAGTCACCAATTTGTTTAGCATATCCTATTAATTTCTATCTGTCCGGCAAACCAGCATCATACAAAACAGGTACTGATGTTAAGAGGTGGTCCTGTCACGAGATCAGGACTCAGAGAAAGAACAGGAAAGAACATGCTTACCTTACCCTTCTGGATATAGGATCTTATCCACATCACTAAAACCCTTGAGGTGTCTTTTCCCTTTTAACTTCATTGAGCTTTGAGTTGAAGTTTTAAGCCGTTAGGAAGCTTACAAGCCAATTTAACTACTTTAGCCCCCTCGAGCCAAAAGAAAATTCACAACTGAGACAGAGGATACTTCAGACATTAAAAGCTGACTTTTGCTTGGGACTGGTACATGACAGGCAGCACCTTGGGGTTCCTGCAACTGGCAAGAGGAGAGAGAGGAGAGAGAGGAAGGGACACAGGAAGGAGCTCCTATCTGCAGTTGGGGAGCAGCAAAGAGTTAAGAGGTGTGAATGTACAGACTATGGTATAATGCGATTTAAAGTTCCTCTGTGGGAGCTCTGGCATCTGTCTAAGCTGCAAGGTTTAGCAATTACAGTGCCAATTTAAACTTGTGCTTAAAAATATCCTTTTCATTTTTAATAGAATGGACAACTTTAGGAACCTAGGTGGTCACCAATAAACATGTGCATCACTCCCAGCAACATTAGTGGAACAATGAACTGTTCTGAGTGGGGTCTAAAGTTTCAGCTGCTTGTAATCTAGCACTGTGGGAAAACTTTAAGGTGGTTTTAAAAAGATTTCCATAAAACAGTAGAGAGATCATAATTTAAGGCACTTCAGTGAAAGACAAAACTTCCTCCTCATTATCAGAGGTATTCTGCACTATATCCAAAAGGCAAGTAAGATTTCTCCTGGAAATAATGTCCTTTATCCACATTATTCTTGTCAGGTAATTGCCTAAACTTCTATGTCCGTAATTAAGCTTCAGTTTTCAACTACACTTGTGATAAAAAAGCATTCACGTTAGAAAAATGTTCTTAAAGCATCATTTGCCTTATACATTTTTTAAGTCTGCAGTGCTTAAACTGCCCTTACACACAACCTTTTTGTTAATGTGTGAATATATTATAAGCCCAAATTATAAAGATAATGTAATTTAGCCCACATGTTTGCAGTGAGATAACCACTGTATTGGACCTTTTGCCTGGCAGCATGCTGATCTATTTCTTTCCTCCATTTCATTGAATTAGCAATTTGAAATTGGATCAGCAACTTTTAAACAGCTTATTAAAAGCCTTGTTCATAAACGTGATTTTGCTTAATTTTCACATCAGCCTCAGGCTGCCCCTCTGCAGGGCAGGAAGCCTGTTGCCTGCCTGTGATCTCATTTTGCTTTGAAAGAGGTGTAGAAAGTCACTGAAATCCTGGACACTGCAGCTGTGCATCAACATCACACATAAATGGAAGCCAAGACCTCTCTGGACTTCATGAGAGGCTACTGGAGGACATATACACAAACTTCTCTAGATGTTAATCAATGTACATTAACACAACTGCATTTGAGAAAGTTCAGAAATGAGAATATCATGCAAAACATTGTGCATGAAGCCCCTAAGTCCAAAAGAAAAAGCACGTTATATTATCAAACTGAAAGAGGATTTATTTACCTTCCTTGCTATTCACTCTACTAGAACATTCCTTACTCATAATCTTGCAATGTCAAATTGCTGTTAAATAAATACCATTCCATATAATGGTACTTTCTATACCCTACTGCCACAGATAGCAGTCTTCTTTGTTAAAACACATTCATATTTGTGGCTTATGACTTTGAGCACTTCTTACTTTTACCCAAAAGTACTGGTTGATAACCTTGTAGGACAGCACAGCACAGAGCTAACTAGTTTCTCAATAACTCTGCATGCCTTCATGAAACCTGGCTGACAAGATGCAATCACGTCAACTCTGACTCCCAATTCAAAGCCCACCCAAGTCTTTCCTTTCCTTTGATGTGAGTAAACGTTGGATCACTTTCACAATTACTGCAAAGTTTCACTCTGGCTTCAATTCTCTGAACAAAGTAAGGCCTCCACCTCAGAGTTTAAAATGCTGCCCAAATGTTTGAATATACAACTGATGTGCACTTACACATGCATGTGTGAAATGCATACAGAATCTACCCTCTGGACATAGCACAACAAAGAGTTGTTAAATAAATATATGTTGTTCCCTGCAGAGTTTTGGCAATAGTTTACAGTAAGTGGTGAATCATTACTGCTTTTGCTATTCATTGTAATGTCAGCCACCTTGAACTCTTTTGGTATCTCCTTGGATGTGATGGGTAGTTGCCTAGAAATTTCATTCATGTATTTAATGCAGTATCACTGCATAACATTTTATAACATTATCCAAGCATTTACGAACACAAAATACAAATTGCACCTGTATGTGCACAGAACCCATCTATTTTGTTTACATTATTTCAAACACTAAAACAATCAATTCTCAGATCAAGAACTCCCTCAGCAGACAAACATGAAGAACACTGGCAGTCTCTCAGTAGCAGGAGCTGTCAACAGAAGGTCCTGTAGCTGCACTCCAGAACCATCTTAAGTCTTCCAAATAAATCTCTCCTCTATCACACTGAATTCAAGGGAAGTGTTATCATTTATTTCAAACAGGACCAGGATACCACTCTCAGTATATTTTGAGGATAGTCAAATCATTGCAACAGCAGCAAGACTTTGCACCAGAGTAACAAAGAAGTCCCTCCCAGCTTGAGACTGCAGTGGTCATTAACAACATGGGCTGAAGGAAGTTGTTGTTTCTATTCGGAATCCTAAACAGCTGTTTTCAAGGGAGATTAAAAGATTTTTCAATGTTTGGATTCAGCTCAAGAGCTTTATCTAATGCATACTTTGTATTTGAGTATTTGTTGAATTAGAAATTTAATAGAGCAGCTGAGTATTTTAAAATCTTTTGGAAGATGTGAAAAAGGGATGTGAACTCTAGCACACCCTGTAAAACATAAATGTCTTACCAAAAGAATATGTTATTCATGTGCTCTGTACATTAGGTCAATTATTACTCACTTTCTTTGGAGAACAACCAAGAGCCTCCACCCTTTATAACAGAGCACTGTAATCAACTGTAGTAAGAATAGCAGAATTATTCTAATACACATCGGTGGCTCAGGCCCTAGTTCAAGAAGGTTTGAACAGTAAGAGACTAAGATGGGTTTGCCATCATCTTTATTTCTTAAGAGGGTAAGAATTTAATGTTTCTTTGTACACCTTTGTAAGTAATTTCAATTTCACATAAATGGGGAAAAAACAACCCTTTAAATTGGCCCTCCAATTTAAGCACTTCTGTTATTTAATGACAGATTCCATAAACACTCTGAGAGCAACACTTCTTCTACTGCACGTCTTTCATTTCCGCTAACCCAATTTAACCTCTCATCTTCCTTGCAGTCAGTAGCTGTACGAAGCATTTTTTTCATACTGACATCAGCAAGTGACTGAAGTGCTAGTGCTAGAATTAAAATGCCTTCTAAAAACATGACTTTTTGTATTGAATTTGGAACTGACTTTGATACAATTTGTACTGTTAGTTTAATATAGTATCACCTTTCATGGAGCCATATCTTGGGTTCTTGCTGGGACGTGAGAGTTGAAATAGCACAAGGTTTAATGCATGGCACTTCATTTTGCCCAGCCTGGCTCAGGCCAAGAGAAGCATTTCAAATTATTTAGATAACCACACAGATTAAGTACCCAGCAAGACAGCTTGCTAAGTCATTCATCATTTGCCATTTCTGGACTGTGCTTGTGTCTAGCAATGTTTTTACTAGAAGAGCCATTCAGATGAATGGAATGTATATCTCTGCTGGGCTTCCCCTGCCCAAGCAGCAGTCTAAACTTCTTAACCTGTCTTTAATGCTTTCTTCCTCAGAGTTGTGTGAAAATTATTTGGCTAGATCACTTCTGCCACTTTCTTCTCACCTATTTTCCTCCCTCACCTGTTCCTCTTGCTTTTTCTTTACAAGCCTCCATAAGTCTACCCAGTTGCAGTGAATTAAAATATTACCCTCTCCTTATCTCAGTCCCTCAAGAAGCTCACAAATTGTCCTGTCCTTTTATTCTTTACCTCAAGAATCAAGTAATTGGAATAGTTCACATTGTGCAGTGCAGTTCAATTCCAGACGTAGTGTCTGCATTGTTAAACTGTATCTTATCTTACAGGTTATTGGAGCCCAAGTAATCTAACATTGACTCTCCTTTCACAACTGCATCTCACTTAACTCTTTTTCAACCACTCATTTCAACGGTTGATCTTTTTGCCTTTAAAGCCTGCAGCCTGGAAGTAATTTCTGACCCTGTGGTTCCTTTGGAAGTCTCCATTAATCTGACTGTAAAGCTGTCAAACTACCATGTTACCTCTCCAAGGTACCACCCGTACTGTCCTACTGGGACACAGAGATTCTCATAAATGTTTTCATCATATCCCAGCAGGACAATAATAATTCATTTCTCACTGGGTTTCACATCACCTCTTATAAACATTTCAAGTTCAAGTAGTATTCTGTCACTGAACTGCTCATATGAACTAAGATGCCTGGACATGCTATTCTAGCAGAGAAACTAGTCTGATGGTCCTCAAAGAAGCAGCTCAAGGTGTCTTACTTTAAGATCCATCTTAACTGCACTTTGAAGAAAGTGCACCACATGCTCTTTCCATTGTACATTTACTACTTCATTTCTTGCTGCAGTTCTTGGAAACTTAAGCAGACATAGGAGATTTTGAGATCCTAAAATCTTCCATAATTGAGGGAACCAGTTTCCTCCCAGCTCAAGTGAAATTATCAGTCAGGTACCTAATGGGTCTTCCCATCTTTTTAAGTGGCAAACATGGAAGTACTGCCAGTACTCAGGTGCAAACAGGAAAATTCCCCTGACAGCACATTTGTAGTTACTAGAATTACACCCATTCCTTATCTCTTATTTTGTGAGTTTACTTTGTATTTTAAACTAACCGCTCCATTTTTAGAGTTTTATTAGGAAAGTACACTAGACATCATCAGCGTAACACATGCTTCCATTCTGCAGCACTCATCAATCACTGTCACAGGACAAACATCCTCCGAAGAACTGAACACACAAAGCAAGAACACAAAGCATCCAGGATGATGAATGCTCGATACTGTTAGCACTGGATCTTCCTCAAATGGCTAGCAGGTCTGAGGATACACTCAGAGGATTAACATATATTTTAACACATTTCCCATTAGGTGCCTGGACACATTTCTGGGCAACCTGCTCTAGCTCATTCTGCTCAAGTGAGGAGAAGTTGGACTAGAAGATCTCAAGAGGTTCCTTTCATCCTAAGCAATTCTGTCAGATGAAATACTGCTAAAAATTGTCCTCTCTCCCCTGTAATTCTTATGTTTTGGTTTTTTTTGGTTTTTTTTTGTTTTTTTATTTTAATGTAAATACACTCTTGGATAGGTAGAAATTATTCCACTAAACAGCAGATGTGCATTTTAGTGTGCTGTCTGGTTTAGCGAGGAGTAAACTGATTTCCCTAGCCTTGCTGAAAATTTAATACACTCAATGAAGTTTCTGTAAGCAGCAGAACCAATTTTAAAGGACAGCAAAATACACTGGCTTCAACTTGAGATCAAAAAGCAATGAGAGATTGCTTTATACACAGAAACAAGAAAGAAACCCATAAGACTAATAAAATACCACTGGATTTACTACCACTGCTGCCATGCTAGCAAGGACCTTTCTTCTGCTTCAACACAGTAGAGCAGGGACTTCATCCCATACTGATGCCAGACAAAAAATTCAGCCATTTGCCACCATTTCCTCAAGGAAACAAGACCAATGAGGATACAGGTTTTTACCAAGTTCTTGCTTCCCTGTGACTGTCAGCAGCTTTACGTTGGAAAATGTGGCATTAGAGGATCACAGCAGAGCATTCATCCCAAGGAAGAAGGAGAAAACAGGGACAGTAACGAAAATGCCAGTGATCACTGGTCAAACCTTGCAAAAAACTAAACGATGAGAAGAGAGCCATTACAAAACACCACCAAGATCATTAGGCAGGCCATGCTTGAGTGGCAAATGCTTTTTAAGAATAGTCATGTACTGAATTAAACATTCAGGATGAAGGATAACAGTGCAGAGACCTCCACTTCAGAATGGGGCCTGTGACCTGAATTACACTACCACAGAAGAAATTCAGACAGTGACATAGCAGATTGCAGTCACATTAACCTACTTATGCTAGTTTAGCCTGGGTAATACCTGCAATAGACACACAGCAAATGCAGAATATCAACATCAAAAGATCAGCTGCTTACAAAGCTTCCTATTTCTTTTCTTAAAACATAAACCTGTGTATGTATCTAAGTGTACACAAACACGTGCATGTCTAATAACTTTCGTTTTTAAAAGTACTTATCCCTAGCCTCTGCACATCTTCCAAAAAAGAGAAATATTGAATCCTGGTTTCATTACATAAGGAAATTACACCTTTTTCCAAAAGGAATTTCTCCTGGATACGGAGTGCAAAGCTAGACTCTGTTTTACAGCACAGCAGAATTTGGAGACCGTTATTTCTTGTAAGGCTTCTTACATTTCAGACCTTATTTAGGCCTCTCTTCCTTTCCTACAGTGTTTCTCTAGAGTGCCAGACTGCACAAGTTGTCACTGAAAATAAAAACCACTCAGTCATTATTCCTGAACTTCTCACAGACAACTGGAAGCGTGAATGTGACTGTATTTACAGACGTTGTTTCCTACAACTTTTTGCAACTTTTACGCTGAGATAGGGTATGAAATACCATTCTAAATGTAACAGTTTACTTTAGAAAAGTTGTTACTTTTACAGAGCTTTCATCAACTCTGTTACAAGTATGTTGCAAGGAAACTTACATGTGACAAAACACTTGTACTGACTATCTTGAGCACCTCTACTTAAGATGCATTTTCATTAGCACTTTGCAGATGACCTACATAGAGAAACTGTTTTACTTGGAAATGCCCTTGTCATTTTATCCTTGAATTAGGGATGATCTATGATGTCTTAAAAGAGAGTCTCCTTTCTTTTTTTAGAACTGACCATCATGAAAGTTTCAGATCATTTTTAAAAACCAAAGAAATATGAATCCTCTAATGCAAGCCTGCCTGATTATCACACATAATGGTATTTGATTTTTTTTGTCTGCTGCAATGGTAACAAAAACTTTCCACTTGCCAGATTAATAAGAAAAGATGTGAGGGAAAATATTCATATAAAATTTCAAGGTGTCTCACACTTGTTGTCAGTGTAATAGATGAAAGAGTTTCAGGTAGTTGTGCTTTCTTATATCAAAACATATTGCAGACCAGAGAAGAAGCAAAAGTCTTCTCCAGATATGCCCAAGTGAGCACTCTTAGGTAAGTTACCAGCTGCATTTACTCATTCCCTGGATCATGTTGCCATTGGAATGGGCTGCCCAGGGAGGTGGTGGAGTCACCGTCCCTGGGGATGTTCAAGAAAAGACTGGATGAGGCACTTAGTGCCATGGTTTAGTTGACTGGATAGGGCTGGGTGATAAGTTGGACTGGATGATCTTGGAGGTCTCTTCCAACCTGGATGATTCTATAATTCTATGATTCTATGTTCATCTCCAGGAGTCACCATTTTCAAAGCATCTCTTCTATGGAAAGCTCCATGAGAAATGAGTTGTGCTTGGCTATGTTAGTTCTGCATGTTTTGCAGTGACCTGGGATCAGAAGGTGACTGAAATTACAATAATGGTCATGATACAATGATACTAAGAGAGCAAGAATGGCTTGAGGACACTTGTTCTGAAGGCCTCAAATGCAACACAATGCAATGACAACCAAAATCAGTAAAGAATAAAGCTGACACAACCATTCTGCACAGAAAAAAATCCAATTCTCATGATACAAAACATCAAAGAGACTCTTCCCAGTTCTCCCTGGAGCTCCACAGAGCACAGATCTGGCAGTGCAGGCCATTCAGGGAAGTTTTATCTTTCAGCTGCCTGTACCGTGTATATAAAAGTAGTATCTCTATTAATGTAATATCTCATAACAAAAGAAAAAAAAACAATCCCACAGACAACTCTTTCTGTATATAATTTCAACAAAACCTCCTGATGAAAGCACAGGCCTCCAGTCTTCATTTCTTAAGATACTATAAGGCAGATCTCAAGTACCACACGCAAGCAAATCCAGGGTAAGGTTCAGTCCCTGCCTACAATGAAGCAGAACTGAATTTCTCACATAACAAACCTGTGCCACAGGCTGCCAGCACACCTGGAGGCAAGCACCAAGTGCAACAACAAAGCTGTCTTCAGCACCAGCAGCACAATCTCCAGGATTCTTGTGCGAGTCCCTTCAATGTCCTACATGCGAGAATCAAACCTCACAGACTAGAATACCACAGGTATTTTGATAAAATGTGTTTGGGTTACAATTTATACCAAAATATGGACTCTTCAATTTGTGATTAAATTTGTATGCATTTCCATTGCTACAATTAAAATAAAATTGAAACATACCAGAGTCCAAATAATACCTTAACTGCACATCTAAAGGTCAATGCCTCTAGCAGTCAATCAAGACAGCATGGAAGTACAGAGAGGGTTGCCAAATACTTGAATGAAAACTTTGGATTTAGACTTGTTTTACTGAAATCAAAATTCAATTTGGAATAAAATGTAAATGTTCAGCTTCATATATGAAAGCTGGAGCCCTCACATCTCACAAGAGACCTAAGCCCATATGTACTGAATCATTTATGAATCCTGATTAAGGTTTAAGTACATATCTGGGAAAAAAAAACCCACACATTTTAAACCTTGCTATGTGATTTTCTGATGTGTGCAAAGCATAGAGCAAGCAACACAGGACCGGGTTACAGAGTGTATTAGCAAGGAGCAGAACAATGGATAAAAGCCTTCACATACACGAGACCTTAAAAATGCTTTTTGGCATTAAATAACAGACTGAGCTTAGCACTGAGTTCCGATCCAGAGATCTACTGATTATACTGCTAAGAATTACAAACCAGTGTATATGACACAGAGTTATTCTGCAGAGGCTGACTTCTCCACCATTAAGCTGAACCCCTCCTCATCCACTTATCTCAATTGGATAATCCAAGAAAGACATCGGGGTGCAACATGTATTCAAATTAAAGACAGGAAAATGGCACTCAGACTGAATGTGCTTATCCTCAGCCTGAAGCTGCTTTTCATCATTTTTCAGGGTGAAAATGATGTGTAAGATGAATCTTTATTCCAGGCCTTCAAGTTCAGCCATCCTTTAGTTTTCTGCAATAATTTTGTACACGCATTCATGTTACAGGGCTGAAAAACCTACACATCTATGTCAACAGATGTGTTTCTTGGAAGACAGCTAGAGAAATCCAGTTTATTCTAATGTTTGCCAGCTACCATATGCTGCAATACTACTTTAAATGCAACATAAGGCTTTGGGAACATAGTTTTACTGCTATCTACACTTTGTTATTTACTTTCCATTTAGACTAAATACCAGAGACGGGGCACACTAAGGGGTGCAGTGTCCTCTTTGTGAAAACATTCTACCCATTGCAATATTTAGAAAGAAAAAACTACACACAGCACTGCACTACTCTCAACCACTTTCAGTGGCTGCACTTTCATAGAGAGACTCCGGGCAAGATATTTTTACATATGGCATTAATTCTAGGAACTTCTAATAATGGCCAAATATAATTAAAAATTATGCAGAAATTCCTGCCATGAAGAGAGCAGTACAGAAACGACTCTGTTTGAAGAAAAAGCAATCATTTGTTCATATGCAGAGTCCAGGGGAAAAAAAAACCCACAACACAGAACACACGTGGTACATTTTTAATACTTGAAATACATCAGGCCCAATTCTGCTCCTACATGAAGCGAGTGGCAAACCTCCAAAAGGCAGCAGGATTTAGCCCCTGATGTTGTCACAAGCATTCAAATAAACAAACAAGGCCGTAACACATTCTAAGCTTCCAGTGTGTTCCTCTAAATGAAACCAGACAGAAAAAGCAAAGTACATTTCATTGCATTTTTCGCAATTAAAGGATAACAACAACATACAATTCCCTATTATATAGAATTCACCCTCTTAAAATATCATCATCCAAAGAGAAACAGGTATCAAAGAGTCAATAAAGTGAAGAACACAGTTCTACCAAATCTAGTAGGAATGTATGATCTGTCTGTGCTTTTAACACCACTTTTTCCTTTGGACTTGTACAAGTGCATGACATAGAGACATTTTCACATGACCCGAATATGGACATGGACATGTCACACAGCCAGCTAAATCCCCTAGGTTCTTTTACAGACAATAAAAAGAGCTGATGTGCTCAATCATCCTCAGGGGAACATAAGCTAAGGCTCTGCTCTCGGTCTCCTCAGAACTTGAAAAGAACTGGAGTATCTGTAACTCAGTCAAGTAATTCAGCATCACAAGTCGAATGGCGTAAAAATGGCATTCAGTTCTTAATCAGAAGAAAAAATTTTGCTTTGCTTCGTCATTTTCTGTTACCTGAGTTTTCTTTTCATTAACATAACTAAATTACATGTGAAAAGCTGAATGCATTTCTCAGATTTGGACTCCAAAAGTTTGGGCCAAAATCCAGAGAGGCCTTTAAGCACTTACGTAATTTTAGGCATACTGACATCTCAGGTCTGAATTGAAATTCATGTCAAAGCCCATCACTGGGCTGCAGCCAGAGAACTCAGCTCCTTTCAGAAGGGAACCTTGAAGTTCAAATTTTGACTGAGCCAACATCCATGAAATATTTTCCTTTCTGGACTATGTATTTTAAATGTGTCTTAAATTGCTGTAGGAAGCACTTCCAAACTCCACTACACTTTTTCTGTTCATCTTACATCAAATTCACCTTTTTGATTAGCATTATGTCACAGAACAGTCAAGTCTGTTACACTTATAATACACCTGATATGACTGACAACATGCCCAGGAGGCTATCCCTGATTTGGAAAGCTGCCAAGTGCCATACACAACAGCTTAGGTGCTAGTTATTCTTGTCTACCACTTTTAACCATGCTACCAATCCAGCTCTGCCTATCTCACCAGTGAGATGGTACACGCTCTCAAAGCATGAAGAACTCCACTGATAATAATGAATCTTCAAATTCCTTTTGCTTATGTTTGTAGTGTTTCATGCCATCATTAACACTTCTAAGACATGCAAAAAGTAATCTGTGTCCCCAAACTGTCCCAAGCCAGCTGCTACCCTCTCAAACAATGATTGGATAAACACATAAAAATACTCATGCCAGAAATTTGAAGGCAGTTTGCTGCACTGTGAAAGCAGCAGTCTTTCACCAGATAAAGACCTTTCACTGTGCCTATATTTGAGGCTATAACCTACGCAGAATTCTTGTAGATCTTTGTTAACAATTGTATGGTCATCATGTGTGGAGATAAAAACCATCAGGCTCATTTCTACTACAAACTTGGACCAAAAGTATAGAAAAAAACTACTTAATACATAGAAGTATGTATCTTGCCTCTGGATCTTACTTTCTCCCTGAAGGTGTTCAATGCCAGGCTGGACAGGGCATTAAGCAACCTGGTCTAATGGATGGTGTACCTGCCATGGCTGAGGGTTTGGAACTAGATGATATTTAAGGTCCCTTCCAACTCAAGCCATTTTTGCAGATGTAGGAAACTTGCTCTAACTCTTCTGCAACCACATGAAACATTTTGTTTACCATATCAGACTACTGGAATAATCCTCATGACCTTGGTTGCCTCAACACTGATTTATTCTAGACAGTTCTAAGCTACAACATATGCAGTAAAGGCTGCAATATTCTTTGGTCTATGACACATGAGCCTTAAACACAGTGACTGTTACCATTAGCTGATGCTTGTAGAAAAAAAGCACTGTGTGATACACAGCAGCGAATGACTTACATCACTGTTAGCTTGAGGCATGGCATAACCTAGAAGTCAAACCACAGCCAAACAGATGGAGAACGTGCATGCCACAAAACTGTATCACTTCACATCTCATTTATAGCCAGAAGTGGTGTTTTGAAAACAAGCTGCCTCTTCTGCTTTTCCAGGAAATGGGATGGTTTAAAAGACTATTCCCCTTGAGTAATTTCCTTTCTTTTACCCTCTCCATGCACAGAGACACTTCAGTTTGGTTTTGATTTGATTTAGCTCTTCTCCTTCCCAACCCCCATCCCCTTTTTTTCTTTTTTATTTCTAATAAAGACACACTTTAACTCTGCAAGGCAAGCATCTCCTCAATTTACTGGAAAATATCCATCCACTTACACACCAGAAGTCCACTCGGGAGTGTCACAAATCCACATCGCTTTCCAAAGCTAGATTCAAAATGTAGACCTCTTACTTAGCTGACAGATGTGTAAAATCACATGCAGCCAGACAACTCCCTAATGACCACACAGGTGTATGTGCTGAACAAAGGAAGTTATTCTGACTTAGACCGACATTAGCTTATACTCCAAAGTTATCTTCAGAGTGTTTTCCTGATGGCATAACATGATTCTGGGACAAAAACCCACCACACCCTTTTTAGCAGAGGGGAACATATTAGCTCAGCTAGGTAGAGAAGCTGCAGGAAATCTCTGTGAAAGAAGCCAAAGTTCAGAGATTTTCTAGGAAGATATGACTATCATTTGGTCTCAATGATGCAGGGAGCATTAGCCAGAAATACTACAGCTCATTAATGTCTATTTTCTCTCTTATTGATAACTATAGAAACAAACATATGTTCTGAGTAAAACATGCCTACAGACAAGGCATGTAAGTTACAGATTTCCACCTCAGTTGTGCTTGGTACCACACATGGATTTTGTAACAGCATGATTTGGCTCAAATGGCTGAATGTCACCAATTCCTCACTCCACTCAATACCATGCAGGAGCCCTAAGGGATAGTACTGAAGCTGATGGCATGCTTTGGCCTTGAAACTTGCCCTAACAAGTGGAGTCCAACAGGGCCCTGCCTAGACAACATAAAAGCAGCACTGAACAATTTTCTGAATTTGTACATTACATCTCCTTGCCAAACTCAAAGCCTTCACCCATGGAGAATAAGCAGTCATTGCTTGAAATTCAAAGTCTCTGCAGTAATGTTCAGTACACTTTTTACCTATAAACCCTTTATTCTCTTCCAATATAGGGTTTTTAACATAATTTTCCATTCCTCTTACTCCTCTCCAGCAGTGAGATCCCAAGATTCAGAAAAGATCTACTTTTCGATATTGAGAAAAACATCACCATCAGTTTGGACTACTTGTTACACCAAGTGAACAACTGACAAAACTTCACACAGTGCCAACAGGAATTTTATCTGCTGCAGAGAGTGCAGGAAATGGCATCTTCATCCTACTGCCTGCTCTAGGACAGAATGAAAAGCTTTGGTGCTCTAAGATGTGTTGCTCTGCAACATCCACCTAGGTTGCTCTTGTGAAAAAACAAACCAACCAAAATAAAACCACAACCTCTAGTCCAAGTGCAGCACCAATAGCAGTGATGATGTGGCATACTCACTGACACACTGACAACAACTTCAAGTGCTGAGCATATCCCCTACTTGCAAGCCTCAAAATCATGTTCTAAACATCAGTTGTGTCCTGGGTTGGTGGATATGTAACACGACCTATTGTATGAGTAGAATGTATGAACTTCCAAGTAAACAGATCAATTGATAGCTCTAACAAACAAAAATGTTTTAATGTTAATGCTATAGAATTCAACAAAATACTTGTACCTAAACATTACTATTTTTACTTCTCACACACTAACCATAAAATTGGTTTAATAATCCAGAAAAAAAAATCCCAGTATCAGATAAAACAGCTGACATAGGTGCATTTTCAGATGAAAACAGTTTGGATTATCACTATGGATACACAAATAAAAAGCTAAAATTGGTGACAAATAAATCTGTACCAAAATGGACAGAAGAATGAAATAAGACACAACGTGCCAAAGACAGAGGCAAGATACTGCTTATCATTCGTAAGCAAATGTACCAGAGATATGAAGAACTCTTCTGATGTCTTAAAAGCTGAAGTTTGCATAAAAGCACTTATGAATATCTTTCATTTGCTGCCTCTTTCACTGAAGTGTTTTCGTAGCAAAAAAGTAATACAACAACAAAATAGAAAGGCCTCAATCAGTTGCATGTGTCTTTCACTCTGGTCTCTATCCTTAAGAAGCTAAAAATACTCCTTATTTTTCTGTATTGAGACTAAGAAAATCAACTCAATTCAGATACAGATTAGAACAGGCAATGGCTGAACAATCCTACTGTTAAATAAATGGGGATTTTTGCCTTAGGAAAAAAAACCCATTTAGTAAAACCTACCACAAACTGGTGAACTAACAATCAAAATCACACCAATCAACATTGGTGATCCAGAAAAGTCATAAAAGAACAAAGATTGCATATTTGGTTTTAAATCAATGCTGAAGTTTTGCTTCTCAATAAAAACAGAATTTAGGAAAGTTGTTACCATTGTGATTTGTGTTATTCCAGAGCTAACAGCTAATACCTCCACAATTTTCTTAGACTGGAGTTTTCCTTTCAGTAAACCTTCCTTATGTTGCATTCCACAAGAACACTAATTCTATTTGACCTTATTTATTGCTACTTAAATATTCTATTTCATAGAGTACATATTTCATAGAATATTTAAGTATTTTTCAGTCACTATTAAGTAAGCTAAAACGTATTTTTTTCTCCACTGTTTATGGGCACATACCTCTTTCACATTGAGGTCCAGTAAAGCCATATGTGCAAGCACATCGGTTAGGAGCCACACATCTCCCTCCATTTAGACATCCATTTTCACAGACAGCTGTATCAGACAGAAGAAAAAAGTAATCTTTATTGAGCTAATTCTAGAAAGACATGTAGGACAACTCAGATAACCTGTTAAAAGTGGTAAACACAACAGGAGAGGGTATCTTGTTTTCCAGAATCTACTTACAATCTTTTCCTATCTCCTGCCCTCATTAGTATCATGAACTCACCTTATCCAGCATAAAAGAAACTCAGTAACAAGTACAGCTTTTCTCTTCAGAGCAGCTAGACATTCCATAATTCAAAATAACACCTCTTTCAAACTTTCAACAAACAAATGACAAAATAGTAAAGATTGTAGATAGAAGGTGCAGAAAAAAACCCACCTCTAAATGCTCAAAAACTTTCACTGTTTAGATGTACCCTTGAAAATTTGCTCCCCTACCATGACAGAAATACAAACCAATATTAAAAGGCTGTTTGTTGATGTTAAATAATTCATCCTACCAACTAAGATAACAAAATGTAATCAAGATCTCTTTTGACAAAGCTAATCCAAGAGATTCTTCCCCTGTATGATAGGATCACTAGATACAGAACCCAATTTTCCTCATAGTAAACTCCAAAAGCTTTTGCTCTCAAAATTAATCAAAAAATTTGACATGCACATGAAAGTTTTTTTTTAATACAACTGGATGCTCATTGAGTAACGTTCTTCTTTGCTTCATTTCACATTCACTTCAGTAAAAAGGTTTCCATTTATCCTTTGATATTTCACAAAGAAGGCAGAAATATGATTCTTAATCCTTTCACTATGTGATCCTTTTCCAGATTATTAGGGTAAATTCCTGGTTGCACTGAAGTTCATGTAAAGTGTGTCATTGATTTTGACAGAGCACAAAAGGTTTTCATTAAAGAAGCTAAACACACTTTCTCAGTCAGACCAATAGTTCACTAGATAGCAGCCTGACAGTCTTGGTTAAAAGCAGTGTCTACATCCTTGAGTTTTTTCACAGCACTCTAGCCAAGAGCAGCAAGAGACCACCAGAGTCAGCTTGGGAGAGATTTCAAACAGCAGATTCAGGAATGCTGTTGGCTCAGGATTGATTGAGGAAATAAAAAATGTCAATCAACTCTAATAAGACAACATCAAAATGAGCAAAGTTCCTCAAGCATATTAGCTAAGGATGAAACAAAACCCTGAAATAAAAATAAGGATTTGTATAAAAAAAACCCTTTGTTTTGCCTACAAGACAAAACCTCAATCTCCTATAAATTCTGTATGTATGGTCTATTGCTCTAATGAATGGAAAGTCCTAGAGGTCAGTAAGAATGATGGCAGTGTGAAAATTAGAGAATCAAATTGTATCAATTATTACAAATTCCCATGATGTTTATTTTAAGTCCTGCTCAGAAAGAATTCACTCCTCATTCATTACAAAGTCATATGTTGTCCCGTAAAATGTCATTGTATTTGATCAAAACCAAGCTCAGTAACAGCTGAAATTTAGTGCTAAAGTGAGCCCAATCCAGACATTCCAGAATTACTTAACTGTATGCAGTATCTACATTAAAAGGAGTGTACTTACGCTGCCCACAGTGCGTTCCTGTATATCCCTTCTGGCAGAGGCAATGGTCATCACTGCAGCTACCTCCATTCATGCACCGGATGTTACAGTGTTGTACTTAAACGGAAAAAAAGATTTTCCTCAGTTAAATCAGTCAGAAACGATCAACTGTCTGCTAAGAGATTTTCTTCTTTTAGGGATTGATTCTGTGAACCAGAAACCAGTATCAGAAACCAAACCCACATATCTTAGAACAGATACTTGTAATGGCAGTACAAAAAACAATACTGATTTACAGTTTCTAAACAACATACAAGAATTTTCTATCACCTTTATTCACTGAAGTCAAAGGTATTCCATATGAACATAACCCCATAGAATTTGTCTCCTGGTTTGCAGTGATGAGAAAAGGCCATTGACAAGGAAAATGTACCAAACATCTGACAGGTAACACCAAGAAGAAAGGGTCTTATCATCTGGGTGATGGGGGGAGAGAAGTATTAAAGGGAAGCATATAAGGAAGCTTCTGAAGACAGCCTGTTTCTCCAAAAACATGCGATACGAGAATCTGCTTTGGCCATGCAGGGGTTCTCGCATGAAAAGAAAGCAACAGAGAAATATCTTTCTGTATGCCATCTGTGGAATCACTCCATTTCACAGTAAAGCTGCTGCTGGCTGCTGTGCTGAGTCTGCAGAGCTCACAGACAGCATTTCCCCAGAGTCAACAACTTTCCCTTGCCAGGAGTAATGCAAATGAGCAGCAGCATGCTCTCCTCAGCTGCAGCCCTATCATTTGTAATTATTAATATGCAGCTTAAGTCCCATGCTAGTAAAGCACAAATGTTTGGGCTGCATATTTCTAGTAACAAGGACAAATACATTTTTTAACTAGACATTAGGAACAGCTTAAAGCATGCCAGGCTCTTCAACAAGCATAGAGAAGTGGGCAGGGCTCCAACAAAGTGAAGTCCTCCCTACAGATCCTGCTGTCCAACACAGCTGTGAACCCGTCTGACACTCCAGCAAGCAGGGGGGAAATGGATTCCCTCTTAACAGGAACCACATGAAAGGCTCCTCCCCAGATAGGCTTACGGTCACATCAGCATTTCAGTAAATTGTGATGGAGCACTGGCTACCTACAGTATCAAATGCTCACGATGAAGAAGTACAAACTGCATGTCTGGCCAGAGCCAGTTGCTAACAAGTACTGTGCCAACCACTGATATTTGTTTTTACTGTTGCACAAAGCCTTTAAGCATCATTTGGCTTTTCACAGTTCAGAAATACCCGAGTGGAATTTTATTTTTATTTCCAAGCAGAAAGAATAATGTTATTGCCTTCTATATGAATCCACAGAACAGCTAAACATGCAGTGGGACATATATATATATATATATAAAACAGTGCTACATTTAATTCTCAAACCATAAAAGTAAAAACTGTACCTTACATTTCTTATGTGTCTAATAGCTATAATACATCTTTACTTTTCATGTAGTTAAGTACTTCAGGTAACAAAAAAGTAAATTTGTTTGCAAATACAGAGTGAATATCTGGTGAAGATTTTTGGACAATGGCCTAAGTAAGTCAGAGGTGTGTAGTTACTTTAAAATGTGTAGAGCTCGACTTAGCAGCATACAATCTTAGGAAAACAGAGGGGATTACAAAAAGCATAGGAAATGATATCATCTGTCAAGCAGGGAAGGAACTTAAAAACCACAAACTGATTTCAATTAGAGCAAGCTATGCCAAAAGCTAATTTCCATTCCCACATGAAGACCAAAACCATTTAAATAGTTTGAACTACATTTGAGATAAAAGGTTAACAGTAGCTTATATGATGATTTTAATATTAGTTGTTAGAGTAAAAATAAAGTGTATTTCCCCATTTTGGGATAGGAGTGATTTTACACATAACACACACACATTAAGTTTCCATAATTTGTCTTACTGTTTCTTAAGGGAATCCTTCCAAGGTAAAATATTTCTTCCTTCTTTTTTAAACCAAAATCATTAAGGGGTAGTGTTGGGACACTCAGTCACCTTCATTAAAATTAGCCATTCGAATCAGTGAGCTTTCTCCTGTCCAACTATGCTTAAAAACCACTGACATGTAGTCAACAAACTAATTATTTATTCTGTGCCATCTTCTGAGGGAATGTTGAAAATAGTATTACCAGAATCATAAAGACTACAGACTATTCTGAAATACAACCCTTCCAGAAGTTTATACAAATACACACGAAGGCTGTCTGGAGCGCAGACGATGATTTTAAGATTACATGTTTGAAAAGTAGCCTAATAATGCTGGTCCAGAATCACTTTTCTCAGCTATATCAACAATTCCACTAATGTCAGCAGAGATATTCCAGTAAATGAAATAACCTATTCCGAGGTACTGTATTGACAGAGACTCAAGGAATAAGCACAGAAACTACCACAAAGGTGATCAAACAATGCATACAGCTTTGCTTTAACTTGGTATACACAGGAAATGTTAACAACATTAACAAATTATCGCTTTAATTAACTATCGTTCTCTTTCAGGTTCAACTCGTAAACAATCTACACTGGCAACTTCTGAAGTCAAAAACTTACGAAACCAGAAAAGGAATAAACGATTTTAGAATTTCTTCACACCAAGAGCACTACCACACCACAAGCACCTAGGAGCTCACCAAGCAAACGAAAGGTAACGCACATACCGTCTACTCTACCACCCCAAATGAAAAGATGCAAGTTGTGAGAGTTTGGGCTCCTCAGGTGGGAGAACAGGCAGAGTTCAGGCCGAGGCTGCACTGCAGAGCCAGGCAACAGGCACCAGGGTGAAGGCATGTTGCTGGGCTGGCCAGCAGGCACCAGGACGAGAGCACACTGCAAGGCCAGCCAACAGGCACCAAGCCGAGGGTATGTTGCAGGGCTGGCTAGCGGGCGCCAGGGTGAGGACACACTGCAGGGCAGGCCAGCAGGCACCAGGATGAGGGCGCACTGTGACCCTGGCCAGCAGGCACAGGAATAGGAATGTGCTGTGGGGCCGGCCAGCGGGCATCAGGGTGAGGGCATGCTGCAGGGCTGGCCAGCAGGCTCTGAGTGAGGGCATGCTGTGGAGCCGGCCAGCGGGCACCGGTATGAGAGGCTGACTCTCCCCTCTCCGTGCCACTGCCGAGGAAACACTCCCAAGCCCGGCCGTGCATGACGCAGGGCTTTGCCTGCCAGGAGCTGTAAACAAGGAATGACAGGCTCAGCTCATCCCAGATGCTCGGCGTGCTTTCTGTCGAGTGACTGACTCAGAGGAGACGGCAGCTGGCGTGGGATGGGCCGCGGGCCCGCAGCCCTGCATGGGGTGCTGAGAAAACCCGCAGCAACCTTGAAAACTCTGGAAATATTTAAAATTCAAGACCTTTTACCACTTCTGACAGCACAAGAATACAAGGCAAGGGGCTGAGATCCAGGTTTTACTGCCATTGAACAGACATCTCCCACAACACCCCAAGGAGTGGGACACTGAAGCACAAAGCCCAGTGGCCAGACTCCAGCCTCCCCCTACCCTGCAGCAGCTCACAGCCTCTGAGGAGGCCTCAACCCCTGGCCAGCTGTTCTGAAGCTGCTGGCGGGCAGTGGAGCAGGCCCCATTCTCCACTGGCCAGGTTTAACCAGCCTGCCAGGGAGCACAGACGCTTGTTTCCATCAGCTGCCACCTCTAGCACCCACCACACCTCTCATTGCCTCTACCACAGCTATCCTCCTTCCAAGACAGCCTTCATCAGCAAACGCTGCCCCTCTTTAGGCCAGCCCAAGCTATTCTGACTAAAACAAGCTGGAAGCAAAAACAGTACCCGAGCTGAGACACACTTGAGCCATAACTGTGGGAGCAGCAGTGGGTACCTGATGCTGAAGGACAAACTCTTCGCCTCATCCACTCTCCCACTCCCACAGGGCAAAGCAGCAATTCCAACACCATGAAAAACCATGAAGTATGTCTGCAGCACAAGCAGGGCCATGACCACAGCACATTATCTGGGCAAAGTAGCCACAGCCCAGATGATTTGGGAGGGAGCAGCCACTGCAGTGCTGGCACAGCACAGCGTGTTGGACATCTACCCACACGTGCACCTTCAGCTTCAGAGCCACCTACACATCAGAATATGTGAGGGAAATGCCTCCACACATAGCAATCTTATCTCCAACCCTACTGTAATCATACCCAAAAAGGTACTACTAGATCAGCAAGCTCATTAATGTCACAAAAATCCCTGCTGACAAAACCACCAGGTGATCTTTTCAACCATGATCATATTCCTACAGCTGACTCATAACCAGAAAGGTCCCAACAGACCTGCCTAAGACTCAAACTTGAAGGCTTTGGTTTGCTTTCCAAACTGCATTACTTATTTGATCCCAGCATAACAAGCAGCCGGTAAGAGCCACTGCAGATCTGGTTTCTGTCTACAGTTGTACATGTCATAAAACCTCTGTCCACTACTGATTCCTTAAGTACTAGAGATACATACAACTTAAAATATCCAAAAGACAACTCAGAAGCATCTCATCTATCAGAAACCACACAATTTAATGCTGAGAAATCATGGCATTTTCACTCATACTTGTTATTTGTATTTTGGATATGACAAACTTGTAACATTAACTTAGGATTATTATTTTAATAATAAGACTGTTTATTTGTTAAAACATACCATTAAAATAAGGTTTCATGAGTGCATATTCTGACAAAATATTAATTGCCACCAATGAGAGCTGATAGCAATCTCTTGTTATCACATAGCACTCTTTGTCTTTATGCTTACTTTGTTTCCTTGTAGCAGATCTAAGTCATTGTGGTATACTGTGTAAATATGTATGCATGGATTTTGTCTACAGTGCCAGCAGTGCAAATGACTTACAGAAAGTGTATGGTCTTTAAGTCCTAATGAGGTGCTGGGTCATAAACATTACAGGAGAGTGCACAGAAGCAGTTGAGTCTTTCCTCTCTGTAACTCAAGACATTTTTGCTTTTAGAATTGGTTTGGTTTAATTACTAAAATTGATGTGACCACACACAAGAAATGTATCTCAATCATTGCACTGATTATAAACAGTATCTGCTAAGTCTATCTGCAAAGTCTTAATACTTACAGTGTATAGAGAAAAAAACCCAAGCATTTAAAAGTGAGCAAACTTATGTAGCAATGTAAGGAAAATAATGTCAACACTGATTAAAGATTATGATCAGCAGAATACTTCTATGTAGAGGAAACAATTGTCAAAAAACAGCTGCTATCTTTTAGAAGCTGGTGCATTAAAAATTGTATGAAAATCTTGTGGACCCATTTATCTAGGTGATCCTGCTCTAGCAGAGGGTTTGGACTAGATATTCAGAGGTCCCTTCCAGCTCCTACTGCTCTGTGATTCTGTGATCACAGAACAAAGGCTAAAATTATGGAGATAAATGGTAAAGTGTTTCAGAAAAAGGACTGAAAAACCTGTAACTTTAGTCATATTCTGGATTTAATTTTAAGTCCTGACTCATAAAATACTTCAGTGTGGCCTAAGAGAAAGAATGAGGTAATGCTAAGGCCCACTCGTTCCTGACTTTTACAAAGGTGCCAAAACGTGTAACAGATGTAGGGATATATCTCCCCTTCTGTATGCTGAACAGGACTTGAGAGAAGGTCATATTTTCCTTTCCTGGCTTACAAGATTAAGGCACATGCACCTAGTTAAGCAGTAGCTGCAAACCAAGGCAGGAATGCAACAACACATATTTGTGCTGCATTTTGCATCCTTCCTCCTTCCACTACTCTCTGGGAACTCTAAAGCTCCATACCCTCCTCATGCTGGCCTCTCCCTAACAGACATCACAGGAGCCTGAGAAAAGGGCTGAACTACAAAGAACAATATTTACCATTTCAGTACATGCCATTCCGTTACATTCCACAGTTGTTATTGTTTTTCCACTGTTATTCCACAAAAAGGATGCTAAAACCACAAGCTGAAGTGGTCAGTTATGTGGGAAAACTCTTATCAACTAGGAAAGCAAAAAAATAGCAAGGTAAAATACCGGGGCAAAGCAGACCACACACTGAGTCTGAAAAGATACTCAGAATTAAAAGGATGACCATTTTGCATATTACAGACCTCAGCAGACTGTATCCCCCACTGACTTCAGTTAATACATTGTTCAGATAGTTAAGGGCATTTATGGGAACATTTTTCCCCAAAAATTCTTCCAGAAACTATACATTTTATATAAAAATGAAAACAGTCTACATTTCAAGAGACAAGCACCATAGTAAGATGTAGACTTGACAGCTGGTGTCTCAGATATGAACTGAAATACTAGCCCAAGCAAAATCCTGCTTGCTATTGAATAATTCTGCCCGTGAGTAGTCGTGAGCTATCTGCTTCACTGAATTAATGTAATTTTAGTTACTTTTTTCTGGATCTAATTTTTAATTTAGCTTTTCTTTTCCTTAAAACCCAAATACTTTCACATCCAAACATTTCTACACAAAGTACTTTCTCTGAAAAGTTTCATTTCCAAATCTCCTTTTTGTTTTTAAATGAAAAGCTGCTCCATTCAAAATCCTTGACCAATTTTGTACCTCTTGCACCTAAGCAATTACCACCTGAATACAGTCAGCAATATTAGATTTATAAGATAGGTATTGAGCCTGGCAAGACATTCTGTAATACCTATAGGCCTACATATGTAAAATATAGAACAGTGTTTGGCTTAGTAAGACCCCAAAATGAAAGCATCATTACAAAGCAACTCACATTCATCCAGTTGTGAAGTCACTTCTCTACCATTACAGCTTTTGTACTGTACATGTGTGCATGTCCAGCACTGAATTGAGATAAGGCATTTTTCAGAAAATAAAGACTGGAATTAGTGTTACAAATTGGAAAATAAATACAGCTTTCAAGAAAAAAAAAAGTTTTGGTTTTAATTAGGTAAAGAAAGTGTCCCCAACAGTCTGCCTCCGAATCATTCTTCAGTTTCACAATAGAAGGCTGCTCTTTCTTCCCTATGGTAAAACTACATGTGGTGACCCAGATGTTCTTTACGTTAAATACTGACCACTCAATTATCTCACATACTGGTATCTTCTCAGACTCAGAAGCACAATATCAAAGCCACAGAAGAAATACTTACTTGATTTTGAACCACAGGAGGGGGCTATCTGACCATTTGGGCATGTGCACATGTTTGGTCTAGAGCAAAATCCATCCCCACAGGAATGTCTGCAGATTGCTATAAAGAAAACATAAATGCCTTTAAAATATGCTTCAAAAACCCCAGACACATGAAAAACACCTGATAGAAAATAGGCATTCAGCACCATAAAACATGTACCTACAAATTCATTAAACTGCATACAACAGATTCCGAAGTAGTTCCTCCTCTCTATAGGGGACAGCTAAAGCCTACACTGAGACAATTTGGGAACATGCCACAGGCCACATTACACATAGGAAGATTTCTTTGAAGAAGCAAACCAGGTCCATTTCACTAGATGAGTCTTGGAGGAAGGATGGCACTGAGGCAGCATTACAATACTCCCTTTATTTCTGCACCAGACACATACAAGTGTAGTAATTCCCACCTGGCAGCACACCGCCTCAGCAACTCTAGACAGGGTCTTACCAGCCTTAGACAAAGTGCCCTCAACAACTATTTCTGGTACATTGTATGTACCATTACACATGAATATGCACACAGCACTATGCTGTATGCATGTATATATTTATATCCATACATACATATTTCATGGATGTGGTCCAAACAAGCAAAGAAAACGTACTTGCTGGCCTGATGCTGTTGCCTCCTTTCATTTACTTAAATGGATTAACATATTCCAGCTCCTGAGAGTCCAAGCATCCCTTAGATTCCTTTACCACAGACTTCAACAAAACATGTGGATGAGATTAATCCTTTGTTAAGTACTGGTGTCACATCACTGTATTTTTACCACAAAATTTTGTACATTAGCTTACTATATTTAAAATGGTAAAGAGATCATGTGGAGCTGCTACTGAAACACATTTCAGTTCTGCTATACAATTTAAAATACCCTGAGATAGAGGAATAGAGGTAAATCTCAGTCATAACACATAAGGGAATTAACTTACGGACTATGCATTGGTTTCCACCAGGTAGAGTTTTCCATCCAGGGCAACAGTAAGCATTGTAACGTGCTCCACATACATTTGGTCTGGAAAAAAACAAAACACCAAACAAAAATTTATTATTTTTACTCAGAAATTTGTTTTAACATAGAGCCATAAACCCAGAATAAGTAAATTACTATAACGAACATTCCGGTAATTAATTTTAGAGGTGTGTGTTTGTAGCAGCACTACATGCTTACAGTTACTGGGTTGCTCAGACAATGTACACCCCTACAAACTGAAGACTGCAGTATAATCATGACATCAAATCAGTAACAATCAAACAACAGGAACAGAATGGACAACTCTTGTTTCCTATCACTCCATATCTGGAAAACCTGCATGCAGGGTTTTGAGCAAAACTCCCCTTTAAATACAAAAAGAGGGCTCACATTCATCATCATTAGAAAACAAAGAGTACATCTAGCACTCTTTGCCTGATACTTTCTAAGCTTTATGGTGCTTTCTCTTGACTCTAAAGCAATGTCACTGTTCTATCCATGCATGTATTTTGACCATGTACGTGTGCATGACTGAAATGTAACATCCATTAACAAAAATAAGTAAATGCTTCATTAGCAAAAAAGGCTTACTATCAAAAAATTCAAGGACATGGGTGCATGTAGAGAGACCATGTCCTGTGAAGTGAGTATGAAGGGCCTACTGCCTTTCTTAAATTATGGATGCACAAGAATTTTTCTTTACAACACATTTCTCTCATCCATGTTTTACCCTTTCAACTAGAGTTTAGTGGCAGAAAGCTGCCAGGACATGGTGCTATTGGTATTACTGTTTTATGGGTAAAAACAGAAAAGTTGTAACAGATCTATGTTCCTTATAGATTTTTTTTTTTAAATCCATCTTGTCCTATTTAGTGCATCTATCCATGAAAGTAAACCTAGTCCTATTTAATGCATCTATCCATGCATAGAAAGCCAGTAAGAATAACTTCACACACTGGAGAATAAGCTTCCTTTTACTGTATGTTTAATGACCTTCACAGAATAAAATTTTACCATTTTTATTAATATTAAGAGCAATTACTAGATCAATGCAACTAAAGATAGCTATAAACCAATACTTCCTCAAAACTGCTTTATTAAAATAGTGTGTACAGATCAGAGACAGATTTAAAGTGTTTGTTGTTTTAGGAGAAGGTTTCTATTATTATTTTGTCCTTGGTCTTTCAGAAAGTTCTTCATCTTTAGTATTGCACTGTCTAAGTAAACAACAGCTACCTCATATGGTGAGGCAAGTTAAGACAAACAATCTCAACCTAAACATTTATTTATGCACATTTTCCAACTAACAAGACTTTTATACTGTATTTATTTAGGGATCTGCATTGCTAATACAGTGTCAAGTGTTGCCATTACACCAGCTTTGGTAACACCTAGACTTTTCTTTAGGTGCTTGGTGACAAAACCACTTAAGTCAAAGCAAAACACTTCCATTACCCTCCATAGGTTCTGGATAATTACAAAGTGGTAGATAACATAAACGAGAGGAACACAACTGGACCTGCTGCAGGGCCTTTTCCCCTTCCTACAACTGGTGTTACAGACTCAAAGTCTTATTCATGTAATTCCAATGTATTCAGTTTTGGTCGTGTCAGCTACTTCCCACAGGGTTCCAGCCATGTAACTTTCCTAGAGTTCCCTGTTCATCAATGCCAAATGTTGCTCCACTGTCAACTGCCAAGTCAACTGGCAAGCAGACAAGTGAGATTGCCTTTCACCTTCTCCAATCAGAAGAAATAATGGAACTTAATAAGACAGACATAATGGTTTTGTTGCTACCTGTTATAATGTACAAGCATAAATCACCCATTTCCCATCCGGGTTGGTAAGAATCTATAAATGGCTGTAATGTTTAGGTACTCTGTCAAACTTCAGTCTCAGTGAGTACATGGCTTTAGGGACCATCTGGTCCAAGTTAAGAGCCAGAAGCAGATTTCTGTGCTGCGGGGAAACCTGATTTTAAAAATCTGTTTTCAAAATGGGTCTCTGGAAAACCTAGGTGTGCCAGTAACCATGAAGTCAGAGGCCCTGGGAGTCTTGAAGCTGTCCACAGGGTAGGCTAAGCCATACACCACAGAAGCTCCAACTCAGATGCAGTGTGCTTAGCTTTTAAAAAAATACAAAAAAAGTCATCAAACTGTGCTTCCATGGAACACTTTGAGCCTGACAAGTGCATTTTCCAGTGGAACACTTTTTCATCAGAAAGCTGTCTAGCTCATAAAAGAAACCTATATTAAAAGTCTCACCACTGCTTCCTTAAGAGTGAGTGTTCTTTATTTGTGCCCATTTACAAAATGTCCTTAAAACCAAATTAATTTTGAAAGTTAGATTAATTTATATTTATTAAGGGATCAGACACTATAGCAATAAATCACCATAAATATTCAAGGGAATAAGAATTCACCTCAAGTAAAATAATGGAAACCATCAACCAAGCTGTAAAGGTTCTATTGTGGTATATAATTTAAACAGTTACCTACTGTTGTGTTTAATAGATCGTATTTTCCTGCTGATGTTATAGCCTATGAACACTAAAGAAGCATTTTATATTCTTATAAAACTGTTTTCCTGAAAAGTACTACAAACAGAGGTCAGTTATAAAAATCTGGTTTGTAATGGTAAAATAAGCAAAACACTTCCATGCAACCCAAGCTGCTTGTGGTGTCACAGCACCTTCCTTTCACTCAAAACCCCAAAGGAAGGAGCGAGCATCTCAAGTACAAAGCCGTTCCCACTGCAATTTAAAATGGACAAGTCTTTCACTCGATTTTAGAGTCGGTCATAGAATCATAGAATGGTTTGGATTGGAAGGGACCTTCAAAGGTCATCTAGTCCCACTTCCCTTCAGTAAGCAAGGACATCCTCTGCTAGGTCAGGTTGCTCAGAGCCTTGTTGAGTCCGAGCTTGAGTACATCCAGGGACAGGGCCTCAACCACCTCCCTGGGCAACCCGTTTCAATGTTCACCACCCTCACGGCAACTAACTTGTTGCTAACATCCAATCTACCGCTACTCTTCTCAGTTACAAACTTACAAAGTATAAAAGGATTTCTGTAATGGTATGGTGCCAAGAGACAGTAGGACTAATACCCAAAGTTCCACCAAAGGTGTCTAAAATAAACAAGAAATTAGGCCTTTGATTAATGATCTGCAAGTACAACTTCAGTACCAAAATGAGTTGAATAATTATCAAAATAGATTAGTCATCAACTAGAAAAGTCTTAAAGCAGCAGAGAAGTAGTTCATCTGGAAATTCTGATATGTTTAATAACATTGATGATAGCATTCTGACAATTAAAGTGGTAGGTTTGGCTGACAGTATCTGCATGCCTCCAACTAGAGGATGCTTTTCAGGAACAACTGCAAAGAGCACCCATCTCTCACTATAGAGGGAAGGTTTGTCTGCTCTTCTCATCTGTGTGGGGATGGAGCCCAGGCAGAACTGCAGCTTCAGCTTCTTTAGATGGACAGACACGTGGTCCTGCCCTGGGTCAGCGCTGTGCTACTCCAGGTGGTGGCTGCAGCACAGTCTCTGACTGTCACGCAATTCTCCAATAAACACGCTCTGTTCTCCATGAGGAAATACTGACATCATCTCACAGAAAGGACCAACTAGGTCTACCTCTCCCTTGCCCCATTGCAGCAGGATGACTGGCTGCCTGGCTCTCCTGAACTGCATGTGATTATCCAGCAGACACACCAGTGTAATAACATGGGAAATTAATCATGCTGAGTTTGGCAGTGCCCTCTTACCAGTCGTATTCGTGCAGCACGAGTAGGTGTCAGCTGGAGAAGTGAGGGAGATGTTCGAAAGACCTGTGTCGAAAGCCGGCAGCAGAGCACCTCCAGCACTGTGGCTGTCCTCTCCAGAGCCCTCCCTGGTAGTGACCCAGTCAGAGCCCTTTGCTGCTAATTCTGTACATCCCTGTTCTGCCCTGCCTGTGACCCCTTGAGGAAATTACAGGCCTCTCCTGAAGAAAGTGTTGCCCATCTGCAGCTCCCATGGGAGGAAGAGTTTCTGGCACTGCTTGTGAGCAACACTTCAGGCAGCAATGTTGTCAGCAGCACTGCCATGCACTGGCCAATGCCGGCGTAACCCAGCCTGAACCAAACCCAAAGTACGGGTCTCAAAGAAATTGGAGAGACCAAACAGAGTGGGCAGAGAGCAGCTGACAGATTAAAAGAGACAGCTGAGCACCAGTCAGAACTGAGATGAGATGCAGGCATACTGGGAACGGTTTCGAATCACTCCCTCAACTTTTCTCTCCCTAGGAAAATACACCGGGATTCTTCCTTGCAAGAAAACGGTTAATGAAGGACTTCTGTTAACTATTTGGCTGCAGTGGCTGGCATATGTTGAACATAATGTAGGGACTCAACTTTCTGGCAAAACAGATACAATTTAAATAATCAGTAGCAGCCAACGGTTATTTTTAGAAAAGCCTTCTCCTATTTTCCTTCTTACACAAGTAAAACTGGTACCTGCTAAAACTGTACCCAGCATTATTTGCTGATCATTTCTACATAGAATTGGAATGGTACTTTCATATTTGCACTTGGAATTAAAGGGAATGACGAACTGCACCTGAAAAAAAGTGTTAGGCTGGTCTTAAAAATGTGGTTGTCTAAGTCTGAATATAACCAACACACTAAGAAACGGCAGCTAAGGATCCAAAATGTAAAGAGGAGTAACTTTTACTAGTTGTTATCCAGAGGCACACATTCACACTACATTTTTTTTCTGTAGAAGAGCTTTATGTACTTTTCTAAACTTCTCAGTGCCTCTGTAAATGCTAGAAGCATGGAGTGGCCCAGCTGTGCTGACTCCACTGGAGCTTTACTCAGCTTTCCCACTGAATCAAGACTTTCCACCCTTAGAAATACTCTGAATCTAAATGGACATGGCCATGAGCAACCCAGTTTAAGTTCACTCTGTTCCAAGCAGAGGCTGGACCTCACAGACTTCTAAGGTACTTCCCCATCTCAACCATCAAAGTCAGGTACTTGGTGCACAAATTAAAGGTCAATATCAAGAGCACTTCTTTTTGCTGTGCTGGTATCTACCGCCTCCTCCATGGAGCAGCAGAACCAGTCCAGCTCCCAGTGGAACACCATAGCTAATAGCTACAGCACACAACAAGCAGCCTTCCCAAGCCACCTGCAACACTTGTAACACCATTTAGTGTACAAGAGTCCAGCGAAGAAGCCTGATTGTTCTTTGACCCCACCACTTCCAGTGAGCAAATCCAGAAACTGAAAGATTTAACTATGTGAATGGAAGCAAAAGCCACAGGCATGGATCTGCATTTAACACACATAAACCTCATTTGCAGGTACCCCAAATACTTTAAACAAAGACTGCTTCTGTTGTCCAACAGAGGATATTTTTACTCACCTGTCCTTTTTCATCATTCAGTGAAGAATTAAAAGGACTCCTGAAGCTATTTATTTCAATTGTATAAAAGGAAAAACTAGGGAAAAAGGCTGAACTCAAAAAATCCCATAAAATTTAGCTTCTATTATTCTTTAAAGTATAATGATTAATTCGTAATGGAAAAAAGATTACATAGAAAGGATCCCATCTGATGTACTGTGCAACAAGTGAGCTTGGATGTTTGTGCCATGCAGAGAGCCTAATATGATAACTATTTCTCACTCTGACAGTAAGGATACTGCTGTCCCAGATTCCTGGCTCAGTTCAAATGAAAAAATAACATGCTGAGCAGCCCTACGATATCTTTGGCTCCAGCCTATGTGCAAGTCAAGAGTTCAAAATGACATGCAAGTTTCCTGCAGCAACACTGAACATTTCTCTAACCCTAACTTCCATCATACTGTGACAGCTAAATACAGCAATCCAACAACAGCATTTGACACAAAGTGAATTCTTCCACACTTGCTCTGAAAATCTGACCATCACTCGCAGGGACAGACTCATCTAATCTGACAGCCAGGCATTGTTCTCATTCATAGCCAGGGATAGACGCGTTTCTGGCACTCACTCATTGTTCCACTTGAGAATGTCAGTGGGTCTGCTTCAGCACTCAGTCTACATGCCTGTATGAGGCATGTAAAGCAGGAGTAACCCACCACAAAAGACTGTCTGCTGGGCCATACAAGTATGGCTGGTAAACAGGAGGGGATCCAGCAGGTACTTTCTTTAATAAATACGTTTTTAAAAGAAAATAAATTAAAAGGTGCATTCACAGGCCAAGAAATCATAGCCTTTCTACCCTGGCAGCACTAAATAGCATCCCATGGGAAACATCTAACTGTGGGCTACAGCAATGCTTATCTGTCTAGATGTCACTCCAATGGAAGAACAGGAAAAGACCAGGCTACACCTACTGCACCACTTCCCATACTCACTCATTAGCCTGCTAAAAGCTATAGATGGAAATAGACCTTTAATAAATCTCCCTAGAGGGAAGCTCAGGACTTCTGCCAGGCTGCACTGCACTGAGCTCAACAGCAGCACAAGTGGTGTGGGGCAGGCTCGCTAGCCAAGTTCTGAGGCTAGCCAGCCGCTTGTCAAGGCTTTCCCAGAGGCTGTGGTATGAGCAGACGCTACACACCATTTCCACCTTGTAGCAAATGCAAGCACTGAGGGAGTCTCATAAACCTGACACTTGTATCAGCACTTACCAGTGAATGAACTCCCTTAAGTGTTAAGCAATGCCATTAACTTGTGTTTTAAAGTGCTCTCCCTCAAGCTACTGGAAGATTTATGTTAGGTGAGATAGCAGCATTTCTCTGCCTCCCTTTGAAAAAGGCTGTATCCTATCCTTTGCCTCTCTCCTAGGGATAGTGTGTTTTCAAAAGGCCAGCTAAGAGCATAGCTGCCACAGGTGAATAGAAAAATCCTGCTGATAGAGATCCCAATGTTGTAGTTAACCTTGTCACTAGCAGACACTGGTAATTTAGCCTGTACACAGGGAAAAGAAAAATATGAAATAACGAAGGGAAAAACAAAGAAGGAGAAAAGAGAGGAAAAAAATGCTCCTGAAAGGAAAAGAAATTAGTTTGAAACCTCAGCTGAACATGACTGGATATTCTGATATCCTCCAGCAAAACATTAGAGAGAGAGAAGCTTGAAAAAGAGGATGAAAATGATTAAGACTGTAGACAAAAGAATTGTGGCTTTCATTTGGTATTTCTGAGGCTTTAATAGCCATGAATCATTTCATAAAATGAGAAGTAGAAAGGAAAACAACAGATTCTCTAGCAAGTCAACATTCAAAGTCTTCTACATAAAAGCTAGAACTCCTTCATACTTCAGTGAAGATCTACAAGCAAAATCAGAAGGCACAGGTTTTAATTTATTAGGCTACATTTTACTTCCCAATTCACCTTAAAAGAAAAGCCCAACTTTACTGTCACAAAAAGCAAATGATTCTTCTCATATCTCTATCTGCGCACCAACCTCAGCATGAATGCGACTGTTCAGTAGGTCTGAACTCCTTCAAAACATACAAACAAATAAAACTCAAGTGGGGAAATCAGAATGGATGAGAAAACAACCCAAGGAGACATCACAATACAAGACTGTATTTTCCAGCATAGTGTGATGGTTAATCAGAAACATGCCAGGCCACAATTGTTACATTCTACAAAACATTTACTGAGTCTGAGAAGTAACACCAAAGTGACACTTACGCAGCTATGTTCTCTTAATCTGTAAGGTTGAGCAGGGGAATGAAGAAGAGGAAGGAGACTGAAGGTGATTTTATGGCAAAGCAAAAAAACTACACACATTCAAGGATCCCCAAAGCTCCTAAAGTCTTAAGTAGAGGTGGCCTTCTATTAGCCAATGTCTGCTACACTTCTACCAAGAGGAAGTTTTCCTGGTAATCTCTGGATAAATAGTTTGGGTCTTGCATTTTGGACAGTACTATTTTAATATCACAGGCTGCTGCATCCACAAATGTAGTTAGTGACCCTTGCTAAAACCTGAAATTCTGAAATTCATATATAGCGCATTTGAGTTTGCAGAATGGATAATGTCCTCTGTGAGCAGCACTGCTGAGCAGTACAACACAGGAAAGGAAAATAAGCATGCAGGAAAACAGAAGCTGCAATTTTATTCAATAAGGATCATTGTAAATGAAGCTGACAGATGGATTTCCCTGCCAAACCCTAACCCAGTTATCCTCTCGCTGCTCCCAAATAAACTGAGAGCAGCCCTATGCTTACTTCAGATCTGCATCCCCAAGTCCAGCTTAGCCCCATAGGTTCTGGCACAGCAGTGTGAACTTGCACATAAAGCAGCTTATCCAGTCAACAAGGCAAACATACCCAGATCAAACTGAATCTGGAAAACAACTTGTGGAACCACCACTGCACGCTTCTGGCACTCTTCTGGCTAATAACAGGGAAGAAGTCTACTTTTATAAACCTTAAGCGGGCTTTTGATTGAGACAAGTGCAGCTGTGGTGAACATCCCAGCTACGTGTCAGAGGCTTCGTCTGCCTACTCTAAACAATTCTCTCAGGAAACCTGCACTACAACATGAAAATTACTGTGGCCTGCTGCAGCCAGATGAACTGGTTGCTGTTCTTCTCCTCATCTCTTTAAGCCTGCAGTTTCTGAAGTCTGAACAGCAGCTGTTCTCCCTCAATAAAAGTTCAATTGATACCAACAAGATCTGAAAGTCTCTAGAAACAGAAGACTGTACGAAAGATCAGACCATGGACAAAAAGGGTACCTGGAACACCAGGAAAGAAACCAAGTGCAAAGTGCAATCCATGATATCTCTTTCGTTATTTCTTTTTTTTCTTTCCCTAAGAGCTGTATCAAATGTCTGTGACAACTTATCAAGTGATAGGCACAGTAAACCTTACATAAGACTTCGCAGGATGGAGGACAGAAAAGTACCTTCCCACCATGGGACGCAACATAGCAATCTCAATCTGAAATTTTCCACTCCCGTGCACAAAGTACAGAGCCATCACAGGCCATCGGTGACACATCCTGCAGCATCTGGGTCAGCATATCAGGACAGCTAAGAGCAAATAAATAAATACATAAAGTTAATTAAATAAACAAAAGAGGGAAAAGAAAGGAAAAGAATGACAGTTCTGCCATTCTGATCTTCAGCATGTCACCTTGGCCAAGAGATGCTTGCTGGCAAGAAATCTGCTTCATCAGAGTCCCCTGAGGCAATTGTACAGTATTTCCAAAACAATCATATTCCTTACAGTAGGTCAAGAACTGGGATATACTGTTTATTGTAGCCTTCTTCCTCTGTTTGCTCTATTTGTGACTTGCTATCATCCAATGGTAAAAAAGTATTGTGTTTTGGGAGAGGGGTGGTCGGATTTAAACAACAGACACATGGCACTTCAAAACCATTTATTTCCAGATATGATATGAGGAAAGATCACAGATGGGAAGACAAGCTAAGCAAACAGTAACAGAACCATGTGTGTGTAATACACCAGTGAAAGTGAAACTACAGCAGTGCCCACCAGAAGTTCTAACCATAAAATGATTTTTCACTTGCATGCCCAAAATTAATGGGGCCCTAGTTCTTCACAACAAACTACACAGTCCAAGAAGTCTATCCCCATAAAGCACAAACCAGAATCAGGATTAAGGCCATGCCTTTTAAAGAGATGGTGTCCAAATGATAGGATCTGGAAATACAGTGCAGAGTAGAAGGATTATGTAGGCCTGAATATTTGCTGGTTTTCTTTAAGCTGAAGAACAACACGGAACTACAAGAAGATTGCTATCATGGGAGCATCACATCACTTCTGCCTCTGGATAGAGCAACTCAGTGCAAACTATTGTTAGACAGCTTTCATTAAATGCATTTTAAAACTTCCACACAGTATTGAAACTAGCATACTCCAAAACATAATTAAAAACTATTGTGGCAGCCAGGGGAAGACATATATATAAAACCAGAACTGAAAACAATGTGTTATTCCCTCTTTAAATATTATCCCTTCAGCAAGTGTTAGTAACAGCTATTGCCAGCCACAGAAGAGATTCTGTGCTGGCTTCTTGTTTGTTTCTGTCTGCCTTCCTACTCCTCATCCATACATCCTGGTCTCCAGAGAAACTCACACGTACATCAAAACACATCATGCAGTCTTACTGAAAGGAAACATGTACAAGAGGCAGTGCCAAGATCTATGAACTCATTTCACTCTAGAACCAGACTTCTAAGGATAACACAAAAACAACAACAACAAAAAACTATTACAACTATTGGCAAATAAATTCAGAGAGGTGCAAATTCTCAACTCTCCACGTAGTTGCCAAAGACTTCAGGTTTTTATGACGCACTGGCATAAAAGCTTTTCACCCAACAAGGCGCAGAGCGCTGGAAGGAGGTCAGCCATGCCACCTGGAAGCCAGGCAAGCACTCCAGTACATCAAGTATTACAGCAGATTGCATGTATTTTTAATTCAGATTTTTATTCTTAAGTATTCAGACTGTCTGCTCACAGAGTGACACTGAAAAGGTGTGGCACCAGCAGCCAGTCAGGGGTGTACAGGCCAAAAGTGGTAAGAAAAACGTTTGAGGGGTTTTTAGTATAAACCAATATTTACTAGCATGGAAAGTCTGCTTTTCTTCAGCAAGCTTTTAGTGGTAAATATTGATTTAAAAGGAAAAGCAAAAGCCTTAAGTATATAGCTGGATACTGGAATTATGTTACAGATTTTTAAGATTTTTTTTATTTCAAGGAGCAGTGATGCATAAAAAGGGTCAAACCCTACCAAATTTACGCAAGTAAGCATATCAGTAAACCTGCAGACTTCATCTGGGATGACCAAAAGAAACTGGTCCAAAACAAAAAAACAAAAACCCAACAACAAACATTTTGGAGATAACTATTCTGTTCTGCAATATTCATTATCACTTCAATTGAATAAAGACAAAGAAATGAAATCATTCCTGTACAAATGCATTTCATCAGTATCTCTCTTTGAGTCATATCACAATTCAGCTGTCTTGAAGAAATTTTAGTTCTTTTAAAATTTCTGCTGAGCTGTTTGTTAGGAAATAATTGCATTCTTTAACCATTATACTGAGAAGAAACTGATCAACATTGCTTAAAATATCATTAAGAACTGTCTGACCCTCATTACAGTTTGAGGTCTTTGTCTAGCACCGTAAGAAAAGGGGAAATCCAAATTAATTCCAAGATCTTTAACCACAATACTTTTTTGTCTTCACGTACCAATCAAATAATTTTTTTGCTTCATATTTGAATGATTCAAACATAAAAATATACTCAACTTCAAGCATATATAGTTTAGAAAAAAATTCCCACTCATGGCCAGTTTTGCAGGTCTTTCTTTTTTATAAACTGATACTACATTCTTAGGTATTTAAGAGGCAGTAGAATAATGGCTTGATACCTCACAATTCAATAGGTTAGCATTTGTGTCAGTGCTGGGGATGCAGGGGATAAAAGTGCCTTGGTAAGAACTTACTATTTTAACTTGCTTAATCACAATGGATTCCAGAAACATTTACATGAATTGAGAATCTAGTTATATTTTGAAACAATTACTGCTTTTATCCTGATTGCCTTCTGACAGAGGCACCACACATTGCCTTAGACCAAACAGATGGTTTCACAAGGACTTCGTTGCTAATTCCTTCATAGCTGGACCAATTTAAACTTCATAAGCAGCAAGCTTAAAGTCTTAAAATGAGTACATATGAAGTACTTCCAAATAATTTGTAATTATTGAAGTTAAATATACTTCTAGAATCATGTTATATGACCTGACAGCTCACTGGCATAAACAATGAGGCAAAGGTCACAAGGACAAAAGCAAACATCCCCTGCAATCAACAGCTTGTAGTAAAAAATGTTAAGTGGGAAAAATCACAATAATTGAAACTGATCTTGGGCTTCCTCATTTTAAGATACAAGATCAGCACTGGCAGAGACTAATCTTGATAATCTGAAGTGCTAGAAGACTTCCAATAGTGATGATAATCTAACAAAAAAAGTCTAAATGTAAAGGTTTTCATCTAAAAATGTATCTCTGTGTTCCCACAAACAGAACAAGAGCTCATTACAAAAACAAAAAAAAAAAGAAGTCTTAGTCAACTACAGTAACATGAAAATAACATTTCCTGGCATCTGTTGTGACTTATATTACAACTCTCAAATTCCCAAATGTATTTGTACTGATGAGCAAGTTAAAAAGAAACAGTGTTTTAGTCCTCCAATTACAATGAATTCTCCTTGTCTAATGTATGTACAGTTCCTGTACATTCAAAATACATTTTCCATCTGGTCTTCCAAAGAATTAGTTCCAACCTTGTCTGTTAAAATGACAATTCTTTTTATTCATACTGTACAGTACAGTACCACACCTTAGGAAGTGCTCAAAATTTCTAAACTGGAAATATTCACCAGGATTCATCCGATGATGATCAAGATGACTGTGTCTTAACAATCTCCTCCAAGCAATTTGGGAACTCTACACTCAGTCTCAAACGACAGTAACAGAAAAAGGTCTAACAAGGAACCAAACTAATAATTTGTTTTATCTTTACTGTATCCCAGATCACCTGGCAAATTAATACATCCTAGTTAAGAACCTGCTTCCCAAGGATACTTACTCCGATCTGTAAGATCCCAAATAACTGATCAAGATACAAAATACCTGCAATCCATGTTGCCACCATGTGTAGAATTGCAGATTGCTAAGTAGCTATTGCAATTCAGGGATAACACACAATAAAATTACTTAAAAAATGGAAAGCATCAGTTAAACATAAGAATCAGCTCACAAAACTAAATACTTACCCCAAACCATTTTAGATCCTAAAACTAATAAACACTTGAAATATCACCTCCCAAGGTAATATTATTATTGCCTAAACAGCACAGTTTTAGAGCAACAGTTCCATTCATTCACCAAAGATATTTTATCCTCAGACAATGCACCTCTACCTCCCACCAAGTCAGCACACTTGGTTATGGTACACTCTGTCCATACTGATAAGAGAATAGTGTTTGTCAGCTTCATATTAACTCAAGAGTTCTATAACAAGACGGTTTCTTACATCATCCTGAAGAATAAAGGCACTTTTCTGGTAAATATTATAAATACTTTTTCCTTATCATCTTTTATTGCCTGCAATTAATCCTAGACATTTTACTGAGTGTCCTCCTTGCCACCTAGTTTTTGTCACAGAACGGATCTACTTTATTAAACCCTTTTTCTTGTGACAAAGTGTAAATAAATGAAATTAACACACCACACCCTAAAAAATCAGATCATTGAAAACCAGTACCAGCAGCTTTCATCCATTTCTACAGCATGAGGACCTAAAAGTATAAATCTTCTCCAATCAGGCAAGCATAAATAAAAGCCAAGATTATCAATCTTATTAAACGTACTGTACACATAAGAGGAAACTCACAAGAAATTAGAGCATGTTCATCAAGGCCTCCACAAATAAAAGTTGTGATAGCTCTGTTTTGAAGCTATCAGCAAAAGAAAAAAACTCACTTGCACCCTTACCAAAGCATAACTAGCTCCATATAAATTTTGATGCATTTGCCCTCTGCCTGATGAGTGACTAATCTGTCTGTGGGCTGAAAAGGTGCACTGGAATATCTGAAAAAGGAAACCTCTTTTTTTTTTTTTTCCCCAACATTGCAAGCTTTTCACCTTTACAGCAAACTAAATTTTCAACTACATACCCATGTAATACCTTGCAGCTGTCTTAAAAACTATTTTTGCATTGGAAAGGTGTTCTATTAGAATTTGGAAAACAGTTCGTCTGACACAGATGTACTCTTTAATAAACACCCACTCTGCTGAGCATCTATCACAATGTTTCATAACGTTTTTAAACTCTTTTATGCTTGGCCTCACTCACAGTAGTACTAGACAGCTCTGATATCCTAAACGGGTGCCTGTTCTTCCCCTGTGCCATCCCCAGGTCACAAAGAACTCCAGATAAGCAAAGACAGACCACTCGAACTGAAAAGAAGATGCACATCGCCAAATGTTTAAGGTGGAGATCAAAGAGTACAGCTAATTGGCAGTGCATGCTGTGGTCTCAAGCCCTCGCCGCTGTTCCGCGTTATGCAAAGCAGGGGCCGCGGGAGGAACGCAGAAACGCGCTGAGTGCCTTCACCTGAATCCTTTCCCGAATCTAAGTTAGCAACCTCTGAACTGCTGCTGCTCATCCTCGCAAAGCATCACCCACCCGCAGACAAAGCAAGGCAGCGCCTAAGGCATCCATTATCCTGCCCACGGGAGAGTCCCGGGAAGGCGGCGGGACTCTGCACAGTTCCCTGGCGCTGCTCCGGGGTGCTGCGGGCGGTGCCCTGCACCCCCAGCCCAACCAGCCCCAGTGCAAGGGTTGCCTCAAGGAGTGTCGGGGAGCTCTCCCGCCTCCGCTGGCTTCCACCGCGAAGGGGCAGCAAATAAGGATGCCCACAGGCACATCCCGACAAACCTGCGCCCGCTCCCCGCACCGCGGCACCCCGAAAGGGGCCAGCCCCGCACCTACCCTTTCAGCGCGTCGTGCCCGCCGCCGTGTCCTCGCCTCTTGGCCCGGCTGACCCGGCTCTCCCTGGCGCTCACTCCCTCGGCGTGCCCGGCGGCGGCGGCGGCGCCCGCCTGGGACGCCCACAGCACGGCAACTCCCAAGGCGATCCCCAGCAGCCGCCCCCGCCACATCGCGTCCCCCGCGTCCCGGGCTGCAAGCGGCCGCCGCCTCCTCTCCGCCACCAGAGTTCGCCGGTCCTCGTCGCCTTGCCTGCGACCAGCCTCTCCAAGGCGAGCTGCGCGGGGAAAGAAGAGGAGGAGGAGAGGTCGTTAGGGGCCGAAGAGAAGCGGGCGCGGCCATCCCGCGCCGCCTGACCCCCGCGCCGCCGTCGGGGCCCCCGGCCAGCCCCGGCTCTCGCCCGCCCGCCGGGGAATGACAAGGGTCTGCCCGGACTCTGGTCTCCCTCACAGCATCCGTAGAGGCTCTCCTGGTCCCGCAGCGGGCTGCCAGCAGCCGTCGACACCGCTCCCGGAGCCGTTCCGGGGCTGGGAGTGTCTCCCGGGCATAATCCCTCCCCGGCCCCCCGAGCTGCGCTGCACGGCGGCTGGAGCGCGGTGCCCAGTTGTGGCTTGCCGCTGGCAGGGAGTCCCGCGCTCAACCCGCCCGCACCAGGAGAAGCCCGCTGAGAGGGGCGCGCACCCGCTAGAGCCGCCGCCGCCGCCGCCGCCGCCTGCCGTTCCCGCTGCTGTTCCAGCTGCGGCCGCTGCACCCACCGCTGCTCCAGCTGCGGCTCCAGCTGCCCCCTCCCTCCCATCCTCCTCCTCCTTTTTCCCCTCCTCTCTCCCCCCCTCTCCTCTTCAAGTATCGCCCGCGCAACACTTTCTCGCGAGAAAGAGGTGAATAAAAATGTCCCCCCCACCCCCGAACCGCCACCCGGGGCGCTCCGGGGGCTACCGGTGGTGTGCGGGCGGCTGCGCGGTGGAAGGATCACCTGTGGCACCGCCGGACCAGGGCCAGGGGATGCTGTGGCCCGGGACCGGAGATAGCGTGCAGCCCTGCCCCGGGAGGACGGGGCCACGCCGCCTCCTGCTGCGGTTACTCCCCCGTCTCTCGTTCACACCGAAGCAGAAGCGGTAGGATCCGAGCCATTCTTAATGCTAAGCAGCAGCGTAAGTCAGGAGTAGAAAGGAAGCGCAGGAAGCGGATGCCCCTGCCTCCCTCTGAAAATGTTTTTATGTCCTAGAAGCTGCAACATTTAGCATCTATGTAGTGACTTAAGGAAAAAACAAATATAGGGTCTGTTTCCCTTATAAGGAAAAGTAGCACCGACATTGGCTTCACCTTAGAGGCTGCAGTAGACTTGAACGATGCACTTTCCAGCAACTAGCACGGCACAGACACCGATGCACCGAGGCCATCCCTGCAGACTCCTCCATCTCTACAACCAGATCCAGGACAAACACACAGCTCAGCCTTATCACAGGAAAGAAAAAAATATAGCCCGTCAGTTTCCACTTGTGCTTTTGGGTTGAATTAGGCCAATCACTACCACCCCTGTGAAAGGTGGAACGTTTTAATACTGAAATAACTTGAAGTGGGGTAGGACAGTTGATAGTTCCAGCTCAAGCTATGTACACCAGTTGAGTACCACGCTCCCAGGATGATCACAATTCAACACACAGAGGAAATACAAAACAAAAAGCAAACGTATCTGACTGAAAGTAAAATCTGCCACTCATCACTTAAGACATATTTTGGCAGAAATGTTGCATTTCCTAATTTCTCAGGTTTTGTTGGTTTCAGGCAGGTATTGATGGTGAATGCTTCTGTGTGACCAAACTAATGTGGCAAAAGCTCAGCTGCACAACTTTATGAGCAGGCAGCCGACCGCTCACCAACAGCAGCTGCCAAACCACTCTGCCCAAGGATAAATGCATGGTGTGTAGCAATGATACAGGGGCAGGAAAAAAGGAAGTACCATGTAATATTTCCTAGTACAGAATAAATGTAATGACAACACAAAATATAATAGATGTTATTTGAAACAGAGTTTTACTTGATTTATAGCTGGCTTTATATTATGTATAGAAACATTCATTATCCTTCTAGACATACATAGAAGTATTTGAAGTTGTAGAGGGAATGCTGTATTTGTGCTTGCCACAGTGACAACATTCTAACCCTTTGGTCTGATTTTTGTAATAACAATTTTTAAAAGGTGGTGGATGCTACAGATTACAAAGCAGTACTTTGATTTTCACCATTCCAATGTCAGTAACAGTTTCACATGAAAACTTTCAGAATCAATTCAAGAGAGATGTTGAGATACTGGAACGTGTCTAGAAAAGGGTGACAAAGCTGGTGAGGGGCCTGGAACACAAGTACTAAGAGGAGAGGCTGAGGGAGCTGGGGTTGTTTAGCCTGGAGAAGAGGAAGCTCAGGGGTGACCTCTTTGCTGTCTAACACTACCTGAAAGGAGGTTGTAGCCAGGTGGGGGTTGGTCTCTTCTGCCAGGCAACCAGCAACAGAACAAGGCGACACAGTCTCAAGTTGTGCTGGGGGAGGTCTAGGCTGGAAGTTCTTCACAGAGAGAGTGATTTGCCGTTGCAATGGGCTGCCCAGGGATGTGGTGGCGTCGCCCTTCCTGGAGGTGTTAAAAAAAGACTGGATGAGGCACTTACTGCCATGGCATAGTTGACTGGCTAGAGATGGGTGACAGGTTGGACTGGATGATCTTGGAGGTCTCTTCCAACCTGGTTGATTCTATGATTCTATGTACATAAGATACAAGTAAAATCTAGATGTGCAGTAAAATGAGATACTGGCACAGCAATGAAGTAATGGGATTCAGAGGATGGCTTCTCAATGAGTTTGAACAAGGCCCAAGATAGTAATGCAAATGAAATTTTATACCACTATCCTGTAACTTGTACAAAATTAATCAAGGGAGTTAACTTTAATTCTGCAGGCAGAGCGTTACATATCTGCAGTTTGCACCATACAAATAGAAATCAGGGTGTCTGATAAATAGGAAATGTTGATCTTCCCTCTACTGTCCAGATGGAAGAGGAATGTGATTTTTCAAAGTTTATCTTCCTTGCCTGCCACATAGGCTGACAGAGATAAGACTTTTTAATGCCTGTGCTTGTTGAAGAGACAACACAGCATTGTGCAAAGGATTTTGTACTTACGCGGTGGCTAATTCAAATTTGCTCAAAGAAGAAGAGAGAGCAGGATAAAGGCAGTAGGATAACTGTTCCTGCTATGGAAAAAATCAGGACATGCAATTCTCTTCCTTCGCTCTCATTTACAAGATGAGAGCGAAGGAAGAGAACATTCACTGAATAAATGTTTAGATTTTGCTGAATATAAAAGGTAAATATGTTTAGATCAAACCAATATGTTTAGATCAAACCATGCAAAAAAACGTAGTCAGATATTTACTGATTATAATATGAGTTTACCAGTAAACAAAAGTGACTTAGGAAAGTAATTCTGGGTTGCTATTTACTCAGACATTCTTGTGGTTTCAACACTTTCAGTTTCAACTGCTTTAAGTTTCTGGATGAGCTACCAGAAAAATATCTACTCTGTGTCACAGGTTAATGGGATTATTTTCTCATATCTTCTAGGACATTTTATGATGTATTATTTGGTATCCTGCATGGCTGCAGAAATGTGGATTACACTATATGAAGTAATGTAACATGATATGTGGGCTGCCCGCTTAATTAATCTAGTGAAATATGTAGCACATCATCATTTTATGCTGTGTCACTTTAAAAGAATATACTTATATATTAGAAATACTTAAACTGTTGACAACTTTAAAATAGTGCCCACTTGAGTTCTCAAACCACTTGAAAAAAAATACCCTGTCATAAGTAAAAGACTTAAAACAACTTCTGCTCTCTGCTGCTGAACAGACCCTACTAATAAGGGTCATCCACACACTTTCCCACAGCCACTTGAGCCTTTGCAAACATTTGAACTCTGAAAAACATCTAGACAGAATTCTGTATGGCCTCCCTAATATTGTCATCCACTCAGACAAAAGAACAAAGGAGCAATTCTGACAAGCCAGTTGATGATCTCCATCTCCCACAACAACTAAAAAGATGAACCCTTAGATTAACAGAGTTCCAGAAGCTCAGAGCTATTTTACCTCCTTGATCGAACTCTGCAGTCAAATCCAGAAATAAGACACCAAGAACAAGGTATCACTGCTACATATTGTCATGGCTTGAGTTGAATCTGTTGCTGATATTCAATACCATGCTGCCATCATGCCAGCTTCAAAATGGAAGTGCTGGCTGGAGCAAAGTATTGAGGGGCTTGAAGTTCATGTTGTAACATGAGGAGCTTCCTGTTCCAGGTGCTGCTTCCAGTTTCTGGGTGTTAGGGTGTTGGTCTTTTCCATTGGGCCGTCTGCAGCTCAGGGGATTATGGGGAGGTTGCTGGCTTCTGCAGCTGCTTCTGCTTTACAGTTGCTTTTCTGCAAATAGGCTCAGGTAATCATGCAGTATCATTTCTAGTAAAACTCTTCATCTCAACTCTTGATTGCAACCCAGAGGGGTTTTTTTTGTATATTACTTTCCTCCCAGCTCTGTGGGGAGAAAAGGGAGTTCGTGAGAGTGGGCTGTGTTAACCCAGGGCACGTGCGTAGCAGAATTTTCTCTAACACACAAGTGCTTATTCTTTCAGATGATTTTTGAGGATCTTATAGCTGTATTTTGGAGAAGGTAGATAGCATGGATTGTGGTGCCAGGGCCTAGAATTGGGGAGGGCAATTACAGACAGATTGATCATATCAGGAAATTATAAAGAAGATAGATTACCTTTTAGAGTTGAGGATCAGCTTGGAAGCAACAATCCCAAGTATTGACATAACTACACACACATGCATGCTTTAAATCAATCTTAGTACCACCTTCTAGGAAAAGACATGCTCCTAGCTAACCATGCCTTAGTGCACCTCATCATACATAAAATCATTAAATACATGGCTGAGTGCATAATGTATCTAAACTACTAAAATTTAACTGATGGTCAGAGAAATACCTGTTTGTCCTGCTCTTCCACTTTCAGCATTGACAATACTTGTGTTCAGTGATGCAAAGTACTGGTCTCCCTTCTTCCTGGCCTTGCCAAGCTGCTCCTCTTCATCATACACAAACATTCTTTCCTTTCCTCCTTATCGGAATTTTTAATGTATAGATGAATTGTTTTGAACTGTCCAAACAAACAACAAAGACAATCTTATCACTGGAAGCAGAGTGATGGAGTTGGGAGTTCCATTTAGTGTTATTTCAGTTTATATGAACTTTTACAATAATCTTTCTTTTTTTTTTTATCTGCACATTTACTCTGACCCAAGTGAACAAAAATAAGTATGTTCATCTTACATATTTCTTTATTAAGAAAGTCCTGAGTCTTGATTATGCCAACAAAAACAAACAGTGTGGGAAAGTTTTGGTGTGCATATTTTTTTTAAGTACACTACATGCACAAACAGTAATTACATCCAGACAACCAATTAACTGGTTGAAATATTTTTTTTTTTAAGTTAGGTAACTCAAAATAAAACAAACTATGAGTCTTTTCCATCAACATTGTTTGGTCAGACAAGCTGTGATGACTATCTATGAAATCTATTAACAGTAGCTTTTAGGAGACAAATTTCACTCAAGAATTTACTTCGTTTTCACAAATGATTTGATGTTTTTTCATCTGTCAGCTGAGTTTATAGTGATGGAGGAGGAAATCTTGCCTACATCTGTAAGTTGTGATACTGTCACGAGTGTTGGGGTAATATTGCTGTAATATTCTGAAGTTACAAGAAGGATGTGAGGGGTCTATCTCACAGGCTTGTATCTCAGATGACCATAAACCTTTTCAGAACCTCGGCACACATCTCCGCTGGCTTTGCTTGTATGAAATGGTTTTAGCACAGAATTTGTTGTTTTAAAGAAAACAATTCCTGTGATTTACATGGCAGATTTTCATATCCTCTCGCCAAAAACTGCCAAAGTCAAATAATAATTTGATTTGTCCTTGCTAAGATTTGAATGAGACACATGTTCTTACTCCTCTAAAACACATCAGTTCTTCAGTATCGGTGCCAAAGTATGAGGAAACACAAGAGATGCCCTGAATTCAGACAACTCCTCAGTACTGTTTTTAGAAAGCTCTGTACCACATTCATAGCTATTTTCTTCTCTAAACCTTAGTCTCATGTTAAATCAATCCTTATCTAGCAATAGTGAAACTGTTATACTGCATCTCCAATAACTAAAGACATACAAGATTGCTTTGACAATTTGACAATCCAGATTTGCTGGACAGCTGAGAGAGTTGGGGCTCTTCAGCCAGGAGAAGAGAAGGCTTTGAGGAGACCTTATAGTGGCTTTCCAGTATCTGAAGGGAGCTTACAGGAAGGCTGGGGAGGGACTATTTACAAGGTCTAGTAATGTCAGGACGAAGGGGAATGGGTTTAAACTGGAAGAGGGAAGATTAAGACTGGATGTTAGGAAGAAGTTCCTTACAGTGAGGGTGGTGAGACACTGGAACAGGTTGCCCAGGGAGGTTGTGGATGCTTCCTCCCTGGAGGTGTTTAAGGCCAGGCTGGATGAGGCCTTGAGCAACCTGCTCTAGTGGGAGGTGTCCCTGCCTATGGCAGGGGATTGGAGCTGGATGATCCTTGAGGTCCCTTCCAACCTAAACGATTCTATGACAGAGTCATTCATGGATGTCCTAAAGAAAAGCTAAACCAGGAGAAATCCTGTGACTACTTCTGTCTTACAGGAAGGGGAAGCACAACCTATTTTTGTAAGGCTAGTACTGAACAGAAATACAACTAAAATAAATTGATTTTTTTTTAATCCTGGTCTAATATGATATATACACTGACATATTTAATTCCATGCATACAGCTAAAACCTCCTAAAGCTTAATGACAGTGATTATTCCATTTAAAAAGGAAATCCAGCTTTAGCGCAAAAGGAAGAAAAGAAATATATATTACTAGTACTACTTTCTGCCAGCTCTGGCCCTGTCAAATATAAAAGGAAGTTTGGCAAAGTTCACAGTTGCAAGCTGAGTTTCCTCAATCATACATTTGTCCCAAATGACCCCTTAAATCCCACCTACAAGCTCAAAAGCAAAGTGGAACGAATTTCAGAGCTTAGCATGAAATGCCAACTGCTGGGTGAATTTTCAGGCTAAAGCATTGAGCAAAATAGATATAGCTTTTTATTAGAATGAATACATTCCAAGTGGGTGGAAATCAGTAACTAACAGCCTCTTCTTGTAGTTCTCATTTGTGCAGAACTCCCTACTGACTCAAACAAAGAGAGCTGAATCAGGCCCTACATTCCTTCAAACATCATGTCAGCAAGGGATTGGGTGTCTCTGCCTCTGTTTTCCATCCCAGTGTTCTTCTAGCTATGAGATCTCTTGGTTGATAGGGAGTTGCCCCATGATGTAGTTGAAATAATAAAATAGGTAATAAGAGACCAGGGATTAAGAGTCTGGACCCACCACATTCCTTTAACAAGGCCCTTCCTTTGAGAAATAAAAGTATGAGAGTATTGCATACAACTCTCATAGAATAAATGGTAAATTTAGGTTGAAGGAGCTGATGGAGGTCATTTGGTACAGTCCCCTGCTCAGAGCAGGGCCAAATTAAGAGGAGGCTTCTCAGGACCGATCTATCTGAGTTCAGAGTATCTCCAAGGATGGACACTTTCCTTGGAGTAATCTCCTCTATTGTCTTACAGCCCTCACTGTAATTAATTTTTCTTAACACTTAGTCAGAATTTCCCTTGTTACAATTTGAGCCTGTGTCTCTCATCCTATCACTGCTCATCACCAAAATAGTCCGGCTCTACATTCTCTATATCCTGAAGACAGCAGAAGGATCCTCCTTAGCTCTTGCTTCTGAAGTCCGAATGAACCCTCTCCTCAGAGAGCACTGCTTTAGCCCCTAACCATCCTGGTGGCCCTCTGCCAGGCTTGCTCCAGGTATTTTTTTTTTTTAGGGGTAGGGAAGGGGTTTTTTTGTTCGTTTTGGTTATTTGGTTTATTTATACAGGGTGTCCAGCACTGGATGCAGTACTGCAGATGCAGTTTCTCAAGTACCAAAGGAGGGGAAGAATCTCTTCCTTACCATCCCACTAACAGAACCCATATGCAGTTAGCCACCTTCATGGCAAGGGCACACTGCTGACTCATGAGTGATAGTGATGAGCCTCCAGCCAGCAAACAGCTCACTACAGCTCTGATCTGCACTTTCCTCTATTCAGTAACTTTCCAAAGGCTGACTTCATTTCCTCAAGTTTTCTAGATACCAGTAAATTGAGACAGTCTCATCTAGAGTCTGAGGTTTCTCACTGGGCATAAAAGCATTTGGGGATTTCCCCACCCACCCCACCCCATGTCTGTTGAAAGTATTAAAGTTGACTTACTAAGAATCACTGGGAGGCTGCGTTACCAGGTTCATAAATTAAGCAACCAGTTTTCATTGCCTCAAAACGTCCATCAGATGCAAGGTCTCATACACCATATTGGACAGAACATGATCTATTTCATAATGCATACACCTTTAACATATTGCATCTTGCCCTTCCAGGATTGCTACCTGGGTATATTCAGCCCAAAGAAATCAAGAAACTTTCTTTTAAGATTATTTGATTTCATTTTTAGCCCTGTCTCATTTATGTATTGGCTCAACTCACAGCAAGCTGTGTCCTAAAACAAACAGCTATAAAGCAAGCACGTAACCAGCGCAAACAATCAGGTTGCCTTTGTTTATAAGGAAGTAGGAAATAATAATTGTAGTTACTTCAATAATAAATTCATTTTCTAAGTAACCAAATGTAATTATGGCAGCTATTTGAGTAGGTAGTTGCAGTAAATTCAAGGTCTCTCTACAAGGAGAATTAAGGTAATTTGAAATTTATTACTTAGAACACATGAAACATGAGTAACTTTTACCAGTGTTTCTAGCACAAATTATTCAGACAACATAATTGTTAGAAGCAATTCTAACATTTAGAAGAAAACAAAAAAATAAAGCTTTCTAATAGAAAGCTGACACAGACCTGCCTCTGAAACATCCCTAATGGCTTTCAAGTTATCAGCACCAGATCCACCCAAAATTGTTGTTACTGTGATGAATGGAGTTCCGAAGTCTGCTACATTTCTCTACAAGGGAAAGGCTTTGACACTTGACAAGTTTTAAGTAAAAATGGTGAAAACTGGTTTTACCTTTGTGAACTCTCTTCAATACCAGAAAAAATAACAACCCACAACTTCAGACGAATAAGAACAGAGGTCGAACACAGGCACAGTTAAAGGAAATGTCATCTGACACCCGTTAAGGGAAAGCCAAGAAAAAATACTCATGGGCTGGAGATGCTTGGGAAAAAGGACATCTATATCTATCTATCTATAGATATATGGATATATGCTAAGGCTGACTTTTCCAACTCCTGTTCCTCAGTAAAAGGAAGGAAGTCTAATTTTATGGATGAAACAGTGGGTGATGTAAATAAGGAGATTCATGCTGCCTTTTCAAGATAAGGAAATCTTTCAGAGGCTCCAGTCTGGACACATTTTATGATAAACTATTGGGAAAAGAGAGTTTCTCTGTACTGCAACGATCTGGACAAACTTCCTTTGGCACTACAAGGCCCGAGATAATTTTTTTCACCCTCTTTTTTTTCACTTCAGTGGACTTGAGAGCATGCCCTGACTTCAGTGCAGTGAACGCTGTTCCACTGGTGAAGCTAAGACAGTGTAGTGCAGTTTGTGAAAACACCATATTATGGATTCAAGTGCTTTATGGAGAAGTGGAAACAATTCTTTTCATACAATTAGCTACAAAGTCTTTCCACCTTTTCAAAATATGCAGCCCTCTGTATCTTTGCCCCATACACAAGCATCCTCATCTCCCTGCCTGAGTTTTGGTCACAAACAGTAGAGGCAACAAGTCTGTGCAGTCTTGCTGACTAAATATTCAGAGTCCTGCACAGTGAAAATACAAAGAAAAATCTTGGCAGTGTTGTCTAAAACAAGGAATTAATGTTTTTTGAATTTACTCCAACTTGCAAAAAAAGAAGCTTTTAGAATTCACATACATATCATGCTCTACTACACACGTTCAACAGTGACAAGTCCAGAGATAAATGTGTTGTAGAAACAGCTGCACCATTATATCGGTTCCACATATCACTGATATACATGTGCTGACAATGGTCATTCCCCATGGAATCCTGGAAAAAATTGCCTTTTCTTGGTCCTTTCAGCATTTTAAATCTTATTAGCCTTTTTCTGTGTGGGTTTTTTTGGCTTGGTTTCCACCTCTCCTCTCCCTTTCAGTGGTATCACAAAACTGCATTTTAAGGGCAAGTTGACTTAACCAATCCTGGTAGCTACTTACCTTGCTTTGACAGGTTTGTTTCCCATCTGTTAGTCCTCTTTTAGTGGTCAGAAGCTATATAAAACTGTTTGCAAGAGAAGAAAAAAGAGAAGAAAAATATTTTTAAGAAACTGGTTAAACCCTATTGCATGGGAAAGGTTAGCCCTGTGCTTAATCAAGTCCTATCCTGGAGAAGAGAGCTCTTCTAACACATCTGGAACTCAATTCTGTGTTCCCTTGACTGTGATAGAAGAAGCAGAGTAGAAAGGAGATCTGAGGAACTTCTTTCTGCTTATGCAGAATGCAAGTGGGATTTAGCCTGGGAAGATGCTGGGAAATACAACAGTGTGTTAATCTGCAAATCCCAGCTATAAACCTATCTGGGTCTCCTCTGTTCAGCCCTATGCCTGAGCTATCACAGACAACCACGTTTCAAAAAACTGTTGCCTGACAGCTGCCAGGTGTAGAAGCTGCTGTTGCTCAGATCAGTAAAATACACCCCATGGTTGCCAGCACTTCTGCAAGAAAGCATTCAGCAGACAGTGTGGTGATTTAATTTATGTAAGGTTGTTCATATTCCAGAAGCTCTCAGAAACCCCAAGTGAGACTGCAGTCCTGTTGCACTACATTAACAGCACAGAAAGAATGCTCCAGGCAATTAGCCATTGCCTTTCAACGTGAGGTCTAGGCAAACTGTAGCAGTGGTGAAAAGACATCTCTAGGATGGCTCTAGAACTTCATTTACCATAACTAGGATTTTATAACTTTTGGATATGGCCACTTACACAGTCATTTATAAAACCTGTTTTCTTTGTCCAGTCTCATTCTTCTGATGCTATGAAAAGGGATAAAAACAACCAGGGAGAGGGGGTAATAATCCCCGGTACTAAGGATTTTAGCAAGTGTTTCTTGTCAGTCATATCATTCCTTCTAGTGGATAACAACTGAGCTTTCCATTACAAATGAAAAAGTGACATCTAGAAATGTTATAAAGCAGTGTCACGTACAGCAATCCTCAGGAACCACTTGACATGATCACATATTTCTTCCTTCTCTTTCACTGCTGCTACTGTGAATCAAAGTAATGCCAGCAGATTTTTCTCCACAATTGTTCTCTCCCCATCCTCCCTGCTCTTTCCAACTAAACTGAAGAACAGTTTAATATATACTTTAAGGTAAGAAGTATGCTGACCTAAAAGGCAGAAGAAATAAGACCAAAAGTTGTTGGAGACTAGACAACAGCTTATGGTCCAACCAACCTCAGCCATTCTATGGTTCTGTGAGTCATTGTGGGCCCAAAGAAGTGAAAGGAACTTCCTTATCTCACACATGCCTAATAGGTCAGCTGCATTCTGAGCACAGATGAAACCTTACTTGATCTATTACAGAGATCTGTGAAGGCATCTGAGCATTGGAAAAGGTCATAGAAGTTAGGGACCTTCCGTCCTTGGAGATACTCAAAACCGTGGACATCTAGCTCTAGGTGACCCTGCTTCAGCCAGCAGAGCTGAGACAGACCCACCTAGAGAAGGGTCAGGTATCAGACAGGATGCCCCACACAACAGGGAATCCTTTCCTACCCAGGCCCACACACTTCCCAAGTCAGGGCCTACCAGCTTATTGGAGTAAGATAACTTCTGCACCAGCTGCCTCCTTGAGTGCTTTTCACAGCTGTACAGATCATTTCATTTCAACATTTTATATCTTACCTGCTCCCTACATGCATACATTTGAATTATTTTGATTGTTTGACTGTTGACACTCCTGTTCAAGACAGGAGTTAAGAACAAGTTAAACTCCCTGGCTGATGAATTGGTCATAACTTCCCACAGGGAATGCTCAGACATCCGCAGTGATAAGTAGAGTCAAAGACTCTACTGGCTCAGCTCATGTTTATTAGAGCTATCTGCTAACGACCTGAAGGGAATTGAGAAACGTAGGAAATTGTTTCCCCAGCTATTGGTTATTCTAACAGGCTTCACTGACACAGGAAGTCTCCTGCAAGAAGACCAAAGTTACATTTTATGGAGAATTTTACTTTTCACATTCTGTTTCCTTCCAGCTTGGAAGGGAACTGAGATACTCAGGTTTTCCACAAAAGACAGTCTTGCAGAATTAAAGATGGGTTTGGATCTCCTAGACTGTTTTGATTCAATCTTGACTTTTCAGAGTTACAAAAGTTCACAAATGAAGACATGTTTTAAAACAAAAGGTTCTGTTTTGATTCTTGGGACATTTCCATCTTTTATTTCCATAGCTAAATATGAAGACAAACAATTTTGTGAAGTCTTTTAAGAGAACTGCATTTTCAGATGGAAAATGCTCAACGTTTATTGACTACACCCCTGTTATTCCCCCTTCTTTCCTTCAAATATTAGTCCAAGGCATTCTAGAAGAACATGGAGAAGTCATGAGTGACTAGTTGTAAGAACAGCAGCTAGCTTCTGAAAAGTGAATTCTCTATCTACATTTTTCTGACTTTAAGCGGGAAGATAAAGGAAACAAGCACCTTATAAGGCACTCCATCTTCTTCAAGGACATGGTATTAGTCATTTCAGGACCTCTAAAATACAGACTTCAGGAAGCAAAGAACTACTTAGCCAAGAACTTATTCATTAACTACTGTTAAATGAAGTCTGTGCTGCACCTGTGTAGCACTGATTACAGCATCAGTAACTTGAGCAAAAAGTCAGGGAGTTACTCAAAAAGTACAACTTCCCATTCTGTTCCTGTAAGTTCTCACCTGCTTCCCAGTTAGTGGAAGCCACATCCTACCCAAAAAGGGCCGCCTGGCAAGCCTGAAGGAGGAACCCAGTCATCTGTCAGTCTCTTTACATTTTGCACAGGCACAAGTAGGATCAAACACACACCAAGAAGTGGCATATCCCACAGAATAAACATGCAGCAGCATTACAGGTGTGAGTGGACCCTGCCGATACTTCTGCAGGCTCGGCTGCAGTTTGAGACGCCATGGTGCTGATACTAACACCCCTCACGAACAGGTTTGAGGGCACAGGAAAAAAAAATTCGTACGTGGTTCTAAGATTTTTCTGTACAAACTGCTTTTAAAGCTGTAGGTAGAGTTTGAGCTTTAATTAAAGACAACATCTAAAGAACAGTTTCATTTAGAGACACATACTGTCAAGAATCCCAGTCACTGAACTGGTTTCTCTATAAAGAAGATGAGCAGAAGGAAGAAGTTACTAGCAGACTTTTAGGTTTTACAGAACATTAACACCACCCTTAAAGCTGCCGCGATGAAAAGCGTTACATGAAAGTATGTATGATATAAGACCACTAGAGGGGAGTAAAGTAACTGAGAAGTGAATGTTTCCTCTGCTTGGTTTTGATGTACAAATCGCATTTGCACATGTTAATTAACAGCTGTAGTAAACCCAGAGTATTAAATATTGCATTTGCTTAACATTCTAAGGAAAGCTGATTAGATAATTACAGTATTTCTGCAGCATTGTGCCCTCTTCGGTAGGCTGCAGGCTGACAGGGAGCATTCGTCATCTGGCTGAGGCATTGGCATTCAGCCAGAACATTTGGCAACAGACATGAGATTTCTTTACTTGTACTCAGATTCATAAAGAAGCGACACCACACGATGAAAACAGATTCATTTTATCAAGTGTGAAAAAGGAACTGAGCCTAAAAGCTTGCTTGGTAGGTAAGCACAAACAAGAGGCAGAAAAACAAGAACCTTAGTTCTCACATAGATCACTGCCTAAGTCTACACAACAGTGAAATACTTACCGAAGCAACAAGAACCGAGAGAGAAGCATGATTAATTTGGAAGTGTGAAGTAGTCTGTATCAGAATGCTGGGTGAAATCTCACTACAGCTGCAAGTAATGTGCTCCTGTATCACTGCCAGGTTACCGTCGTCTCCATCGTAACCCGTGCACACTGCGGGAGACAAGGCTGTGCAGTGAATATACACCAAAGAGCAAACAGCTAAAATAAATTTCAATGGGAAATCTTAGCAACTCCCACAGAAGAAAGGGAAACATGAGAACAGAGTTCCAACAGCAAAATGGCTTTGACAGCAAATTTTAAGGATAATATATATGTGACTATCTAAATCCTTCTGAGAAAGATGTTATGGGAAAATAGCTGCTCTAGGGTGGTAGGCAGATCTCCAAACTTCAGTGGAAAATACCAACTACAAAGTAACAGAAAAGGTAGGGGAGTAACGACATATAAAGTTCCAAAGGCCTGAAGGAAACCCTGGGAATGCAAGCAAACCAGAGCTTTCCTTGGTCGCGTATCTACAGGTCATGCTAGCAGAAGTTGGATTTAGTCACAGCAGTTATGAAAGGCTTTCACAATCACAGACAGTGAGTTTTGCAGACTTTGTAGGAATTCTGCAGAATGGGCAACCAGATGAACCCGTCTGAAAACCAGCAAGCATGGTAGGACCAAGACTACTGGGTCTAAATTTCACCTTGTACCTCAAACTTGACTCACCAAGGAATGATTGCTGCTCTTTGGGTATGTATCTTCCCTTCAGGCCTCTGCAGTTGAGTCTCATGAAGGACAATTTCAAATTAACCTCGGTAGCTCTGGAGCTCTGTGGTGTTGTTTGTGCAACAAGGCATAAATAAACATTGAGAGCAAGGATTTAACAGAATTTCTACCTACATCCACATTCTCACAGGCATTGAAATTGCCCAGCAATGGATGTGATACAACTGAAACAGCAACCAAATCCAGTTGAGTACCCCATGTCCACATTAAAATAGTCTCTCTTTTACTAGATAAGATTGGAAATAGCTTTCTCCCCTCTCCTTTTACTCTATCGGCACATCTCCCTGCTCCGTAAGACAGGAATTACACCCACAAGAGAACTGTTTTTCATATCAGGCTAAGAAGTCTACTGAAGAAAACTCCCTTGGTCTCCTCACCATAGCTGGGTTCTGGCGCATCCTTGGCTTTATCCAATAATGCAGAAGATTCTTGCTCACTGGTGTGGGCCTCCAGCTTCTAAATTAAATAACCATCAGCTGTTCAAACCGTGAGCAGGACTAGGATCACTAACTACTTCATTCTGCAGCAAAACCAGTGAGCCTTAAACACAGGACATGTTTTTAAAAGCTAAACAGAAATGACATGAGTTATGCAGACAAACACTGAACAAGGTGATAAATAAAATGTGCTGTAAAAAAAATTTAAAAGCAGTTTGCACAATGGCATTTTGGGGAGCAACTACAGAGAATCTCTTGAACCCACCTTGGATGAAGGATTACTCAAAAAAAGTATGTTTGGTCCATACAAATAGGCCCTCAGCTGCTCTGAGATGTCCTACAGGACAGCTGCACGTTTACTTTTAGAGATACAAGCTTTCTGCATCTGACGAAGGTTTATGGACCAGCCCAGGAAATTCATCTGATGCATTGGTTTAAACACTTGTACAAGTATCTCTCTCAAAAGAAAAATTGTGCTTCTGCTTTGTGCAGTTTGGGAAAATGTTTGAGCTCACCACAAAAAGGGCACTCACCATTGAAAAAAAACCCAACAAACCCAAACAACAAAAACACACCAACAATTCAAACCAGAAATGAAGCAAAAAACAAGGGGAAATAAAAACCCACAGCCCTCAGCATGGAGCTGAAAGAATTAGTAAAAACTTTCCCCTACAGACAAGGCCACAGCTATTTCCTCAGCTAAGAGGTCGGAATTTGGCCCTTGAACTTAATCACTGCCCGTGTTTGTTTAGGCACAAGCTGTCTCGTGCCCTCAGTTTGCTCCCACTGATGATAACAAACCCCACCTTCACTAAAGAGGAAGTGAGGTTGGATTTATAGCCAACGTTAAAGGCCACCAAGAAATTCAGAAGTCTCTTATTAGATAGCCCAAGAGCCTTGAGTCACAAACTAGTGCTGCATAGCTAGAGCTGTAATGTATTCTGCCTTGCCAGTTGGCATGAAATATAAACAGGCAGGACATTTGTGTAAAGGAAGTTAAACAGATTTTCCTCCAGAAGTTCTCTGTTGAATCTTGTACTGTTTTCCTCTTAAAACTCAGATTCTCAGACTGTGCCATTCATGTTGAAAGGCCAAAGCAGCATCCTTACAGCAGTTAAATGTTGCTACATACAAAAGGTACATACATAATCTTGGAGAATATTCAGTCTTTTTTCTTCTAATAGTAAGCAAAACCTCACAGAATCACTAGAAATGAAACACCATTCCAAGGAAAGCAAAAGATCTAGGAAATAAGAAAAAGACATATTTCATTATTCTCTTCTAAACATGAGCAAGCCTTTAAAATAGAAGCTTTCTAAACATCAGGAATATATTTGGTTTGTCTGAGCTGGACTTAATTCTCCCCAGAGCATCTTTGGTGTGCTGTGTTTTGCAGTGCTCTAGCTGGGTGTTGGTAACACACCAGTGTCTTGGCTACTCCTGAGCCAGGCACCAAGGTGTGCCTTTCCAACATCCCCCCCTCCACCAACAGTAGGCCGTGTCAGCTGACACAAATTGACCAAAGGGGTATTGCATGCCCTTTGATGCCAGCTCAGACAGAAGAGCTAAGGAAGAGAAGGAAGTGCAGGGACATCTGTTGATGACATCTGTCCTTTGGAGCAATATGCATAGGCATATTGGAGCCCTGCTTCCTGGGAGTGACCCAACATCATCTGCAGATGAGAAGTAGAAAGTAACATCTTTGCTTGCTTTTGCTGCCACACGCAGCCTTAGCTTTTAATTTTTATGCTATTATATGACTTCTATCTTGTCTCACAGGCCCTTGGTTATATTTTCCCTCTCCCCTGTCCATCTAAGAAGGGGAGTGATAGAGTGGCTTTGGTAGCCATTTGGGCCCCATCAAGGGCTAACCACCAGGAGGAGGAACACCAGGTCTTCAGATTACATTGGTAACCCACACTATGTAAGGAACATCTGCAAAAGTGGCTATTCTGATTTATACCTTTCTTCTGCTCAGTAGTTTTTGCTGTACAAAAGGGTAGAGTAATTCATATGTGATTTGTTATAATAATTTAATAAACCCCCTGCAGTTATTTTTGCTTTTATTATGGGGATGCACAGAGAGGCTTACAAGAGGTCCTTGAAAATGGAAAGAAGTCAATTAAAAAAAGACTTGAAGCAAATCCTCGTTGACCTCTGAAAAGATTTTTCATAATCATTTAAAACGATTTGCTAAAACAAAGCTACTGTAACTTGTGGCAAACACTGCACTCCAAGCTAAATTTAATATAAAAATATATTCTATTTAATAAATTTGTATATAACACAATATAAACAATCATGAAAATGTGAAAGTAAACAAAAGGTTGCATTAATATTTCAAATAATGTTTATAGAATTCACATCACATTCAAATTGTGTCACACTGACCATGAAATGGACACCTTAGAACAGGTTTTGTCCAATCCTTAAACTTTGACTTTAAAACAAAAAAGAAAAAAAAAAATCAAGTTATGTATTTTTTTTTCCCCTCCAAATAAGGAATTGCTGATATTGGTTCAAGTTAGAAAGCGGGCTTCCAAAACCACTATCTGCTGAAGAGACAGTGGATTCCACATCACTTCTTTTCCAAGCATCTGTTGCAGCATTTTCCTACATTTGAATCTGGTGATACATTCAGCTGTGCGACAGCAGAGTTTGACCTGTCGGAGCTGAGGAGTGAAGCATCCTCTGAGTTTGTTGTCAGGTGGCCTCTGCGACAAACTTCAGTGCTGCTTTTTGTGCCGTTAGAAATCTCTCTCCGAGAACTAACATTCTCATTTGCAGGGGAAAACAACCTGACTTGAAGAAATTCTTCACAGGATGCAGCCTGTGCTTGCACATCAGCACTGCCTTTCTGTTCAGAATACCTGAGAGGCACGTCACTATGATCCAGATGCTGGCTTCCATTCACAGAATTCCATTCACTGTGGCTTCTGTCATCTCTGTCACAATTTTTTTGAAAATCAGATTCCAGAGTTATTTTAGGTTTAATGTTCTGTTTTCCACAGGACTGAATATGCTTATCCTGTCTTTCATTCTTGTTCCTCAGCAGATGAACTGTCCCAGACACAGCACGGCCAGTTGTACAGCCAGCTGCATGCATGTGTTCTAATGCTATTTGAAAAGCAGTTGGAGAAGCATTCTGATGTGCCAGGAGTCCTTTGTCTGCACTTAGAGTGGGGCCATGTTTATCTCTTCTTCCACCTTCATTTGGATAAAACTCTGCTAAAGCATCTCTTGAAGCACCATCCAGACTCTTAGAATTATTCCTGTTTTGAGTACTCAAAGCAACTTTTTCATGAAGTGTGTGTTGAGTTGCAGTCTGCAGCACTGCATCAAACTGCTGTCTCAAGTCACGTGCCACACGTTCCTGGACATCTTTCTCATTGGCTTTTTTGGTAATGCTTTCACCACATGATTTGCTTTCCATAGGGTTTGACCTAGTCTGAGCCATACGATCTCTTTTTGAGTACTCAGCTCCAGGCAGTAGATCAGAATTTAAGAGCAGAGCTAGGGGAAGAGGAAAGGAAATACATTAATTGAAGGAAATGTTAATGCTGGAAAAAAAAATAGGTTCTTTCATTTGCTTGTTTTAATGCAGAATTGTAGGCATTGTCAAAATAAGCAGCTCATTTACACTGCCATTAGCACACTCAAATAATGCCTCACTTTCCATCTCCCTTTTCATAACTATGTGCAGTAGTAGTATTGCTATATTAAATCAATACAACTACAGAATCCAGCATACCTGAGCGAGTAGATCTGTTAGGGGGAAGGTGTCGAAGAGGTGTTTCAAGTCCTTTAGCCATTGTAGCAAGCTTACTGGCAGCATTCATTATTTTCTTTTCAGCTCTGCCAAGAATTGTGGAACATGAGGGAAAAAAAACCAAAACAAAACAACGAAACAAAAACAAACAAGCCAACAGGGAAAAAAAAAACCCAACGCCACCCTGCCAAAGTTCAGAGGCAACTCCTCTTCAACTCAGTATTTTACTTCAGGGTGACATTACAGCTCTTCAGGTATCTTGTACACATTCCCCAGGGCTCTCATTGCTTCCATTGGAAAGTTTGAGGGATTATGACTCATTCCATCAATGTTTCCAGTGGTACTTGATAAATGAAACAGCTATTCCTGCTTAGATATGGGCTAAGGTCAGGCCTTTACCTTAGAACCTTTTTCTCTAAGAAAACAAAACACTTATAAAATTATTATGGTTATAAACTTGCCAGGCAATATAAAACCCCATAGAACACTGCAAAGACAGTATGCCAGGCTGCTTGGCAGTGACCTCATGCTAATCTGTGTGGACTGGCAAGACTTCAGGTCAGACACCATTTGCTCCAAGGTGGACAAACATCAGAATAGTGCCTACACACTCTTTTTTCAGACCCAACAGTGATTTCCAAACATACTTTAACTTACCCTTCTTGCTTCCCATTGTCAGTAAGCAGTTGTTGAAGACATGTCAAGTAGTATTTGCGCATTTTCCGTGCTGTTTCTTGGCGCTCTCTTAAAACCTCCACTTTTATCATTTCAGCAGCCCGCTCCTTACTTTCACGGATATAACAGAGCATATCACCTACAAACACAGTGTGTTAGCACTAGGTTTCCCCTAGGGGAGGGAAAAACCCAACACAACAAACTGGGACTGTCTAGCAAACCTGGAGCAAGTCAGTGAGAACCTGGCTTTACCTGCCAACGTTCTGCCCAAATGCTTCTGCCAAGTGTTACCTACTGGATAAGTGACACTGAAAACCAGAGCAGGTCAATATGCAAGATCAGATGGGAATTCAGCTGTCCATCTCTGCATCTTCAGCATCAAGAGAAAACACCAGACACGGGGATTTGGGAAGAAAGCTGGATGATAAAATCCTGGTATAGAAGTTCTTCAATGTCAGTGCAGCTAGCATTTGTGGGCCTGTTGCACTCAAACCACACCTGGCACTGCACTTAAGCCTTGCTCCTCAGCCAGAAGGTTGCAGATTAAACCAGAAGGCAGGATATACCACAAAAGAACAGATTCTCCCTTAGGAGAAGACTTGGGATAGATGGATTGTTTGCTGGAGATGAAAGATCAGTTCTCAAAATACACTTTGCCACTTCAACCAACATAATACAGTGCAACAAAGCACGGATGGCATAACAAGGCTTCACCCATCACAATTATTGTTGTCTAAGATCATAGTGACACTATTTCTCACATTCACTCTAGTAAGAAGGAAAAATTTACTTCCCATTCCCAAGCTGTTAAGATTCCTGTGCAAGTTAGCTGGAGAAGGTGACAAAGTAAATTATTTTACTCTCTTAACTTTTCAGAAAAAAAATGTTACTACTTACACTTAATCTTGTTCACAGCTTTAATGTACTGAGCACGCATTTCTTCCAGGCCTTTCACAGCATCACAGGACATACAAGGTTTTGAGACACCTCCCTTTGACAGTGACCTGAAATGCACGTAAGTCACACTCCAGAAGAAAAGCAGCTTATCCTACAAAACTGAGCTTGCTTAGATCTTTTAAATACCTTGGTGGTGTTCCCAGATCTTTCAGTTTAGTCTTCATCTCAGAATTTTCTGCAATTGGAGCTTCTGGTACCTTCCCATTTTCTGTTGGAATAAAACCCCAAAATCCAAGGATGAACCATAGTTTACTACACTTCTCTCAATTCAAGTTGAACTGAAGTTATCATATGAACCGCTGCCTCCAAGAGCTCAATGTGGCAAAGCATCAGCAGCAAATATACAGTTGTTACAGTAACAAGCATATAGAAGTCAATCACAATACACTTCAGGGGAACTTGAATGTAACAATCATCTCATGCAGTAATCAAATAACCTTCATATGTCATTACTAACACCATGTTGTAGGTGAAACTTCAGAGATACCAAGTGTATATGTAAAAGAACTTGTTTTGACACCCTCTGACATTAGAAAAAACTTACTAATTTCTCAGTTAGCAAGTGTGCCTTCTTTAGGGTGGAGAGATAAAAGACAAGACTTGGTGGCTGCTGGGGGATTTTGTTAGGTTTTGTTTTGGTGGCTGTTTTGTTTTTTCAATAATCAGAAGTCACCCTTACAGAGGAAGGATGGACATCCATGTTGAAGTCACTCAATGATACTAAGAACCATTGGAAACACTACAATGAGTCATCACACTGGACACAGTATTCAAGGTGTAACCCAACCAGTGCTGAGTACAGGGGCAAAATGACTTCCCTTGTCCTGCTGGCCACAGTGTTCCTGATATAGGCCAGGATGCCATTGGCCTGCTTGGCCACCTGGACACACTGCTGGCTCATGTTCAGTCAGCTGTCAACCAATACCCCCAGGTCCCTCTCTCTGCCTGGCTGCTCTCCAACCACTCTGTTCCTAGCGTGTAAGACAGCATAGAGTCGTTGCGGCCAAAGTGCAGAACCCAGTGCTGCAGCAAACCAGCAAAAACCTTTCCCTTACAACAATACAGCATTTTATTTGTGAGCACAAAATGTATTACAGCAGGCAACTGAGATTTCTCATTAAAAATTTTGAAAATCCACACAACAGAAAAAGCCACAGTCTTTGCAAGTAAGACTATTTAGCCACTTGCTACAGCCTACTATCTCATATATGCTCTCTTCAAGCTGACCATTTGCCAAACCTCCTTACAGTGAGTGGCCAAGGATCTTTCCCTGAGACAAGCTGACAAGCTCAAACAGCTCTACTGACCCTCAGATGCTGCCTGAGATTATTCCTGAGCCAGAATCTTCAGCAAGCCCAATTCCTGCCATTCTTTAAGGAGAGCCTAAACCAAAAAATGAACCAAAAAGCTCTGAACACTATTGTGTGCAGCTTCAACTGATTAACACACTGCAGGAAGAATGATCCTCTTATTCAAATTGCCAACATGTTTTCCTTCAGAGAAAACATCATTCTCTCTGTTATGCTCCTTAAAACAAAGGCCTTTACTGACTTGAATACAGCTGAATAAGAGGACAGAGTTCCTCAGACACCAGCTGAATGGGAACTGTGCTCCATATGGCATATCATGGTCATGTGGGAAAGAAAAAGTTCTTGAGCACAGAAGTAAATGAAGGAATGAAGTAAAATCATGCATCCCTCCAACAAATCTTCTCAGAACTAAACCCAGATATAAGGAATTCTTGTTGCTATCGGAGACAGATGAATCAGTATGACTTTCTCTGAGGAAAAAGCCTATATGCAAGGCTGGGAGACCAAGCTACAGCATTAGTTACAGGTACAACAAAGGGGTTTGATATGCCCAAGATTTTTCATCCTGCTTAGCCCAGATTTCACTCTGGACACAGACTGCTACCAAGTTAAATGAAATAATGAAGGATGGAGTCTGTTATCCTGGAAGTATGACAGATGTACACAATGCAAGACCATCTATAATAAATGCATGTATGAAGTCATGTAATACTGCAATTGACTAAACTGATGGTCAAGCCTAAGGGAGGTTTTACCAGAGGGCACTGTCAGTCTGTGCACAGAAAGTGATACTGAAAATACCAAAGATAAGATATTGAACAACAAAGAGAAGGCAATCACAACAAAACAACACTATCTCACAACCAATGGTGTGCATACCAAGAAAGAGTACTGGATAACATCCCTACTGAATGAAAAGCAATCTCAAGCAAGTTACTTTGCATCATCTTTTTCCATCAGCAATTGCTCCAGAAAAGCCTCGTTTCCATACTATACAGACAGAAGCCTTTCTTACTGAGACTTCCAAAACCAGAGAAGATCTATCACATCTATCATTGGTAGAGGTAGCTGTCATATAGCAAAGATTTAAGAACTAGAGACACTTTTTCAGTCACATCTTGTATTTCTTATTTCAAAAGTGGCACAACGAAGAAAGAAGTTCTTGACTTAAGACAAAGAGACTAAATAAAACCTACATAAGGCCTACTTTAAAGTTTACAAATAGAAGTAAGAAAGTAAACAGAACTACAGCTTCAAGCTATTATTAACTGAAGGAAGGTACAAGAAATCTGGTCTGGCTTACTAATACGGGTGCAAAGAACCAAGTAACATGTTTGTTTTTAAGTATGCACACACACTCCATTCTACCCACTGAAAATAAATCTTGTGTGACAGAATAAAACAAAATAATGCAGCAGATAAAAGATCCTTATGCAGCCAGCAAGGCAGAGCCAAAGCTATCTTTGGGTGATAAACAATCCTAACCTGGGATTTGCCCTCACTTAAGGCTTCATGTTCCCTCCTAGCAAGCTGTAGATATCTGTTTCAAGTTCTGGAACACCTACTCTCTTTTTTCCAAGCTCTTGCCAGCAATGTTCATAGGAAAAATAGTCCTGAGACCCAAAGTTGATTTCTGTACATTTTTAGTCTGCAACAGTAATAGCTAAAAGTTATACAAACAACCATGGGACCAAAAAAATAACCAAGTCCAACCTTACTATTTCCAGCATTCCATTTAAGTCTTTCTGTTGCTGGAAAGCACGCAACACATTAGTCTAATTAAAATGATCACAAGAGGCTGGGATGCTGTTATGACAGATGCTGCTGCATCCAAGGCATTGAACCCTCACAGTCTCAACCCACTTCCATCACTGAAGACTTGGGTTCTCAGTCAGTGATATTAGCCTCGTAGGCTGAATATTTTTCATTTAAAAAAAATACCAACAACAACCAAATAAGCCCCAAACACCTCCAAATGAAAAAACAACCTCACAACAGCCAAGCAGGGTCTTTTGGAGTCAGCTGTAGGAGACTCTCCCAGCTGAGCAGCCTCACATGCAGCTGAGTCTAGTTAAGTCAGGAAACTCACAAAGACTGGGCTACTTCCAGGAGAGCCAGGGCTGCTCTCTATAGCCAAAACAGGGAGCTCCAGAGACAGAACTGCATTGCTTGTATTGTTTTAATAGATGGTTTGTTGTTTTGGTGTTGAAGGAATTCAAACCACACTATAGGCATAAAGCCAAAGACTCCCTTGTGTTTTCTTGCTTTATGTTTTTCAGTTGCATAAAAACTAAACAAACTAAACAGAAAGCCCCAAAGAGATTACTGTGCCTCCCATGAAGATTTTCCCTCAGCTATGCTGCCATAGGACATGTGACAGCTCTGGGAAGAGCTACAAAGCTAAAGCATATACTGAGGGCAGGGGGAAAGAAGAAAAGAAAGAGAGAAATGATGCCAAGGGATTCACGTTTTTTCATCTACAGCATTGGTCAAAAGAATCACAAAAAAACTACCATGCCAGGTGAAGTATAAGTCCTTTACATGTATAATATCTTTATAAATATGGTATCTTTTATGCAGAATTCCTTGTCTGAAAAAGCTGACTTGGCATCACTCATTCACAAAACAGTTTAGATCATATTCTGCTCATTATGATCAGCACTGGCTTATGAGCTGTTAAACACCACAAGTATTAGTATCATGTCCACAGCCTCCAAAATGTTCATCTCCTGAAGCTATTCTCCTGAAGAATGGCTTTAAGCAGAAGAAAGCTACTGGCATTCAATATAAATCAAGCTCCAAAGCTTAGTATTAAATCAGTAAGATGGAGACTAGCACCATTTGTTGCACAATTTGTGACTTCAACATAGTACAACCCAGTGCAATATTACACAACCTCAGTCAGAAAACCTGCATCTTCCTCTGGAACCCAAATATTTATGAATTAAGTAATTGTAAGTTGCAGTCATCAATAGGACATTAGCTATTAAAGACTGCTACTAACAAGCTTAATTTGATGATATAGAATTTGCCACATTAAAAAAAAAGCAGGTACCTTTGTCTGTTCCAGTTTCCTGCAAAGGTGCCTGTCTCCTCAGCTTCTTTTGTGCTTCTGCTTGGTGCTCAACATCGTACACCAGAGGTCTTGCCACACTGCTAGTTTCTCTTTCACCACACTGCAGGCAAGAGCACGCTTCTTCCTTTACATTACTCACTTGCCCCTCATATTTCTGCAATTGAAAAAAAAAAATAAACTTCCTGAAAATCAAAAGAAAAAAAACAATCCAAAAGTATGCCACTACCTTTAAGTAGGTAAGTAGTATGTTACACATGAAAACAAGCTACTCTGGCCACCAAGTGGCTTTAGTAATTGTAATATAAGTGCTATAAAATTTGCAATAGAACTGCAGATTGTAGCTTAGATTGCAAGGTAAATGTGTAGCCCAGCATAGGGAGGTATTACGCAGTGTAACATGTAACACCAGTACCTAGCTGCCTTATTTGGGAAATGTGAGTAACCTGTAACATTGCAGAACTATACAGTGTCTTTAAATGACTGAATCTAACTTTTTTTTTTTTTAAGCAGAAAGAAGTTGGAATCATTTAGAGTTTCTGAATAAATATGGGTAGTAGGGAGATAAGAAAATGATCTTGAAAAATGTAAGAAGGCCAACGAGATCCTGGGGTGTATTAGGAAGAGTGTATCCAGCAGATCAAGTGAGGTTCTCCTCCCCCTCTACTCTGCCCTGGTGAGACCTCATCTTGAGCACTGTGTTCAGTTTTGGGCTCAGCAGTTTAAGAGGGACAGGGATCTGCTGGAGAGGGTCTAGCAGAGGGCTAGGAGGATGATTAGGGGACCGGAGGGAATGGCTTATGAGGAGAGGCTGAGGGACCTGGGGCTTTTCAGTCTGGAGAAGACTTAGAGGGGATTTGATAAATGTTTATAAATATCTGAGGGCTGGCCAGGAGCGGGAGGACAGGCTCTTCTCACTTGCTCCCTGTGATAGAACAAGGAGCAATGGGTGTAAATTGCAGCAAAAGAGGTTCTGCCTCAACACAAGGGGGAAATTCTTTACTGTAAGGGTCACAGAGCACTGAAATAGGCTTCCCAGAGAGGTTTTGGGGTCTCCTTCTGGGGAGGCTTTCAAGGATGATCTGGATGTGTTCCTCTGTGATCTGTGTTAGATAGTATTGTCCTGCTCTGGCAGGGGCTTGGACTTGATGATCTCCTTGGGTCCCTTCCAACCCCTAATATCCTGTGATCCTGTAACTTCTTTGTTTACTCTGTTATTACTTTCACACAAGAGAAGACATTACAAAACTAGACTGGATGAAGTGGTTCAAGCCAACCAATATTTTGAAGTTCAAAGTTTCATATTAAAAACAGTTTACCAAAAAACATTCATATCTGTTAGAGAAGATACATCAGGTATTGCAAAGAAACTTCCAATTCTCCTTACTGTCATGAAAGTTACTAATGACAAGAAAATTTTGAAGGTACACTTTCTGAACAAAAATATATTATCACTAAAAAAACTAAGTAATACTGTCATGAGAAATCATTTCATACTCCTTTCCATTTCCCTTCATCTTTTCTTGAAAAACAAGTCAGGTTCTTCCATTGTCCTATTCTTGGATAGTTCCCCAACTACTAAATACAGAGTGGCAATGGCACTTCCGGTGGGTTGTTCTCCATAGTCAAAAAGTACAAGCATAAACATTGCAAGAAGAGGCATCTGCCAAAACAACAGAAACAGACACTTTTGGACAGAATTCTTCTTAGCCCCAAACTCCTCTTTACAAGAGAGTAAAATGCCTTTCCTCATTCGAGCAGGCACATTGAGAAGAATTTCCTGGAGCCACAATAAAATTAAGCAAGACTCTTAATCCTGAAATAAAGATCAGTTTGTCAGATATTCGTTTCTCCTACAGATAATTTGCGAAATGTATTTACTGTTTTCATATTTGTTTGTATCACAAGGGGATGGAGAGGGAGGAAAAGTAACATGTTCCACAATCACGATTACAAACTGCTTTTAAAAAAAAACACAACAAAACACAAGCAAACAAACCCCTCAAAAAACACTGCCAAAAAACCCCACCAACCCACACAAACTTCAGCAACAGAATCCACTTAACAGGTCACAAGGGACCTTCAACAGGCTTCCAATCTTAAGAGTAAAGAGTGACAGTTCTGACCTTTCTCTTCCTTAAAGACTGCACGTGTCAAACCTACACCCATCCTTTCCCTTTCCACTTGCTAACAGCAGACTTAGCCCACTTTTATGGTTTTTAAGGACTATTGTTATCAGTGAACTCAAGTGTTGGATTTTCCTATTCTCAAGTTTACATGGATATAATGGGATGAAACAGATATAAATGTAACTTCTCAAATTCTTTTCTTGGTTGGCAGTTTAAACTTACAGAAACATTACCTCTTTCCATTCTCGCTCTTTCTTTTCCAGAATTGTGCAGACTGTGGTCCTATAGGCCTTTTGTAAGCAAGCCTTCAGTTTGTCCTTGCACTGACTATTTAATGGAACACGAGTATCAAAACACTTATCCTTCCAAGAATGCTTATTATCTGTGCACTTGACTAGTTCTTCATGGATTTCACTCAACAAGTACTCAAGCTCAACCAAAGTCTTCTCCTCATACCGATTAATTTCATCCTGCAGTCTCTTTGTTTCGTGAGCCACCCACTCCTGCTGCTTTTGATCTAGTAACATCTTTATTTCTGCCTCCTTCTGAATGGAGAGCTCATTCCTCTGCTTTGCAAGATCCTCCTTTGCTGTTGCAAGTACCTCTTTAATTCTGTTTCGATGATCATCCAAGAACAACCGGTAGTCTCTTTCATTTTGCTCTTGTATCTGCAGGATTTCTTCTTGCTTTTCTTTGTTCCACTGAGCACGGGCTCGTGCCAGTTCTGCTTTAACAGCTGCAGGAATTTCTTCTTTCTTTAGCTCCAACTCTTTCTTGAGTGAAATTATCTTTTCTTCAAGTTCTTTCACTTTTGGTCCAGATTTCTCTGTATTCTCATACTCCTTCTTCCACTTCTCTTCAGCGGCGGAGAGAACTAGGGCTAGCTGGTGAATATAGAACACAGTCATTATAAATATATATAAAATTATATGTACGTAATATGTAACTCTGGGTCATTATCAGTCTGTTGGAAAAGATTTTCAAATCATTTAATGAAAAATGTAATCCTATACAAGCAAAGAAGTGGATCAGAACCAGAACATACTAGAAACATCTTTCTTTAATGATTCCCCACTCAAGTCTACATTTATTCCTCAGCAATATACAGAATATGGAAGACTGAGCTGTGTATCAATACACACGTAACAAGTCTTTGGGGCTACCTGCTTTGCTGCAGTCTCTTTGTGTTCTTTTTCCCATTTTTCTTGTTCTGCCTGGAGATTTATTTTGTACTCATTGAGGTCTGTTAGTTCTTGCAGCCACTTGGCATGAGCTCGGGTTAAAGCTGCATCTACCTACAAGCAGATTAAAAAACCCACTTCAGCTGCCACCACTAACTACATTTTTATTATTACTTTCATATAGCACTGAAAGAACTGACTTTGTTTTGGGCTGCTTATGTTCACAGAAACTCAAGGAATCAGACCTGCAGCATCTGGTACATTTTCCTAATGCCACTAAGAAAGCAAAACAAGGACTATGAAATTGATTTTTCCTCAACAAAACCATGCAAAGTCTAAGTCAGTGTTGCTCAGTTCTGTTCAAAACTCCTACAAAACCTGTTCAACTGTGTGAAAAACTAAGAGTTAAAAACATTTAAAAACCCCACAAGAAAACCAAACCAAAAAAGCCAGGTCATGTGTTACAGCTTCTTCAGAACTTTTTTCAAAAATACCTATTTCTGATGTACACAGTATCAATTACTGAGCTTAACAGAAAGTAAACGGACCAGTTTTTAGGTGACTTAGTCACAAGTGGCCGTTTCACAGGCACCAGGCAGACAGAAGAATTATTCATTACCTGTCTGGCAAGATTTCTATGGTATTTATTTTCCAGTTCTAGTTTGAATTCTTTCAAGACCTCTTCAGAGGCCATATTTTCCTTCAGAGATTTCTGGATCTGCAGTCTTTGATCTTCAACGGTCCCTTCTAACTCTTTACTTGAGGATTCATCCACAATTGTTACTGGGTCAGTTTGGCTGCTGCAGTCATTACACTCAACTGCAGTTCTTCGCACTTCTTCCAGCCTACTTTGCCATTCTTGTTCTATTTTTGTGAACACTTGTTCTTTATTCTAAGGAAAAAAATACTTTTTAAGAAAATCTCCCCAGTGCCCAAAGAATTAGAGATTCACTGGTGTTTCACAAGAAGTCTGTTCACACCAATAGTATTTCCTAACAGGAGGAAAATCAAAAACATGCTCTGAGAGGAGAGAGTTTGGTAACTCATCACAGCTTTCTTTCATGGGACAGGAAACACAAATGAATTGTGTATGATAGCTGAATGGAACAATAGAAAGCACAGTCACTCAGCCAGGGTCAGGGTGGAAAACTCCAGCATATTACCAGCTGTGACATTCACAACCTTCTGCATGTTAGTCTACGAGGTTTTGTTTGGTGGTGGGCTTTTCCCCCAAAATCTTAAGTGTGTGCAATAACTAATGACTTCTTCAGAAGCTCCTAAAACAGACCCTCAGAAGCCAATTCAAATGGCAAAACAAGTGTGCCTAAGTCTACATACATAGAAGATCACCTTTTCCAAAGCAATCAATGGAAAAAAAATAAAATAAAACTTTATAAACTCCTAGTCCAAGTTCCAGACCTCTTTTTCTTCCTTCTCCCAGTGAACTTTGGCTAACGCAATTTCCTTTGCAATTTGCTGTTCCTTTTCTTCCAGCCACTGCCTCTTTATAGCCATCACAGAACTGCTGTGTTTCTCTTCAAGCTCAGTCCTCAAAAGGTTAAGAGAATGTTCCTTTTCTTCAAGGAGCTTTTTCCTCAGCTAGGGGAAAAAAAAAAAAAAAACAAACCACGAATAGTTAAATTTTAAGTTTTTCTCCAAGGCATAGTACCACTGCTCTGGTACAAAGTGGTGAGAATGTGTGAGACATGAGTAACTCTTTAGAGTCTGCACTAATCTCACTGATAACACCTGGACAAGAGATTCGGGTCTCTGAAAGAGATGTTTTATGGCAAGATATCAGCAGTTATCATAGACTGTTGCTCTAAAGAAGATTTTTTTAAATCAAGCATCTTTGTTTCCACTATATTTTGAATTGCACCTTTTCACTGTACTTGCACAGCAAGGCAATTGACCAGCTTTAGTCATTTCACACAGACACATTCAGAAAAGCAAAATTTTTACTCAACACAGCAGTCTCAGTTCATTGTTACTTAAAGCACAGTATTTTCACATCAGTTTTACTTAGGGAAAAGAAAACCTGCATTGTCATTCTTTTATCAGGGAAAATGCCTCAAGAATATAAAACCTCACACTGCTGACCAAGCAGTTCTCAACAGCCAAAATTATGAAAGCTGACCGTATGAAAATGAATAACAACTGAAGAGGGTTACTTCCTCAATGTTTAAAGCCTGGGACACAACAGCAGGTTAATTTAACAACCAATAGGTCATATGTATTAATTTTTTTCCCAACAGTTGCATCTTTTCTAAGTATCTTCCTCAAACAATTACAAAGTGCAAGGCATTTACAGATATTGCATCTTAAAAACAGTCTGAAATTATATGGTTCGTAGCTGTTTCCATTAGTACCTTCTCTTCCTTCAGCTGCTGCTCTTGCTCAAATTTCTGCCTTAAAGTAGCTTCCAAGGTGTCCTTCTCCTCACAGACTCCGATGTAACATTCTTTCACTGTAGTCACCTCTCTGTTCAGCTCCTCTATATTAGCCCTTCATATGTCAGATGATTTATTATTAGTTTTTACACTCACAGAGCAGCATTTTCAAGAAGGTGTAACTAGCACTGTGTGCCAGACATGAAACATGAAAGTTTCAGTAGAAGTGCAAGAAATAGTCTTACTTCAATTGTAAGATTGTCTCTTCGTAGGTTTCAACAAGCTGCTGCTTTTCTGCAGCACACCTCCCCAGCAGGTCTTTTTCAAAATGTGCTTTTGCATCCTCATGATGTTGCTGGTAGGTTCTTTCACACCTACAATTTCAAGAAAGCCAGCCAAGTTATTATTTTCCTCTTTTAAACATAGAGCCATAGAATCAACCAGGTTGGAAAAGACCTCCAAGATCATCCAGTCCAACCTAGCACCCAGCCCTAGCCAATCAACTAGACCATGGCATTAAGTGCCTCATCCAGTCTTTTTTGAACACCTCCAGGAACAGCGATTCCACCACCTCCCTGGGCAGCCCATTCCAATGCCAATCACTCTCTCCGTGAAGAACTTCCTCCTAACATCCAGCCTACACCTCCCCCAGCACAACTTGAGACTGTGTCCCCTTGTTCTGTCGCTGGTTGCCTGGGAGAAGAGACCAACCCCCACCTGGCTACAGCCTCCCTTCAGGTAGTTGTAGACAGCAGTGAGGTCACCCCTGAGCCTCCTCTTCTCCAAGCTGCACACCCCCACCTCCCTCAACCTCTCCTCTCACCAGCTTCATCATTCTTCTCTGGACATGCTCCAGTATCTCAACATCTCGAATCGAGGAGCCCAATACTGGACACAGCACTCAAGGTGTGGCCTGAACAGTGCTGAGTACAGCGGCAGAATAACCTCCCTTGTCCTACTGGCCACACTGTTCCTGTTACAGGCCAGGATGCCACTGGCTCTCTTGGCCACCTGGGCACACTGCTGGCTCATGTTCAGCTACTATCTACCAGTATTCCCAGGTCCCATTCTTCCTGGCTGTTCTCCAACCACTGTCTCCAGCCTGTGTCACTGCTTGGGGTTGTTGTGGCCAAAGTGTAGAACTCTGCACTTGGCCTTGTTAAATCTCATCCCATTGGCCTCTGTCCATCCAGCCAGCCTGCCAAGGCTCCTCTGCAGGGCTCTCCTACCCTCCAACAGACTGACACCTGCTCCTAGCTTGGTGTCATCTGCAGACTTACTGATGCTGGACTCAATCCCCTCATCCAGATCATCAATAATTCCATCTTTTTTTCTTAAGAAAGAAATCAGCTCTTCTAATGCTAACTGCCCTTGTACCAGATAGCTGCTACAAGTTTCTAGATGCAGGCGAAAAGCTCAGAAATGGAAATAAATAGACTTAAACTCACCTATCAATTGCTTCTTGTTTATCCTGATCAAAATCCTGAACCATCTTCCTCATCTGACAACAAAGATCTTGATTTAAGCTTTTCAGTTTTTCCTCGTTTGCTTTCAGTTCTTCAATAGTTGATGTATGGCTCTGGATGAACAAGAGTCAAGTGGGTTGTAAGGAAATATTTTTAATTGCAGGTTTCGGCATGGGGCGGGGGGGGAGTTGGGGTGGTTTGGTTTTGTTTTTTTCATAGGTATAAGCAGCATCTCTGTCTCACCTCAACTTCCTGCAGCAAAATTTCATTAGCCTTTTTGAGTCTCAGAATTTCTTCCTCAAGATTATTAGAAACTGAAGAACTGGCCACTGACTTATCATTCATATTTGTGACAGGCTGAAATCAAATTAGGATATACATTATTTAGAAAATGCTGTTTAAAAAAAAGTTCTATCTCTTGATTAAAGTTTTACTTGAGAAAAAAAAGGGAAATTATTGCAGCGTAACATACAGCAGTATCTGTTACTCTAGATTCATTCCCAAAACTTGGAGCACTATGAAGGTTTCAAGAGGCACACACTCGATTTGTTTGCAAACTGAATGACTACTCTTATCCAACAGAGAGCACACTTCTCAAACATATCATATTTCTATCCCATATCCAGGTCATGAAGTACAGATTACAAGGTTAACAAGTCTGATCAGTTTATAGAGAGCAGTTAATAATGGGGTGAAGAGAGATGCACTATCAAAGAGTTTCTTTGTTGAGCAGAGCACACAGTGAAGGCAATCTGTTTAATGTTCCATTTGCATAACCTAGTGATACTATTAGTTTTCTCTGAGAAATAACAAGGTCTTTTTCGTTCCAGAAAACCTACTTTCTCCAGCGAAATTTAGTTCTGAAGAGAGTGGCCTTTAAGTTCTAGCAAACAAGCCAGCCACCATATCAGAACTCCCCTAATAAAGTGCATGCTGCCCAAGTTGTGCTATTCAGTTTGTTTTGTATCCTTGGTGAAAAAGTAGCAAGCTATCATCTAAGAGACAATACTTTCTTTAAGTTCAAGGACAGATTTATTACTTAGTTGTTATGAATACTCTACTGGGAGTAAATTCTTTAGGCTGTGTTCAAAAGAAGTTTAAATGTTGGTTCAGTTCACTAAAATCCAGTGCATCTTTACCTTTACAGAAATGTAAAAAGAACAAACCTCTGACTCTTTCGATGCTTTTTCTGCTTTCAACAACTGCTTGTATTCCTCTAATGTCTTCTGACAATCTTTAAGATCAGTTTGTAACTGAGTAATTTGTTTTCTCTTCATTTTATTACTGCTCAATAAACGTTCCAGCTCAGCTTTTAATTCTGCAACGATTTCATCTTTGGACAGTTCTTTATCCATGCCTCTGTTCTGTATTACACTACCAGGGAAACCATAACCAGTTCAGTATTTAAAACAAAAAAACATTTATCTTAAAGACAGCAGTAGCAAAGAGCAACTAATGCTACTAGAAATACGCATGGCTAAGAGGTCATAGTAAAGAGAATGAGCATCGAGTTGCAATCAATATACAGAAAGCTAGTTCATTCTACTGTTTGCCCAAAAGATTTATTACATGACACATGGTATTTTGAGACAACTAAACTGGTTGTTTTAAAAAACAGTCTGAAAATTTTGAGAAATAAAAGGTATCCATGTATATCCATGTATATCCATATATATCCTTACAATCCAAGAAAAGCAATACAGTCCCTATAAAGAGCAGAAATTAGGCATCCACTCTATAGGATTAGTTCAGTTTTCTGTTTTCCAGACTACCTGAAAACACATGCAGTATTACAAATATCTACCAAAAAACCCACTGATCCCTAAGACCACCTTTTACACATCATTTATATAATTCCTTCAGTGTTTTAGACTTTTCTTCCAAGAATCCCTCGATACCTGCAGAGCCTTGCTTTCTTCCCAGGCACTTTTTTAATGCCTAAATCTACATAGGAATCACTTAGGTTCATCTGCAGCTCTTCACTTGCATCATTCAAAAACACTCCAAGTTTAGCAGCAGATTCATATGAAGCAATTTCTTCCTTCAGTTCTGCTAATTCTTCCTTAAATGAAAACAACAAAAAAGTGTCTTAAAACCTCATATTGAGCAGAAAAACTCGAAGCAAACACACTAGGCCCATGATAATTCCTCCTAAGAAAACAAAACCACAGAGCTATTCCTTTTAAATATAGTGTTTAGCTGTATTTATATGAATCATCTAGAATTAATTTTATTTACTTATACTATCGTCTTTTATATCCCTAGGAAAGCATAAGTTCAAAATCACAAATTAGGGAATATTTTCTGTTGCTCAGCATATTGTATTGTTCTTATTACAGTTCATATACGAAGTATTATTTCTTTTGCTCTTCTTTCCTGCTGCCCTCATATAGTATAGCTGAATAAACAGCCTATAACTCTAGTACTCACTAAGATTTACAATTTCCGGGATAATAGATTTAAGTAAAACATACAAACTGAGTTGCAAACACAAACTTCCACTCATATTTCAGAGAGGACTCTCTGGTACTCCCTTTCACTGGCAAAAGGTAAACTTCCAAACCATCCCTATAGCTTATGAGGTTCCTAGCACATAGAATTTACATTCTTTATCCACAAGCATGGAAATGATGCATGACATCAGATCTGTGCCAACACTATTTTTTAATTACAACTCAGCAAGCATATGTAATAAAAGGTCCAAAATGCAACACTAGGAGGTGAAGTTTGTTTACTAAAAGGAGATGTTCTTTTTTCCCCAACATAAAGTTTCAGCTGTCAATCTCTTAGCTATAGTACCCACCTCCTTAAAAGCAAAACTGTAAAATATTTTAAGTAGTTAACTAACCTGCAAAGCCTTATTCATGTTATTGCTTATCATGTGTGCAGAGTGAGCTTGCTGCAACTGAAACCGTAACTGATTCATCTCCTGCATCGAGCCTGTTACAGGAAAAAGAGGAAGAGAAAGCAAGTCATGAACAGGCAAATAAACACTACACAATCTGAAAAGAGATCACTCCTAAAAACAGAGATGTTGGTTCTGGTAGTAGGCATTACTCTGTTTCCATTTCCTTATGCTCACTAATGGCTACAATGCATATTACTAGTGAAAGACTTCAACACGTAAAAGTAGGCAGAAGGTAAATACACAAATCATGTGCTAGTCCTACTAATACAAGTTTCCAGGAACCAACCTCCAGCCAAAAACCCAATTATTTCCTCACTGAGACTGGAATTTAGAATGGCAACTCAAGTCAAATACCTAACACAAAAAGCTTGCTTCCTAAGGGCTGTTATTTTCTCCAAAACTGAAGTCACACGCAGGAAGCACTAAAAGCATATGAAAATATTTTCATCACCGTTGCAAAGGGCTTTAGTGTTTGTTTGGGGCTTTTTTTTTTCCTGAGATGAGGAAGGAAGAACAGTTTGGGTTTTATTTTTGCTTTTTACACTTCAGTCCAGACTTTAAGTCTGACTAACCCAATGCAATGGAAACAGCCTACTACAGTTAGCTAAATGTTGATTCCATTTCAACAGAAGCATAGATGTGCACTTACATACTTCAAAAAATGGGAGCCATTTCTGGAAGGAAAGATAAGGTATGAGTAGAAGGCTGACCTGTTTGCAGTAAATTTGCACATTGCTTTTGGCTTTCTTCCAGGCTCCTTGTCAGTCTATTTATTATTTCGGTTTTTTCACACTTGGTTTCTTCCAGTGTTTTTTCAAGTTGCTTAACATGCTCGCCGAGATGTTTGCAAAGCTCTTTCTAGGAATAAAGATTATTTTTATCCACACTGGAAAACATGTAGCCATCTAGGACACTTTTCAATATAGAAAAATAATAGTCAATATATACAAGACACAGAAGAAAAAGAATTAAGGGGTACAGACCACCTGAACCAGTCACAGATCAAATGCTGTCCTTGGCTGACAAGTCACGCCTTACAGTTTCAGTTTTCGCTAGGAGACAGTAAGCACACTCGTATATAAACACACACAGATGTGAATAATCACATTATCCCCTGGAATTAATCACACATAGGTAGTCTACTGCAGAAAAATCAAGGCCTCACATTATTTATACTAAGCTTGAGCTTAACTCAGTTTATTTTAACTGAGCTTCAGCCAAGCTAGCAAGTTCCAATACTCCATAAAGGAGGAACTGTAGGTTTCTTCACATGATCTACAAAGCACACCTTCACATGGCATTACTTAGCTACCTTCACTGACCTAGGAGGCACAATATCTCATCTTTATGGTTTTAGACTTTTCTATTTTTGTCTCAAAATCAGCAAATCTGCACCATGAAAAAAAATGTTGGTTTTGGTTTTTGAGTTGGTTTTGTTTGTTTGTGCTTTGGGTTTTCTTAAAGTGCATTCAGGATAACAACAAGTGCTATCTACTTTTTCAAATATGCAAACCATGTATCTGCTTAGACAAGAACTATAGAGCTAGAATTAAGGAAATTGAGTTCCATTTTCTTTATGTGAAATAAGAGAAGAATTTATTACGGACTGCCTAAACTACATTGCTTGAATACTTCTAACAGTGTAATGGACTCTTATGACATCAGGTAAAATAATTTTAATGAACCATATAAACATATGTCACAATCAATTTCAAATTCCATCTTCAAGTCAGGCTTTTTCTCCCCTTTCTCCTTTTAAGTCTGCATTTCAAAATGCAAGTGACTGTTCACTGCTTATCTTTCTTGATCATTCTGCAAGTAAAGCTTGGGAACAGACTGTTTAGTAAACAGCTTCTCTTGCAGCAAAAATATCACAATTTCCTAATTAGTTCTTTTCTTTCCCAAATTTATTTGCCAGTATTCTTTCAGAAAGAGATTATGCATAGAATACAAGTTCAGGAGAAAAGCTAAGAAAATGAAGTCTTGCCTCTCTGCATCTGTTATGTACAAACACAATCAGAGCTCACAACTGCCTGGATATGTTTTCATAAACATACCACAGGCTACTTTGTAACACAGACTTATGTAGAATTTCCTGTTCATTTGTTTAACAGCTTCCAGAAGGAATTATTAAAATTAGTAGGTCAAGAGCAGCCATGTAGGAAACATGGGGAGCTTTACAGCCTCTTAAGTACAGTACACAGCATCCTAAAACAACATCTCACCTGCTCATGGAGTGCAGACTTTGTAGCATCAAGGTTCTGCTCTAATGATAATACTTGCTTTTCATACTTCTGCTTGAGTGCAGAAATAATGGTCTCATGTTGTTCTCTGGCTCGCTGAAGGGCATCTGATCTCTGAAGTTCCAATAGCTGCTTTTGCATGCTTTCCATGGCTACCTCTGCAATTTTGGATTGCTTCAGTATCTGCAGGAACAGTATCAGAGTAACTCCCAGTTACACATACAGATGAAGTAAAATAAGTCAGTTAAGGTTTTTCTGTTCAAGAGTTCTTCACATGATGCCTGGATTTTGATATTAATTTCCACCAATACATCCTATTCATTCATTATCTCTTCAACTTCTGCAATGATCACGAACAGTGTTTCAAGAGACCAGCATTTCTGTTCAATGTAAATGCACCACATACTGCAAAGATCTTCCACAATAAGCTGATTGCAAGCATTTACAATTTAATTTATTATTAAAAAATATGCTTAATATATTTACCTGTTCCTCATTGGTAGTAAGAGTCTGAATTTGAGTTTCAAGAGCCTTTATTTGACCTTCAAGATGTACTTCACGTTCCTTTCCATTCTGATAGAGTTTCTGAGACTCACAGAGGCTAACAGCCAAGCCGTCCTTCTCATCTGAAGACAGAGACACAACAATTGTGAGAAGCATGGCCAGTCACCCAACAACTCTGTGGAACATGACTGTTCTCATAACCATTCTGCAGAATGAGCTCTCTATCTCAATATGGGCAACACACAGATGACAGAACAAAAACATTCAGTCAGTCTCTATCCAGTAACCCCTTTCTCCTTCTGGTAGCTGGAAGCACTCTAATATATTGTACCTTCAGAACCCTAGTGGAAACAAGCTCCATTCTGTCAGCACTAGGAGCTAGCATCATGCCCTACAGCATTTAAAGGGAAAACAAAGTAATTCCCCTGGAGGAACAGGCAAGACACAGCTCACATTTTCTTCCTCTTTTAACATTCTTTAAGTTACATATTTATTTCTTTAAAATTCATTACTCTTATTTTTGTGTTCCTGTAAGAAAAGAGAGACCAAGATAAGTGCCAGTCTCTCTCTTTCAAAAGAGCTTCTCGCTATATACAGTTGAGGCAGTGGCTTGTTTAACCAGATAGTACAAAAGGAAAAAAAGAAGTCATAGACACAGACTCCTCCTATTAAGGTTTAGTTTTAAAATGATTTTTCTACTTCTAACACACTATTTCGGCAAATGTCTCACATTTCTTTACGTTTTTAATGCCTGGCACATGTAGAATCTGGAATACTATGGTGGTCTTGAGAACGCAGTAAAAGTCAAAGACAGTTCTGCAATCAGACTCCAACCCACAGAATTTCCTTTAGAACAGTGCAGGGTGGGGGGGAAGAAGGTTAGGTTCATATAATCCCAAATCAAGTTTAAAAATACAATCAATTCCTGCAGAGACACAGCCTAAATAAAAGTTTCAGAATAAAATAAGTTTCTATATATGAATAAAATTTAAGAATTAGTGAAAACACTTTACCTCTGATCATTGAAAGCTGATGATCCAAATACCTAATCTGCTGTGCACTCTTTTCTAGCTTTTCATTAAGTTCTTCCAGTTGTCTGTCTTTTGCTTTATTTAGAACCTGAAGTTGAAGAATCTGCATATTTTCTGAAGCATCTGCCAAATTTCAAACCATATACAGACAAGTTAACACAGTAAATCAATCAGGAAAGTCACTGTCAGAAATAATTTCTGTCCCCAAAACACTTCTCTCATGTATTGCCAAATTCACTGCTGGTTCACAAAACTGAATCTTTTAATCCACATTTCATTCACGTCATCAGGGTTGCTCTGGCAGCAGTGGCTGAAGAATGGTAGGTACTACCAACACGATGCAAACCTAACAGCAAGGCCAGATAAAAGCTTACATGCTGTGAATTCAGTGTCTTGTGGCAACTATAAATTTTGAGGATGCCTAACAAGCATGTTAGTCTGTCATTCAAAGTGTACTTAACAGAAAAGCCCAATGTGGCATCAGAAGATGTTTGCTAAGGTATAGCGAGCCGTTATTTTTCCAATATCATAAACAAGACAAAACTACCACCATGACTTCAAATCAGAAATTTCATTTCCACCAGTCAAAACTACATTTTTAAGTAGCCTGAAATTCAAATCCTTTCATTAAAAAGAGCTGATTTCTAGATAAAGTGGAAAAAAAGAATACCACCAAAAAAAACCCAACCAACCACCTCACCAATACTGGAGCTATCCCAATTTCAGCTTAAAAGTAAAATAAAAGATCATTATACATCACAATGTTTTTAGATGTCCTTTGAGCAAAAATCTGCTGAAGTTAACAGGTTTTCTGTTGCTGATTTCCAGCAGATTCATACAGTAAACACTTACTTTCATCGTTGCCCAAGAATTCACGTTGCAAATCTTCAAACATCTCGTTTCTTCTGCGTCCTTCCTGGACTACTGGATTTTTTGGATGAATGGCATTTTGGTATGGCTTGTAAGTCACTTTGTAAGATTCAGGTGACTGGCCACTGACAACGTCAGATGTAACAAACTGCTGTTGTGACAGTGTATACATAAGAGGAAATAATTTAAAACTACAACTGCAGCCTTGCTCAGTTAAAGTATTTTTCAGATTGACTTTGAGGAGAGCTCTAGTAGCTCCTCTCTTTCAGACACCAATTTAGCACACCGTTTAAGTACGATAGAAACTTTCATTACAGGATAGTGGTGAAGTGTCATCTTTAACAGAGTACACACAAAGGGAATCACATTCATTCAACCTCATGGAATTCTACCCAGCCAACAAGAAAATCATGACACGCACATATGAAAATCCAATTATGTAATGTTCTCACAGTTTAAACTGATAGCAGAAGGCTGAAAACACTGAGTAACATGACTACAAACAGCTGAAGACCTGTGATAGTTTTCCAGAAGAGAGAAAAACACATTGGCTTCTCAAATACCTTAAGATGCTCCTTTGGAGAATCTGGAAAATGTATCACTTTACTTTGTTGACTGTTAAATTCTGGTTTATGGCCATTTGTATATGGCCTGAAGTTTTCAGGAAGATGATAGATGTTGTTCTGTTGGTAACAACTTGGTGCATTAAACCCATCTCTGTCAAGATACACATCATCAGGATCCTCCTGACCATTCTGACTAGCGTAATCTTTAACGTCATATAAATGTTTCTTGTCTTCATCTTTATGTAGACCATTCCAATTCTTTCCATGGTTTTCAACATGATCATTTTGCTGATCATGCAGAAATTGTTCAGGGTACAGATTTTGTCCTTGTTCATAATCCTGTAAATGAATAAGAGGTTTAGAACTGTCCTGTCAAAACTCAGACTGCACCCCACCCCACTTTTTCTGGGGATACCAACCCTTAAGTTAGAAATCCTTTCAAATGAACAGCAAAACTGTCAACTATTTCTCTAATGAATTTAGTAGGAACTCCTTGTTCATAATAGCATGCCAAATATTACTTAATCACATCACTGCTCACACAAGCTTACATTTTGAGGACTGTTTATCAATGGATGATCATTCCACCTTCCATCATGATTCCCAGGTTCATGTGATCTGGAGAAAAGACAAACAGCTTAGATATATATTTAGAACTTCAAGGAAAAAAAAGAAAAAGAAAAAGAAAAAAACAACAACAAACAAACCCCAAAACAACAGAACAAACCAAATCAAGCAATCTCTCTGTTAAATTAAAACATACCTAGTTTCTCATGGAACACAAACTATATTGCAAGCTGCACTACAGTTTCCCTTTTACTTGGATTGCTTTCAGACACTTCACCAGCTGAGATTTTACTCCATTCTCAAAAGTACAACATAAATAATAAAAAATGCTGCAGAATGCCTTACTGCTCCTCAGTCTCATGAATGCTACAGTCCGAATAGCTAGAGAGCTGGTCTCCACTGTCCTCCAGCATATCATGAGGAAGATCTGTCAACAACTGCTGCAGCTGAAACAGAAGAATGACATGCTTTTCTAAAAAATGCTTACAAGTTCAATCCAGAGACACACAAAATGGGCCTTTTAGGAAAACATTTTAAAGAAAAATGGAAAGAGGCCAGATACACAAGCCTTCAAATTCAATTATTTAGTTTTCTTTCACCTCTTGCTCTCTTGCATAATCCTCTTGGTCATACTCTTCATCTTCATGTTGAGTTTGTAAAGCTCCACTATCAAAGTCAAGTGACATTGTTTTCTAATGATGTTTCTCAGTAGTCAGTGAAACCTATCACAAGACAGGAAAACATAACACGTGAGTGTGAGAATTCAAAAAGTACCATCCCTTACTTTCTGAATTAAGTAGCCAAACACACACTAAATTACCTTTTTTTAAAAAGCAAGCATTGCACATTACCTGTATTATTTCACTTCAGCTTTTTTTCCCTCAGCATATTCATGAGGCTCTTAGTGCCATGGTCTAGTTGACTGGATAAGGCTGGGTGATGGGTTGGACTGGATGACCTTGGAGGTCTCTTTCAACCTGGTTGATTCTATTCTGTTCTATTCAACACCACTTCCAATAATTTAATTAAAATAGATTTGGTCTTCTCAGATATTGTATTATTAATTTACTTCAGTCCACTTATGACCAAATACTATTTTCTTCAAGTCGTAATACTGTATGTTGCACATATACTGTGATACATGTTGACAGTTACATACACTTACAATCTTGCCTAACTTCTAGAGAATAACTGTATTTTGTACTAAATGCTGAAAGAACACAGCTTCTTGCACATTGGGATAATAGAACCAATAGGAACAAATAGGAAAAGTATCATGGAGCTCAGAAAAGTATGCCAACACCAGATTGAACTGCTGAATGAAGAGACTCAGACTCTTAAGACTATCTACACTGAGCAGCAAGTTCACAGTAGGTTACAGTGCATATGTGGAAGCTCATATTTGGCTGCAAGTTACTCCGTGAAGAACGCATACTCCTGACAAGAGCAGAAACTAGAAACGGTCAATTAAGATTGTACAGAATGGCACATTCTTTGGGCATACAGGTATAGCACATGTTTACTGTGAGGTAGGCTTTACAAAAGCATTCTTCCCAGGTTAAAACACGCGTGTCACTTCATCGTCTTTAAAGGACGTGCTTGCCCGCTGCTATTCAGGGAAACGCTACAATAGTCAGCCGGAGTCTAACAACTCAAGTACCCGTCTCTGTACATCCCTTAAAATACGAGCTTCCACGTTGTGACCGTCTGCAAGCTTTTTTACACGTGATGCTGAAGCAGCTCAGCCAACTTACCCCCGAATACGCAAACGTCCCGTTACCCCCCGGCGCCCGCCCTCTCCGCTTCCCTTGAAGCCCTTCCCACCCTCAAGAGTTGAGGTGGCTAGAGGGGACGATACAGCCCAACTTCACCGGCTCAAGGCCTGGAAAGGCTCAGGATTGGGTCACGAAGAGGGCAGACCGAGGGTGCTCCGGCGTACAGGCGAGCTTGTTAGCCCCTTGGAGTGACGGTGCGAGGCCGGCAGCCAGAGGGGCCAATTACCGCTGCTAACCACGCACGGCCAAACAAACACCTCCCGCCGGGGCCTCCTTGACCTGCTTCGCTCAGCCTTGGCGAGGACAGGAGGAAGAGCGGGGTGCCGACCACCGAGACTCACCCGAGCCGCCGGCCGCCACGGCTGCCCGCCTCCCTCGGGCACAACAAAGCCGCGACCGTCGCTCTTCCGCCTGACAACCGAACCTTGCGCCCGCCGCTTTGACTGACAGCCGCCATCACCAACCGACGGCCTTAGCATCGCCGCGCCGCGCGCGGAGAAAGAAGGGCGGGACACGCTCGCTCCGTCCCATTGGCGCCGGGTTGCGCTGCCGACCCGCCTCCGCCGCGGGTTTGAAAGCAGGCGCGCATGGCCGCGGGAAGGTGCCCGGCTAGCTGATTGGATAAGTGGTTGACCAATGGTGTTAGTCATTTTGAGGAGGGGCGGGATCTCCTTGACGTTCGGCATACGCGGGCCGTGACGTCATGTCGCTGCGGGACGTGGCAGTTGCCTGGCAACGCGAGATGCCCTTTGAGGTTAGAGCCGGAGGGGCGGTGTCACGCGGCAGGGGCGGGCGCTGGCAGCAGAGCGGCGGCTGGCAGCAGAGCGGCGGCGGCGTGGCGCGGAAGCCTCCGAGGAGTTACCGCCGGGCGCCTCCCGCGCGGGGAGCTGCCTGCAGCCTCTCGGGCTCGGGCTGTGGGTAGTGAAGGCCACAGATCGCGGCGCAGCAGAGCGCCCAGGAGGGGCCCAGGGAGGGGCCCAGGGAGCCGCTCTGCTTAAAAAAAAATAGCGAATGGAAGTTTCTCTGAGGGAGCGAACTTCTTCCACAGCAAGCATTAAAAAAAAAAAGGAAAAAAAAAGTCTTTTTCGAACAGTGTTTGCTCGGAGATCCGGAATGCTAGCAATAGCTCCACCTGCTGACACTGGCCCTGGGCACTAACGACGCTGCCTGCCGCCTTAGTAGCGGAAAACGGAAGCAGTGGTAGGAAAGAGGTTGTTAACGTTCCTGCAGAAGCAAACGGGTATGCGTGTTGCTGTGCTTCTGTGAAACTTCCAGGAGCTCTGAAAAAGCACAACATGCTCTGCCGTGTCAGTGTGACGTTACAGACAAATGGTCTGTTTTTCCCGGGAGTTCCTAGTAACAGGGCAGAGATACAACAATTCCTCACAGGCACGAAGTGATGAAAAACAAAAACGCAGGAGCAAACGAAGTGGAAAAGTGCCTGACAATTCATGTTACCTTCCTCAACAACAGTGTTTTTTATAATACTTTAACATTCAGATAACTGCTTTCTTTTTTTTTTTTTCGTTTTAGCAGAGTCACTTCTTTTATGACTTGTACATAGGAGCTGATGGTGTCTATTACATGAGACGGGTGGTCCACAGAGGCTAAAAGCAAAAAGTTCCTAGTTTCAGCTCCAGAATAATTACTGTAATTTATTCTAGGACAATGTCTCTTGTATGCAATACATGGATGTGTTTAGTTTGAATTGTATCTGTAATTAGTTAGATTCTTTCACATCAGATTTTGAGAAACTTGCTTATTGCAATAGCACCTGATTGTCTTCCCTTCTTTCTTTTTTCCTTCACAGCTTTGTTTCAGACACATACAGAAGATACAGGAGCAATAAAACAAAGATCCTGGTCTTGGTTCTGTTTAAGTGACTGATATTCGGAGAGATTTGTGTCACGCTATGATCCAAACATCACATGCTAGTTCTGCATGTTTTATGCATTGTTAAATGGGGAATTGGTAAAGCATAGAAAGTCTCCCAATCAGCATCTTGACAGGGAGAGTCCTACCACTTTGATCTTACACTATCACAACTCCAACCCAAACACCTGAGTAACTTTTATTCATACTAAATCAACTTTGATGCAAAAATCAGACTGGCCTTATGGAGGTCTTTCTCTCCCTTTGGCATGCCACGGAAGTAGTTGGTTTACTTTTCTTTGTTGAGCATGAGGACTTGCTGGGGTCCCTCTTCCCAGGTGAAAACCTCAAACAGGATACAACAGGCATAAGTGTGAGCTTCTGAGGTAACAATAGTTCTAGACAATTAGCAAGGAAATAAACTAATAATGTTTGAAAGCTTCTCTCTGCTTCAGTATGTGCAATTGAGTATTTTGATCATTATCAGGGAATGAAATATTAATTGAGGATGAGAATCACAGAATCAGTCAGGGTTGGAAGGGACCACTAGGATCATCTAGTAGGATCATCATTCCATGGGCAGGGACACCTCACACTAGATCAGGCTGTCTAGAGCCTCATCCAGCCTGGCCTTAAACACTTCCAGGGATGGGGCTTCCACCACCTCCCTGGGCAATCCATTCCAGCATCTCACCACCCTCATGGTGAAGAACTTCTTCCTAATATCCAGGCTAAATGTACCTATTTCTACCTTTGCTCCATTCCCCCTAGTCCTATCACTACCTGACATCTTAAAAAGTCCCTCCCCAGCTTTCTTGTAGTCCCCCTTAAGAATAAAAATGTTTTTTAGGCAGCTCTAAGTGTAGCTCCTTTTACATCACAATCTCCCCTCCAAAGAAGCGTATGTCTTCAATCATTTTATGTATTTATGACCCCTCTTGTTTTCTAGGGGAAAGAGCTCTTACAACAGTGCCCCATTTAACACGATCAGAAGCAAAAGAACAGAATGTATTTTTTTTTTTTATAGCCAAGTCTTCCAGCATTTACTAAGCTACACAATCGTCTCCCTCATGGAACTGAGCCGGTGGGCCAGGATACAGAGGGAATGTCCCTGCTTGTGCCAGGACACATTGCTTATCTAAAAGCGACAACTTTCTCAGGCCGTCACACAGACTACAAGTTCATTACCCAAATCTCCCCTGGAGAAATGCCCTTCTCCATTACTTACTAAATCACTGTTCCTTCAAGAAAAAGCCCAAGACATCACTGTTCACTCTGAATATAGGACTGACCATATTTAAGAGTATTTATTGTGGCAAAACAATTCATAGGTTTCCTTTAAAAGACTTTTTTCTATGTTTAAGGACAAATGGATTCTACGTGAAGAAAGGGAAAATTGTATCCTCGTTTTGGAAAGAATGTTGAATTAAGGGCACATGCAAAGTTCAAACAGTCTTTTAAATAGTGTTCTCTCAAAATGTATCACTAGCTCTGTTCAGCTTCTCTAGCGTGTAAATAACTATGTAATCAATGAAAATATATTTAGCCTACCTTTAAAAAGAGATGTCTCCAGTATTAATTGGTACTAATAATAAAATCATATGCAAGACAAAAATATTAGGATCTAGTAGCATGCCTGTCCTTTAACAATTTCTATTCCAAAATTATATTACATATATTAATTTCAACTTTGCCAATGTTGCATCATCTCAAATCTTTGAGTAGTCAGACAGTGATAAAAAAATCATTAAGAAACCAGACAATCAATTCTGCATTGTGAACTCTATTCACTTCAAACATGACTTGCTAGTAAAGTGCTGTTACAAGCAAAATGAAATCGTTAGTGTCTATCGAAAGCAGATGACATTTCAGTAATATTCAAATTACATATTTTGGCAAATAGTTAAAAGCTTAGATGTGTTTCTTTAACCACCCAAAACTAATTCAATATAAATATCGGTTTCCAATAATTCTATGCTAAAAGGCACATACTAATGTTCCAGCAGTTTGTTCAAGTGAGCTTTTGCATGTAGAGGTTTAATTGTGCTTTTAAATCGTTACTGATTCAGTATGACCTTGAAAGTGACATTTGTGCATGTCTAAAATACCTTCTCACAAATGAATCTCGCACTCCGAAGGTGTAATTTCGTTAAGATCAGGATTATATATATCTACATAACTATGCTTGTTGATCTCTATAGATCTACACATATACATATATTCACAGGCACACACTCAAAAGGGTATCTTCTGGAACAGCAGCAGTCTATATGCATTTTCAATTGTCTTCGTAAGAGAAAGCTCCTGGTACAGTTTTCAGATATGAATTGTCTTGGGCTTTGTGAGATCCAAGAGACTATTTGTGATATTGTGCATGTCCCACGTTACTCTCTTTCCTTACAGGCTGCTTCAAGCTCACTTCACTTCCAGAAGAAATGATTGGCAAATTATTTTCCATGTGATACTGAATAAGATGACCCACACTGTCAAATACACGGTCTTTGGTTCTCACCTAATGATAGAAGCAGAAAAATACACTTGCATTAGATGTTCTGATAACTGGCTGGACATGAACCTAGTGCATTAAAGTCAAAAGGCATTTAAATCACTGAACTTACTGGAGCAGGATCATTAAGGTAGACAGCAATTTAGACATAACTTTTGACCTGCCATTAGCTGACATGGAAAGCAGAGGGCCAAGTTATGATACTCTGTATAGAACTGGGCTGATTTTGCTACGAGGAAAGAAATCACCTTTTTTTTTAATCTCTCTCTCCACAGAAGAGTTAATCTAAACTCTACTGAAGATTACTTTTCTGATTTATTCTCTCATCTGCAGATGTCACTTGAGAGTGCTTTTTTATCCCAGAGCAGAAGCATGTAGAACTGAAGTGACAACAAACCAGCTCTACCTTTTCTGTATCCAGAAGTCTGTTAGTATTCATTCATGGTAGGGTTATTTTTCTAGCAAAATAATAACAACTTAAAAGGATGTATTAAATTAATTATGAGCACCTAGACTAACAGTATTTATATACCTCACTTCTATTTCCATGATACTTCAGTGCTTATAAGGTCTCAAACTGACCTTTCAAACCTAATGAAATCACTGGCTAAATTTAAATTAACCTGAATGGAATCAGGTCTGTTCTGCTTCCTGGAATGCACCCAGGTATTCTGACTTAAGTATCTGAGCACCCCTGAAGCTTCAGTATATGAAATGTTCATACCTTGCCCTCAGGATCCACCAAGAGCAGATGCTTTGCTTGCCCTCCCTGAAGTCCACTGAGGACATACTGACCAGGTGACGTTGTGCTCTCTCGCACCAGAAAATCCCCATCATTGACTAAGAGGCTCTCTGCTGCTTTCCTGTTTAATTTGCCATGGAAACAATCCTCATTCTTTAGTTGTTGCTTTATTTGTGGCAGAAGAGAGAAACCAGCTGTGTTGCTTGTGGCACTCTGCTGAACAGCTTCCGGTAACTCTGAAATGAAGTGAAAGGGAATGCATTGGATATTTTGCCTAGAACTTCATTCTGAAAGGATGCAAGGCAGTATTTTTTAATAGCTTTTAAAAAATTCAAGTGGTTCATTCTTGAAGCCGTGATCAACCTTGCAGCCTGCAGTAATATGCATGCATGAATGCTCACAACTCTCCAGTGCATTAGGTAAAACAATCACACCATCTCCTGCCGTACCTTAGACGGAAAAGCTTTGAGTTGCTAGGCAACAGGGATTGGAAGCAGGAAATTTGCTGATGCTCTACTGTTTTGGGTTTGTATTTCTTGTATTAAAAAGTCAAACCTTCTCTGTAAAAACAAGATTTTTGTTGGGTTAGCCACTAGGGTTTTTTTTTTTTTCTTTTTAAGATTTAGTTTTTCTTCTCCCTTAACAAGCTCTAAAGAGATTTTCACAGATCATTGTGAGAGTCATGTTGAGCGGCTCCAGCTATGTGCAGGAATGTAGGACAACATAGCCAATGTACCCAGAAGGGAAGGATTACAGCATGATGCATCTGCTGTGAAAAAAAACTGAACAATTACTGAATGTACTAAGAGAGCTGAGTGGTTTGGGATATAGCCAGTCATACTGCAAATGATTCACAGGCAGGATTTTTCTAAGGAAAACAAGAGGATACCACTTCTTCAATAGAATTGTGCAATCTAAGTCTCCTCAGGATATAGCCAGTTCCTTTTAAAGCATAACACAGCCTGGGGTTGTTAATGTCTCAATGGTCACAGATTTCCTTTACTGTAATTCTGTCAAGTCCTTTGCCCACTTGCTTGTGTGGAATCAGCTCTCAGAGGAAACACTTGATGTGAAACCATAAAAGGCAATGCTAATGAAAGAAGTATTTTCAATAATGGGGGCAATCAGAACCAACTATATAGTCGTTTAGTGGATATTCACCACTTCAAGTCTTTAAATTAGGACTTAATTTGACACACATCTAATAACTACTACTGATCAAACAGTTTGATTTAGAGATTATTGAATGAGACTCAATGGTTGGTTTTGCAAGAATTGGGAAAAGGTTGTCATAATGATCCCATAATGACCTTGCATGCTACTGCCTGTGAAGAAAAAGCATCTGGAACCGTTTCCACTTTAAAGTAGCCAAGATCTTGAACACACAACAAAACTCTCCTTCTTGAGGCATGGTGCATTCCCAAGCTTTCATATAATCTTAAAGAATTGCTTATTATTACCTGTGGAACACAATTTATTGTCATCAATCAGCTACAGAAGATGAAAAGTTACTCTGTCTGTCTGCCACTACTACTTTTTTTCTCTTTAATCCCCTTTGTCTTCAATTTAACAAGCAAAAAAAACCTCCAACATGAAGGATCTCCCTCTCACCCTGTCTTTTCTATATTTCCTACAGGGAAACCAAAATCTTTCTCCATGCACAGTTGGTAAGACTGCTTCTCTGTTCGCATCTTAGAAAGGTACAGTATTGCAAAGGAACCTACTGGCCTGGCGCAGTGGGCTTCCATGGATCTGTGTCATTGCTGTACCACGGGCTGCACAGACTGCAGATGGCAGGGTCTGCGTGTTGATGTAGCATGGATCATCAAATAGATCTGTTTTGTGGGCAGGCTTCAATAATGTTGCCTCCTTTTTTGTCTTCTGAGATCTTTCACCACAGTTACCTGCAATTAGTATATAAGATGTATAGATTTCCTTCTTTTAAAGTCAAGTAAAAATAACTCTAAAAGCTGGAACAGGAACACTTGTCATCATGTATCCCACTAAAGTCCTTCAGAAGGAAAAGAATTGGCAGATGAACTCTTTTCCTTATGGCTAGAAGACACAAGGTACATAATCCAAAATGAGTTAGAATGAAGTTTTCCAAAATGTTGCATACTGGTTTCACTTTGCTTCAATCAATTTCAGGAGCAGACCACTCACTGATTGAAAAGAAATTAATACCTGTGACTGTACAGAGAGAGAAGCCATATATGGTGTTTGTTGCAAAACCCCCTCCTTCCCCTCTGCACCACAGAAAAGAAGCTTATAGGAAGACAAACAGTTCTCTCTCCTACTATTCTGGTAGAGCAGGGAAGATGGAGAAGCTTGGTGTTCTGCGGCTCTGCCTGGAGAGCTAAAGCCACATCTGTCAGGTTAGGATCCCAGCCTAGGATCAGGCCAACAGAATATCCCGTGCAGGGTATGAAAATAATAGCACTTCAGCTAGCCAAATAGCATGCATATTTTTGCTCTTACAAATACTTTATTCATAGATGTGTTCATTCATTATTTGTTCACCCTCTCTTTGTAGAAAACCATTTGATCCTCCTTTCCTTCAATCAGAACATAAGAAACTGAACCAATCCCTGCAGACAGCATCATGGACTGCTTTAGAGTAGCACAGGTAGGGGGAATTCAAACAGGACCTCATTATGAAAGAGATGAGTTGGGACAATGTGCTCAGGGCATCAGCTGTGGTAAGGGATGTCCAGAAAGGGAAAGAGGTTGGTGATCTCCCAGGGTCCTAGAGAGCAGGTTTTGCTAAAGGCAAATTGATCTCAGGCACAAAGCTGCCCCAGGCAAGGGGAAGAACACGGTAACACCAAGAAGCCAGTGATGCTGGAACCAAGGGCACAGGCTTTGTTGGAACAATCACCTGATGTTGATAGTTTGGGTCTCATTGAGCCATTATAGAGGGAAGGGGTATCTTTGGATACTGATGAGCAACAAAGTATCTTCCTTTTTCAAAGGGTACAAAAGGGAATAAGCCAACAAAATATATGAAAGAATAAAAGAAAACCCATAGAGGTACTGTACAGTATCATGACAAGTAAAATGGGCAAGTCTGTCAGCAGGCATGAAGATATGTTAGCAGGCTTTAGAAAAGCTGTAAGGGTTTTTTTGTCTGCCTCTCATCTAGGGAACTTGAAATAACCCATTAAGTAGGACGCTTTTCAGCATGGTATTGAAAGCCAAGGGGCAGCTTTTCCAAGCAGTCTGCTTTGGTTAATTCTGCATAGGCATGAGAAGGAAAACATAGTACATACCCACAGTTTTGTTGTCTTCTGGACAATTTTGATATATATTGATGAATGTTGGGCTACCTGTCTAGAGAAAAAAAAAAAAAGTAAAAACAGTTGTGTAAAAAAGTTCTTTATAAACCTCAGGTAGCTTCAAAATATCTCATGCACCAGTTAATTGGGAGACAGGCAACTAAACACATCTTCACCAACAAATTCCTATCTCCTTAAATAATATTTTATGCTGATATTCATCTTCCTACAAGGCACCATGTCTGGACATGCTCCAACCTCACAGAGAACATTAACTGCTCACTTATGTATCTAAAGTGTAGTATATACAGTAATTAAGTTCATATTTTCTTATAAATGTTCCTTGCAATAAAAACAAAGAGAAATAAGTAAAGCATTGTGTTTTGAAAGTGAGATGGTCGTAAAGTTGCCTTAGCATCATTAGATGGTCATCAGAACTGAAAGGAAAACCAAAAGGTAACACTCCCTGTGAAAAATGGATTTTTCATTTAACATGCTGCAGGTTGAGTCCTTGCAACAACTGTGTCAAGCTTCAAATGCAAACTCTAGATATAGTCAAACACCTTTACAGTGAGTAACTGAGGAGGTGCAGACCATCAGGCCCACAGCTGAAATGTGGAGTATGGTTGAGATTGCAAAGCAAAAAAATGGATGGAACATATGAGGAACCTGGAAGCAGTTGACACCAAACTCAACGCCTGGGAGCAGCACTATTTTAGACAGCACCAAACGGATTCGAGTGGCACATCCAAGTGTGCCCCCTCTGAGTGCTGCCTGCTTCTCAGAGCAGGGAAGGGCCAGTCTTTCCAGGAATTGGCACACCAGGCTTTGAAGTCCCTGCAGCAAATCTGAACTGACCTAGTTTTACTCCCTAACTGGTTTTTAATCCCCATTATCCCAGGCAAGAGCCACACCATCTTTTGTGGCTGTGGCTGATTTAACAAAACCTGTTGAAACACTGCAGGGGTAATGACTGCTGTACATACATTGCAGTCAGTTAATGTGGTATGCATAGCTTGTAGAGCATAATGGACAGGATGAAATATTTATCAGATCACAGAATCGGGAGGTTCCAGGTTTTGCAGATGTTCTCTCACACAAGCCATTTGAATCTGTATGTATTCTCACAGCTAATGAGTGAACAAGGGAATATTACTTGGTCGTCTAAACATACTCTAAGGACAAACCAGTTAATATTCAGAAAGTGCTTTGGGATTCAATTATGTACCACGCATCATTAAATCCAGCCTTAGAAAAAACCCTTTCCTAGGATAATCAAGAGCTGGTTCAGATTTCAATGACATGCTTTACGCCACAGCAACACTTTGTTAGCCATTCCCATAATGTGCCAAAACCAGTTATGCCAGAAGATGATGTACTTACCAAGCAACACTGCTTCCTGCACTGCAGGGGGCAGTTAGCCCTTTGGTCTGTTTGCACTTGCATTCGCATGTCTAACACGCCACCGGTGGGAGGCTCTTTCCCTGGAATTTCATTGTAATATTCATGATCATCCCTCTCCTGTGAATTCCCAGCTGACCCATTACTATTTGCTGCCTCACTGAAAAAATATGGAAAACAAAACAAACAAAAAAAAATGATGTAATCAACTGCTTTCTAAGTGTAGGAAAATGTCCTCAGTGTTTGTACCCTGCACACTACACAGATGAGCCATATGGAGGCTGTAAAGGGCTTTGGGCTCAACCTTTCAGAGCTGTTTATTGTTCCAGTTACTTCTTCCTGGATTAGAAACAGAGTCATCACAGTTTGGGGTGCAGGGAGGTACAGTCATTTTCTTAGCATCAGATCTCTTCTCCTTGAATAGAAAAGTAAGAACCATCAACTGAAACTGAAACAAAAATGTCAACGCGACATTCATTAAGGTGTCCAAAACGTAGACCATAAAAATAACTCCTCTCAACTGTATGAATCTAGAGATTGCTTGTGGGGAACGACACCACTTACAAGAGAAAATTAAAACCTCATGGCATTTAATTTGACAGGCCTTCAACTGGTTCAGAAAATAAAAGATTGCTTAAAATAATGACTTTTAAAAAGTCATTTTCTGAAGTGGAAATGTACTCTGATTTTAATAACCATAATCAACATAACTGTTCTGTTTCAGCTTGAAGAAAACACTAAATGACACAAAATAGAGTACTCAATGTGTTTCTTGAGCTGAACCAGAAGGATGGTAGTTTAAACGTACAGCTGATACACTGTAAAACAACAAGGTGCTTCCTGTACTGTCTCCGGTCTTGAAATAAAAAGCTCATCTCAAACCTTACCTCTCTGTTTAACAAGAATGTAATTAGATAAAAGGCCTCGTGCAGGAAAGAGATAAAGTTCAAGTAGTTGATTATGTGATAGGCAGTGCAAGTATTTGATTATGTGATTCAGAGTAGTTTGGAAGCGAGTGACTCATTGACACACCAATATCCGACTTTTGTGCCCAAGGACCATTCTCCAAGGCTGTCTGCAGGTTAGGCTTAGAGGAGGAAATCTCATTAGCCTCTTCTGTGTCTCCTTGGTCTGATTTACTTGGGACATAACCTAGCAGAGTTTCCTACAGAAGGCTCTTCCTCTGATCATTGCCCCCAAGAAAAACAGACCAATATTAGGAGAAAGGCAAAAGCCACCCTACAAAATGAATTAAATATAAACTGGAGCTAAGGCTGCTGTTATGTAATACAACCAGTTCTGTTGCATTGCATCTGGCACTGTACCAGAGACACCACTGGCACAGCAACTCGCAGGACGCAGTTGAGCCTCACTACAGTTTTACCTAGTAGGGGAAGGTAACAAGCAGTCAAATTCAGCACTACAATAAAGAAACACCGAGGAAAATAGGTTTGTCTAACCTGTGAGGAGAGCCATAAATTAGAGCTAGAATTGCGCCCCCCTGTGGAAAAAGGGTCATTGGCCTGGGGAACCCTGACCCAGAAATTAATCCTGGCCCTGTATTTTGAGCAATGGGCTTCCTATGTTAGAACGCTGAGCTGAGGATGTGCTTGCTTCAGTACATGAAGCTGATGCAAGTCATGCCAAGTGGACTCAGAGACTGCTGCCAGGACATGAACCCAGCAGCAAGGTGAATTAATGGCTCTTCTCCCCACCACACGTTTTCCACAGCTGCAGCAAGCTTAATGTGGCGTGGGTCAGGCCTGAGCTCAGTGTGTATGTACACACAGTATTTACAGAGCTGAACTAACTTGGGCAGAGTAATCTGAATATTTCTTCCCCTTACTTGGACCACTTAAAGCTGTTTTAGCTAAGGAACAATAGAGCTAAATTCTGTGTTATGTATGAATGTTACGAAAATCAATGAGGTTTACTGGAAGAAGCTAATTTTAGTCTACTATACTCTGTACGTTCAGCATATATTACAATTACCATATGTCCAGAAAGCATATCCAAAGCATCTTTAGCTATGAATCACTCTTTGGAATATATTGTTTTCCTGAGAAGTAATGAAGTAGAGGTAACTGACAGTTAAGTCACTGAGAACATGCTGACCTTTCATTAGACGTAACCAGGCTAGATGGGTTCTTCAGGTACTGTTTGAACCGCAGCTCAAAAGCCTGCCCTATGCTGTTTATCACCTCTTGTGCCATCCCATTAGGACATTCCAGTATGTGGCATGCTGCAAAAAGACACATCACTTTAATTAAGTACATGTACTCTATACCATAAAACAGTGGCACAAGCTGTCTTGCTTACAGCAGAAAAGATGGGCATGAAATCATGCATCTAGGTAGCTTTAGGACATTATACAGACTGCAATTTTTGATGTGTTAAGGAAATTAGGTATTTTTCAATCAATCATAGTATCAACTTATACCTCAATAAAAAACTCTACATTTATGCTTCCTGCATGGAATGCTCCTAAACCTCCTTTTCTTTCCCTGCCTGGAAGTAAGCAGAAGTGAATGAGAGAGTGAGACCTGCTGGTGGGCAGGTTTTGTGTAAAACTGTGAAAATCCAAGTATGAGTGGCCCTGGCAGCCTGGGGCAGGGCTGTCTGGGGCAAGACCATGCTTCTGCCCCCAGTCCCCAGGGAGTGCCCTGCGTCCAGGTGCAGCTCTCCTCTCTGCATAGCTACCATGAGATAGCACTCAGGAGTGATGCTGAGCCAGCAGCCACCCATGCCTGCACTCCGCCCTCATCAATGCTGGGATTTGCTGGTGAAGTCGAAGGGTACCCTAAGTTAGTCAAAACAGCAATGATGGAGCTACAGAGAGATAGCAGGTCAGACTGAGCTCCACTCCAGCTTCTCCAGAAAACATCATGATCTTCTGAGCCATCTATAGCACCTTAGAGTTACCTTTCCTGTGAGCTGCCCCTACCAATATCATAGCCATCGGTAGTGTTACTGTGAGAACTGCCTGGCATGAAAGAAGCAGTTAAAGGCCAGTCTGTCTCGTAGTGCAGGCAAGTAATAAGTGATGGAAAGTGATTTTATCCCCGGGTTAGCCGCCAGAGGGCAGAATGTTGCATACACTCAAGTGTATACCCCACGCTATCTTCCAGAGATATGCACAGGAATCCAGGTTAGATGAGGAGGCTCATTCACTACCCTTTCCTCATCTGAACGTCGTCCCACAGCCAGGCAACTGATCGCCTTGCCAGACTCTGCCCTTCCTTCTCAGACAGAGTCAGCTTGGGAAGGTTCCAACCCCTGCATGGAGACTGCAGCTCATACAGCTTTAGTCTGACCTGCAGAATCTCCCTTTGCTGCACAAAGAATATGACATGTAAAGCCACAGCCTCCAGATCGTCACAGAATTCTTGAGGCTAGAATAGAGAATAGACCTCTGAGCTCATCAAGTCCAGCCTACGACCTAACACTACCATACTGACCAGACCATGTCATTAAGTGACACATCCAATCTTTCCTTAAAACACCTGTTTTCCTTGCAAATCATTTCAGCTGAAGTTCTGAGGTTTCATTTACAGAGAGAAGCCAACCCTTAGCCATCATGCATGTCCATGCAGGGAAGTCAGACATTGTACAGAATGTTGACCTGTCCGGCAGCTTCCTTAGTTTAAAACTTGAACAATTCCTTGGGAAACATGAAGCAATCGTATAAAACATGCAGAACATCTGAAAATTGTTTCCATACCTCTCTGATTAACAGGATCTTTTGCTACATAGGCAACGTAGTCTGTTGTATCCTATAGGAAAGACAACAACAAATGCCTTTAAAATTATCATCATGAACAGTTCTGGAGCCCCCAACACAAGAAGGACATGGAACTGCTGGAGCGGGTCCAGAGGAGAGCCACAAAGATGATCAGAGGGCTGCAGCACCTCTGCTATGAGGACAGGCTGAGAGAGTTGGGGCTCTTCAGCCTGGAGAAGAGAAGGCTTCGAGGAGACCTTATAGTGGCTTTCCAGTATCTGAAGGGAGCCTACAGGAAAGCTGGGGAGGGACTATTTACACGGTCTAGTAATGTCAGGACGAGGGGGAATGGGTTTAAGCTGGCAGAGGGGAGATTCCGACTGGATGTTAGGAGGAAGTTCTTTACAGTGAGGGTGGTAAGACACTGGAACAGGTTGCCCAGGGAGGTTGTGGATGCTTCCTCCCTGGAGGCGTTTAAAGCCAGGCTGGATGAGGCCTTGAGCAGCCTGCTCTAGTGGGAGGTGTCCCTGCCTATGGCAGGGGGTTGGAGCTGGATGATCCTTGAGGTCCCTTCCAACCTAAACCATTCTATGAACAACCCTACCACTACAGCAAAGCAACTAAGTATAGAGAGATACAATCTTTTCCTTTAAAAATGTGATTCTTTCAGGGAGAAAAACAGAGATACAAGCAAAGTGGGCTACAGGAAGGATCAGTGGCACACTGTCAATACACTTGTTGTCGTGGAATCTTTTCCTTATAATAAATGCACAAGAGTATTTGGCATTTTTTGGGTCTTCACTATACTGTATGTTCAATTTCAAACTGCAACAGGAGCAGAAGCACAACTGATGCCTCATCAGCAGGCAATGCTGCTCTCTACTGTTGCTCCTATGGAGCTCAAAGCCTGTCCTGTGTAATGCATCAGGGTTGTATGACTCCTTCTCAATATCAGCGGAGGATAAAATAGTGCCAATATACCACGAAGGACAAGTGAGACCATTCCCAACTGAGTTTTGAAAGCATCTTGCAGAGAAGCTGATCTTTAAAATACTGCAGAATAAAATGGGTATCTGATCTCCTTCCTGTTGCCTGATTTCAGTCTGGCTATGATTAGGTTAAATTACCCTGGATCTCAAGGCTGCTGCTGAGATCAGACAGCCTTTGTATAATCAGTTGCCTGTTTCAGATTCTCTTTCCAACCAGCGTTGAAATAATCCTCACTTTTTCTAGTCAATGTGAAAAGGGAATTGGAATATCAAAATGACTATTTGTAGTCACCCTGACTGGCAAAAGCAAAGTCACTTGATATTTCAGTGTTAGAGTAAGAATGGTGAAGTAATAAATAACATTCTTTTAATTATTAAAGATGCATTTTGTTATTTTGGATCTTTAAGGCGGGAGAGGGAAAATGCAATTCACAGCTTAAAGGCATGGCTCTCTTGAGAGAAGATGCAATCAGCTGGCAGGAAACAAGGCCCCCATTTGCAATCCACGTGAGAACAGCCATTTAATAATTCACAATGAATGACACAAGAGGCAGGTCTGAGAGCCAGCAGAACTTGTCCTAGATATTTTTTCTTTTTTTAATAATCTCCAAAGTTAGCATCATTCAAACAAATAAAGCTAAATATTTCTTTTGCATTTAGTGACCTCAGTGTTTGCTTCCTTTTAGTGTTTGTTTTTTTTTTAAGTTCATTAATATTTTAGCATACATTTTTAAAATAAATTAGGTCTAGGGAGCAACTGGAAACTAAAGTAACTGGAGCAGCACCTGCCATTTTTATATCTTTGCAATGTATATGTACATGCGTGGATGACTTTGCTTTAAAAGAAAGCCAGAATAGGGTTTGTTCTTGGGCAGTATATTGCTGCTCCTTAACTATGCAGAGCAACACTGAACTGCACTGGAACCCTGAACATGGGGGCAGGTGGCGAGATGCGTCCTGTAGAAGCTATCTCCTAAACGCGTTACTTGAACAAGCAGCCTGAATTGTCCCGTATCACCAAATCTATGGCTACCACTTGAGCAAGACCTCCATTTTATTCACTTTCCCAGTAAGAAAAGTGTCACCAGATGCACCACAAATCCCATTTCCTGCAGCACATCTCTCTACAAGCACGTCACTCAGTGGTCTTGCCATTAAGCACTGACTGAACCCAGCCCTGTGAATCCTCTGAGATCTGATGGGATTTCTGCCCAAGACCATTGCAGGATAATAGTATTTTATTAAAACCCCAACATTAAAAAGGTAATCAAGCCCTGGAGAATTACTCATCCAATCCACTGAGCAGAGGTCTGATAACGTATCCTTGAATTTTCCCAGCTATAAATGTTACAAGAAGATAAATCTGACAACCAGCACCTAGGACACAGTTTATACTTCAAAACCAAGGCAGCTTAAGGACATATTCAAATTATTCAGCTATCAAGAAAACTAGAGTTTGAAAGTGAAATGTTGTGATGCTCAATGCAACAAAATACCAGTGCTTGGAGCTGATTACAGAGAGCACAGAATGGGAGTGATCCTCTGTTCATGTGTTCTTATTTTTAGATTCTGAAGTCTGAGGACTTCCAAATTAACTGAAGCTCACTGATGGGCAATGGGAGAGTTAACTATACACATCTATCAAAGATCACCAAATCTCTATTTTACATTTCCTTTCCAGTCTCAGTCTCTCAGCTTTCTTGTACTGCCCTGAAGCATGGTGTATGCTCTCAATGCTTGTGGATAGCGAGGGATGAAGCAAAGTACTTGCATGTACTTTCATTCTCATAATTTTGTTTTACCTGCAAAAGTATATCTTAGTAATCAATACTTACTGGGTCACCTCCAGAAGCAAATGAGATGGACTGCATGTGATGGTTGGCAATAATCTGAAAAGCATGACAAACGAGTTAAACGTGCTCCTGTGCCACACGCTCAGAAAACAGCAGAGTACATATCTTCATACAGCAAGCAATTAAGCTCCTGACAGCCCCATCCATTAATACATGCACATATCATTTGTGAATGAAGGAGATAAAAACAGGAATATTTTTGAGACTACCCATTTATGTTAAGTAATGTCTAGATCCCCAAGTAATCTCCCTTAAAGGGTTTTCAGAATTAATTCACCCACTAACTTCTAACCTGGTCGATATGAAGCTAAATGAGAGTGTGAAATGGGAATAACACTCAATAAATAGGAAAGACACTGGATGTATTGCAGTCTTGAGTTATTAATTAGTCTAGTGTATAGAACGGTGGAGTTCATTTACAAACAGGCTTCACTGATACTCTGATCATACTCTCACTGCTAGCACCAAACTGCTACCTGGCAGAAGCCTCACGACTTGGATCAAGCATCGTTTTTAATTGGTTTCAAGCACTACCTCATCTCTGGAGACAAGCTGTTGTTTACAATAAAATCCAGTGCAATAGGTCACGCAGGAGTGAACACAACGAAATGTGGTGGTGGTGCAAGAATAGAATAAACAGGATTTTCCATTTGCAAAGGTCTAGTAACAAAAGACCAAGAAAAAATTTCAAATGGTGGCCTTGAGACCTCTTTGTGCAGCAATCGGGCACATCAGTGCGTGTGGAAGGACATCCGTCGCAAAATGGATCATCTTAAAAGGGCCATACTTTGGCTGCCAACCCCCAGAGTTTCATCCATGTTAGGGAAGCCCTTTGCTGCTGTACCTGAAAGGAAGGCAAGCCTGATGCCACAAACCCTTATTCTCCTAGCACAGAGGTCTAAGGAACAGAAAACCTCTGTGCTCCAGGCAAAGCCCCAAGAGCTGCTGGGTGTTCAGCATAGCACCAGCTCACAGCAACAATTCCATAGAGCTAGAGTGAGCCAAAACCACCTCCCTGATGTTCCCCTGCTCCAGCTTGGAGTAAAGCCTGCTGTTGGCCCTGGGCAAGAACTTGCTAGGAGCTGAAGCCAACAGCTGACAGAATAATTAGATGGGTAGGATGAAGCTCAACACAACTGCCAAAAAGGGAGCACACCCCAGTTCCAGGGCAGATCCAGGCCCTTGGGAACACATCTTGATGTAGCCCAGAGCCTTTGCATAGTATAACTGATTATGCACATATATTACCCAGCTACAAAAGAGCTTTGAATGACACCAAAGCCAAGCTCTGACTCATTATTTTTATATATATATATATATATATTCCCCCTTGTCAGAAACTCTAGTCAGATCTAGTGCCTTATTTTTCAGGCATTGTACAGGCAGAGACACCCATAGAGAAACGGGTTGCCAAGTGCTTAAGGATGCCTCCCCATTGAAGACATCATCAGAAACAGAAAGTGCACTTGCTGCATGTCCAATTCCCCAAAAATGCTCTCCTTTTAAAATTCAGAGGCATCATGTAATTCAACTTGACCAGGCATGCACAAGAAGACTAAAGGGTGCTGTGTCCAGCAGCTTCAGAAGCCACAAAAGGAGGAGAATACAGTAGCATGGAGAAAACAACACTGATTTATATGTAGCCTACCTGCTGCGTGTCCACATTAATCAAAGTAAGGCTGCTTGTAGAAATGGTCAGCTTTATATTCAGGCCAGAAAACTGAAGGTTGCTTTTGCCAAGTACAGAAGACAGAAACTTCACTGGAGGCTTTGAAAAAAGGAACAAAGAAAGAGGCTGTCAGCTGACTCTGTCAGAGGAAGAAACATATCAAAGTCAAGTAGATTTATGACATCTTATTGAGCATTTCAGTGGAGCAAGGATAACGGCTTGATCAAATGCAAATAGTTCTTCTAACAAATATCAGCTTTGAATACAGTACTTGTAGACAAGGTTTTTATGTCAATATTGGGGAAAAAAAAACTTTTAAAGCAAAATCCCAGTGAGTTAAATATTACAGCTGTCTCAGGAATTCATATATAACGTATAATTTTCCTGCTGAACCCTGCATCGTTTCCTGGGGATGAAGCATTTCTGACTAAATCAATAAATACTCTCATGTTGTCATCTTTTCAGGAGCAAGTTCATTCCTCCTGAGCCTTACAGTTGCAGATGGGAGTCAGTAAGCTTCACTGGACACAACCCAGCAGCAAGCACTGACGCTGCCCCTCATTGCACCCCAGTTATTCGATATATGATCAGCCCATTAAGCGCTGCCATGTTAGTTGTGTTTTAATTTATATAGATATATAAATAAAATCAAGTAATCCTCCAGTGAATAAGCTCCTTTTTACAATCCAAAAACCCAAGCAAACAAACAAAAAAAAAAATCCCCACCTGTCTTTGACATCTTACCAGCCAGAACCTAAAGGCTGTAAAGCAGTGAGCACTGCAAAAGGCTGGTGGGAGCAGGAACTCTGGATAAAGCATTGATCCTGAAGAAAATAAGGAGGGGCATGTCCTGAGTCCCAGATGGAGCAGACTAAACACTCTGCTACAAGGACTTTCATGTAAGACTGAATTCAGATGGATTAATGTGCACTAACTCCAGCACAGACTGAAGCCTGTTAGGGAATCATGTATCCAGCTTATCAAAAGAAAATCTAGAAAATTAATTGCTGAGTTAAAATAGTATTTACCTTCCGCTTTTTTATAGCTCCATTTGTACCTGACACAGCTTCACACAGTCGGCTTATTGCTTCCCTGCAAGCAGAAAAATACAGCACAAACTGTTGGATCATTCTACCTGCATCATCTGTAACAGGGCCAGCAACTCTGCAATTTACTGTTATTGTCCCATTTCTAAACACTTAACTCTTCTGGAAGATCTTCCACAGTTATTTTTCTTTCCTCTGGCCATTAGAGCCCCACCCATTTAACAAATTCTTTTTCTTCATAAAACACATCCATGTCACCTCATGAAAATTTGTTATTAAAAAAACCCATCAAGTAACCCACTAGAAATGCAAACAACCTAATACCTTCAAATCCTTTTTCTCAGTACAGTTGATTAGTCTCTTGCCTAGCAGAGAGGGGATCCTCCCTGCCTTAATCCTTCTTATTGAGAGCAGTTGAGCCAGGCCAGCTGGCTGCCTTCGTTGCCTTTCTGGTGTTTGGAGTGTCTCTCTTTTTTTTTAACCCAGGGGTGTAATCAGAGGAAGTGTAATCAGCTTCTCAAAGTCCTTCTCCAGTGTGGGAGTTCTGTTTCTATCTCTCCAACTCTGCCAGGTATTTCCCAACCTAGATGTCCTTTCCAGCTACCCACTATTCTCTGCAGGCACCTACCAGTTAGGGAAGGAGAAGGGTAAGATGTGAAACACTCAGTGTTTTGTAGTCTATGTCAAAGACAGCTAAATCACACACTTAAGATAATACAGTACTGCACTGCACCTATTTTCCACACTTGAACAAAGAAAATTTTGATCCTTGCTCCAGCAGTTGACTGGTTTGGATGTACAATGGAGCACACAACTGCCCTGGTTGAGGTTAGCATAGCAGCAGGAAAGAAACCTTTTGCTGGCAGACACAGCCATTCCTGCCGGATACTGATTGTTCTGAAGGCATTGGGAAACAGCTGACTTACTGGGCTAGGATATGCCTAGCAAATTTCCTGAACCTTGCTGGATGTGCTGGCCCAAGCTGCAGCCCTGACTCTCTGTGCAGGGCTGCCAGGCTGAGCTGAGCTGTGCTGGCATCCCTGGACATCTGCTCAAGTGTCCTGTTCCATGGTGTGGAACCCCATTTTGAGGCTGTAGCCTCAGCCCTTCTCTTACAGCTGAATCTGGGCTTGGACTTTTAAGGATTGGGATGTTGTTTTGTTCTTAAGGGTAAGGGAATTAGTTTGTTTAACTATTTGTTTATGTTATTGGATTATGAACCAAAGAGCTAATTAGAAAATGAGCCTAGTTAGGAAGCTTTGTCTGTTTTCAGATCTCAGTGTGTGTGGGAGAAGCATGCCACTGGGCTTCATTTTCCTAAGCAAGCTTTACTTCAGAAGGGCTAAAATGTATCAGGAGACCACACAATGGCAAGAAGCTCCAGCCATGCCCCAAAAAGCAGAGGTTCCCCAGTGAGGAGTGTCGTCTCCCCAGGACTCTGTGTTATGACCAGGGTGCAGACTGGACCACAGGTAAAGCCAGCACAGCACCCGTGAGCCTACTGTCTCCTGCTCAGTGCCCCATGGACAGTGCTACACTGAAAACACTGAAACACATCGAAAAAGATCAGTGATGCTAAGTATCACAGTATCATCAGGGTTGGAAGAGACCTCACAGATCATCAAGTCCAACCCTTCACCACAGAGCTAAAGGCTAGACCATGGCACCAAGTGCCACGTCCAATCCTGCCTTGAACAGCTCCAGGGACGGCAACTCCACCACCTCCCTGGGCAGCCCATTCCAGTGTCCAATGACTCTCTCAGTGAAGAACTTTCTCCTCACCTCGAGCCTAAACTTCTCCTGGCGCAGCCTGAGGCTGTGTCCTCTCGTTCTGGCGCTGGCCACCTGAGAGAAGACAGCAACCTCTCCCTGAAGTAGAATCTTCCTGTCAAGACACATCCTGAGAACTTCAACCTGGAGACTGTCAATGAAGACCTCACTCACAGCAGAACAATAAAAATGCAATTAATATGTTCTGAGTGACAACAGTGAGGAAGAGGAGGAGCCTCATCATGGGCTGCACAAGATTGGTCCGGAACACAGCCTGTTAAACATTGCCTTTTTTTAGCCTTTTAAAGCAAAGCACTTCCCCTTGCACATCTGAAAATAAGCTTTAGAAGCAAATTTCAGATATCCTTCTTGTTATGTCCTGTTTTATTTAGCTGCTGCCAATAGAAAGGCTGAAACTACATTAAAAAAAAAAAAAAAAGAAAGGGGAGGGCATCCTGCAGGATGATCTTGCAGATTCCAATAATCAGCTTGGAAAATGAGAGCTCATCTTCTCATTTAATATTAAAGGAAATTAAAATCAGAGCCAAGACATTAAGGCTGCTTGGAGCCTTCAAGTCTAGCTCTACCTAGAAAGAAAACCAGATACAGAACAAATTGGAAAAACAGGGAAGTCATCTATTTTGGTGACAAATGAGTTCTCACAACTTCAGGCAGCCCATATAGAATAAGGAGGTGTAGGCAAAGTTGCCAGCACTAGAGCCTCTTCCTGTACAAGCCACTTCACCACTCTGAAGCACCTGTCAAGCAAACAGGAACCCAAAAGCAGGCAAACGATATCTACTTAACAGTTTCTATTACCTCTGTTCGGTAGGAGAAAACATCTCCTCACAGACTTTTCTTGCTGCGTACCTCTGGGGGCTTCTGTAGGTGATATAACAGACTTCCTCAAATGTTACTTGAAAGGTATGAAAAGCAGCAATTTGATAACACCTTGCTACTGCAGCTAAACGCTTCCAGCGTTCAAGGTTTTATTCCCTGGGTCAGGTGAATTTGAACTAGAAACGGTACATTAGGAAGTAAAAAAGCTCTCGATACTCCTCTGATAAACTGAAGTAGGATTTAGTGTATCTGTGCTTTCATCCTGGAAGTCTGCTATTAATTTAAGCTTAAAGCTGTTCAATTTTCAGTTTCTTGGGCAATCTGTGCATTTAGATCTTCTGGATGGCACATACCTGTGTAGTTAATCACCTTGGTCCTGGAAGGTTGCACATTCACCCAGGGAGAATGGAATGGGTTCTGAAATTTCCTTGTGTTCTTTGATATCTTCCCAATCTGAGGCAGTAACAAAAACTGTGGCCTTGTTATTCCAGTCATGTTGCTGCTTTTTCTTTCTTTCCTCCTTATCATTCATCTCAAAGCAAAGCACTTTGGAGTTGCCTCTTTTTTTTATCTCCTTTTAAAACATCCTGAATGAGATAACTCCACTTGTACACTCTGCAGTAGCTCTTCTACACTCTGGTAGCCAGAGAGTGAAATGAGGAGAGCTGTGAGGAATTTAAATTGCTCTTGTAGTTTAAGGCAGAGAAAGTCTTGATCCTTCACTCCTCAGGCATCTTCTGCCATTTGATGTGGTGGAGAGAGGGTCTCTAATGATGTCTGCTCCCTGCTCTTGTCAGTCCCGTAGTGCCCACACTATTACATAAACTGATCATTGTTTCATTGGCACAATTTTCACTTTCTGTACTGAATGGAAGAGATTTGGGTCAGCTCTTTTCACCATCCTGGAAAAATATCACTGAAGCACTTCGGTCCCCCGGGGCTGTCAGTTGCAGCAGGCCTACCACAGAAGCAAAGGTCCCAGTCGTGGCCCCAGCAGATGCCCGTCAACTGCAAATGGAGTTTCCCAGGTGTTGTGCTATTGGGCACCAGTTCAGTGAGGATTGAGGCTGGCACCTCTCTACAGGCATCTCTGCAGAAACCAGGAAGTAGGATGGGAAAGCATCTTTCCCTGGGACACTGAGGCTCCTAAGCACAACCCGGTAGGCAGCTTCTCAGCTCCTGGACTGACATGCACCTAACCAGGGCAGTGCCACATCCCCCCACAGAGCTGAATGCTGCAGGAACTGGTGGCACAGGGAATTTTTGCTTTCTCACAAAAAATCTGGTGTAGCCCCCAACCCCCCTGCTCCTTCTGCCTTCTAGGTTAGCAGCCAGCCACCTGACCAAGCTGAAGCCACTTGACAATGGCTCAGCAAGCACTGGGGCTGAGAGGACTGACAAGGACAGCCCCATTTTTTGGCTTCCATAAGCCTTTAGATCGGCTCACCTGTACAGGTTTTCTCTGGGTCTGTACCTTTTGAGCAAAACCCACAGCAGACACTCAGGAGAGCACTATGCTGGCAGTAACAGTGAGCCCCTTTGTTTATTGTTCCCCCCAAAGAGAGTAAAAGACGAGAAAAGGGCTGATGTAAGTCAGCAAGCATGCTGTTGAAGAGTTGCTTTTAAGCATCTAGGGTTCTGCCTACAGCATCTAACAGAAAGGGATTGTGTAGCTCAACAAAGTTGAAATTAATCTTCTGAACAAAGTCAAAATTAATCTTCCAAACAAAGTCGGCCTTCTTCCACCAGCTCTCCCCAGCAGCACGATTCAGATGCCCTTTGCTGCCTGACCATTTTCAAGTTTGCAAGTTAATGCCCCCATCTGAGACCCTGAATTCTTTTTCCCATAAATGCTCAACTACAGTAACTAATGAGCAGCCTGATTTAAGAAAAATGGGAGACATGTAAGAGAAAAAAAGCAAAGACAGGACCTGCCACAGCACAAGGGCAACAGCCTGAACACATACTGCATACGAAGCCTCTCAAGCAGAGAGGTTATTTCTTGGCATTACTCTTGTCATCTACATGGAGTTGGGGACCACAGATTTCTGCAAAATGGCAGGGATAACCTTAGAGTGTGTGAATTGGGTCACAGGCAGGCAATGGCAGAAAGCTGGAAAAGAAAAATGCTGTGACAAAGTCTCCTCTGCCTGCACCACCACCACCCCCCAGAAGACTCATCAAGGGTCACGCTTAAAGAGCACTTCAGTGCCTGGCCCTTCCCTTGCAGTGCTTGCGGCCATTCAGCCTGAGTGCACCCCATGGTCATTCCTAGCACTGGAGAGGCCACTTTCTGCCTTCCCCAATACTGTGGCTGGTAAGCAACTGAAAACTGAAGTCCAGCAAGAAACTAGAAAAAAAATCCTCCACAATCCTCAGTTTTGACTCCTCACAGCACTTTGCCAAATAGGAGTTTGTTGATCTTTCCAACATTCACTTGAAAGAGGTACAGAATACGTTTAATTTTAAAGCTCAAGAGACTAAGAACACAAAATACACATATAAAGCAAGGCAGGGAGCAGACAGCATTAGAGACCCTCTCTCCATCACTTTTGAACAGAAAACACCTCTTTGTTTAGTGAAATGTCATCAGAGTAAAAATATTTTTCAGCCCCAGTACAAGTGATGGAGATGATTAAAATGAGATCATTTCCAATAACTCCTTGGTTGGTGCACTGTGTATGCCATCTATAAAGTTACTCCCCCAGGAGAACACCAGGGGAATAATCAATGTTATCTCCGCTCCAGTCAGTGTGTCATCGATCAAACTTTAACGTCTGTGTGCGTGAGCTCAGCATTTCAGCATTCCGTTTGCAAACAGTTTAAGGTTTGGATTTCTCATGCACAAAAGTGCTCATTCAGGTCACCAGTGGCTTTTTAATTTTTTTTAGGTGATGGAAACATTTCAGTTGTGTTTTCACATAGTTCTGGTTAATGAAACCTTCCTATTTAGGCCAAATTTAAGTTGGCAAGCTCTTGTCACGGTAATTCATCATTGGCGTTTTCCAGACAAACCATCCCAAGCTCCATGTTGTACATGCAGCACCATACATATTCCCTGTCTTGCAAACAGGAGGTAACCTCATTCTTGGCAGAGGATGCTGAATAGCGCAGCTCGGTCTGAGTGCCCCAGGCTGATTGCTTTGGGCTAAGTGTCCTGCCTGGCTCTTCTTGATCTGTAAACCACTAGGCTGAGGGTATTTGTATCTCAGGCACTTCTTCACACAGACGTGCGGGAACGGGGTGAGCCTGTGCTTACGCTGATTGTAATGTCAACAGTTGCCAGTTTTGAATACACAAAGAATCGGGCAGCTTTTGAGTGCAGTATATAGGCATTTAAGGACTCAAGTTTTTCAGTTCCATCATTTTAGCTAAGTCTAGGTAGAAATGCAACACTTGTCACTTAAGGTGCCTTTCCTTCCTCTGGGATTTCTTTGATACCAACATTTGAGGAAGTAAAAGATCAACTGTACATCATCTGCCAGCAGGAAGCAAGAGTTAAACAGGCACAGGAAGCTTCAACTACACTACTGGCATCCTCACCATGAACCCATGCCAGAAAAATAGTTGAGCAAAGGAGGAAAAACATGCCTTAAAGCCAGGCCAAAATGCTCTGCACCCACCCATCCCTCCAAAAAGCCTTTGGAGGTGCTGGGATACTGGGTGGCTAATGGGGCTGCCCAGCAGATTACTACCTCTGGCTGCTGGACCATGAGAAGATCCCAGCAGCACACAGCACTTTGAGCAGGGAAGAGGGTGCTTGTTTTGAAAATGCAAACATGCCTGCAGCAACAGACTTACAGAAGTAAATGTAAAAATAACACTGGCCTTTTCTGTTCCTGACAGGAGATTTCAGCAACCCCACAGGTACCTACCTATCACTTCATCTACACCCTGCAGCTGGCAGTGATCTACAACAGAAATTGCAAACTTCTCAAAAGACCACAAAATATTTCATGTTTAAACCACATTCAGTTGTATCCAAGAGCAAAATATTCATCTTCTTTCTCATCTCCAGCCTAGAAACGTTGGCCTGCAGTACAGCTGGAAATAGCTATATTTCAACATGTTTTCCTTCCGATTCCAGCTGAGCCTGTCCTCAAAGCAGATGGGGTCATATAATGCCATATCTTAAAGAATCAGAGAATCACAGAATGACAGTAGTTGGAAAGGACCTCTGAAGATCATCTAGTTCAAACCCCATGCCAGAGCAGGTTCATCTAGAGCAGGTGGCTCAGGAATGTGTCCAGGTGGGTTTTAAATCTCTCCAGTGAAAGAGACTCCACAACCTCTCTGGGCAGCCTGTTCCAGTGCTCTACAACCCGCAAAGTAAAGAAGTTACTCCTTGTGTTTAGATGGAAATTCCTATGTTCAAGTTTGTGCCCATTACCTCTTTTCCTGTCACCAGGGACCACTGAAAAAAGACTGGCACCATCCTCCTGACACCCACCCTTTAAGTATGTATAAGTATTGCTAAGATCCTCCCTTAGTCTTCTCTAGGCTGAAAAAAACCCAAGACTCTCAGCCTTTCTGCGTAACATGAAGTGATGATCAAAAACCATTAGATGACCTGGCTTGACTGAGGGACCAATGACACTTTATCTGTCAGGTGTGAAGAAGGATTGCAGGGAGCCCTGTAAGCACACCATGGTCACCCACAGTTGTGGCAGCACTCAGCAGATCACCCTGTGTCCTGTGCAAGCGCTGTGAGCATCACTGAGCCACTTGCATGGCGCAGCTGCTGCTGACACCCAGCTCACTGGGCATGTCCACATTGTGCCATCGCTGGAGGGAGCAGGGGTCTCTGCATCCAGAACAGGAACTGGGAGAGATAGGAGGTCTGTGGCTGAAACAATTCATTTCCCAATGCAAATAGCCCTGTTGTAATGATTTAAATCATTGCTTGGGAGAAACAAACCAGACCATGCAAGCTCCTATTCAAAATTGCATCACAGCTTGGCACACACCCTTGGCTTTATACAGAAATTAGCACTTGGGCTTCTCATTCCTGGCCTGAATTTCAGTTGGATACCACCTACCTGGTGACTTGTGTTCGTGTGCCAAAGTCCAGGGACCTCATTGACTGCAGTACTTCAATACAGCCCATGTACTAGGGAAAAGAAAGACACAGAGAAGGAAGGACTTTGTTAATATTGACACACAGGTAAGAGGGGGATCATAAAAGGAAGCAAATGTGATTTCAGTCTACTAAGTATATGCAGAACCACAGTCTAAATGGAAAATCAAATCAGCCATTCTAAAGCTGCTTCCTAAATAGATCTTGTTTTACTGGAAAGTAAAGAGAAAAGCAATAAAGATACCAGTGGCTTCAACAACACAGAGCACACAAAAAAAGCAAAGCACTCTGGGGACACAAAATCCAATCATTCCTTCTTCCAATTCTGCTTATTCCACTGATTAGCCTGTGGCACTGAGCTGGGAGGAACATGTGAACATCAGGAGGAAATTCCCCAGGAGGAGAGGGACTCTGAAAGCCCCACAGCACCAACACACTGAGATCCCTTGTGCAGAAGAGCTGAGTGTCCCCTCAGAGCAGTGGGAGGCATTGTTAGGCATGAATAAAACCACTGGCTCCATGCTGCTGCGTGCCTGATGACAAATAGCCTCTGCAGAAGATGAAGGAGATAGAGCAATTCCAGCTCATAGCAACAGCTCTTTAAGAGCTGACCTGATTTAAATTAGAGGCTGACTCCCACACTTCTGTTGAATGGGGCTGAGCAGGGGGTTTTATCTATACTCATTTAAGATATGCATGGGTGTAATTTTGGGAACCACCTGGAATGTGATGGCATTGTCAGCCCATAAGCTCCTCTGATGGTACAACCCTATGGAACATTTTCATCTCAATGAATTGTGCTATGCTAAGTCTATCCACTGAGTCTATCTCTCCCAAACCACATCTTACTAATTCCTTCAGCATTTCTGTTGATACCCATCCCTCTGCTATTGAAGCACTTTGATGTCTCCATTTCTCAAGGCTGGCACAGATCCAGGTCTCTCAGTTTGATCCCCTCTTCCACAGTGAATTTTCCAAGAGGGAAAAGCTCTTTCAGGTGCATACTGCAGTGCTCACACAATGCCCATGGGCTGCAGTGACAGCCTGCCTGCCAGTGCAGACCTCTTCTGCAAAGTCGAAGTCTCTGGGATGCAACAGACAACCTGGAAATCCCAAGCATGAACATGCATGCTTTGTCCTCTTCCAAATAAGCAGAAGAAGCATTCTCTGTTCTGAGACAGGTATTGTACTTTCTTCCTCTTGATCACCTTGCCTGTGAATCAATTTTTTTCTGCTGGGCCATTCAGAAGGGATTGGATTTAGGTATCTGTTTCAGTTTTGGAGAGTTTCAGAAATGAATGTGTGTTAAAAAGAGAACATTATGTGTGCAGCCAAGCAGGGATTCCACAGCAATTGTATTATCTCTGTTTTGGTTTCTTTCCAGATAGCAATGTAACCCTCTGGAGAGCTCCAGAATTAGGTCAGAGACCTGGAAGGACATCAATAAGAATATGAATGGTTAGCAGGACTGCTTCCCTAATGAACATTTAATGACTTTGTAAAGGACTCTGAGAGCTATCTTACTTGTTAAAGATATCCCTGCTTAACGGGAACAAAGCAAACGTGGAAAATATGTCTAGAGCCTCCATTTGCAGCACAATGGCAACCTCTGATCCTAGGTATAAGGACAAGCATCCTGTTAGCTGGTTGGCTGCTTCTCTATCCTTGAAAAAAAGGAAAGATTTAGAGGAGTGAGTCATGTGCTGATAAGTGAGTCCCCACTGCATCCTGAACAGATGCGTGGGAGGCTACTCTAAGCAAAGATGAAAAATCAATATTAGGTTTTTGCATAAGTGACCCTGAGTGAAGCTGAACTTATCAATGATTTACAAAATACCTGTTTTTTTCCCTTTAAAAGCCTGAGCAGGGAAGTGCATTAACGTGGCACCTCACTGCATCTCTCATTTATATTAGCTGCCATCGGTAATCTAAACCAGCACAATTAGTAATACCTGAACCTTCACATCTCATTAGGAGAGTACAGAGATCCAGCAGAGCCCTGGGCAGGGGTATGCCTCAGGACTGGGGCAGAGGAAGTTGGGGTCAGAGTCGGGAAGAAGCCCCTGGTGCACATAATAGGACAATGGGATACCAGAAGCCTATTCAAGAAAACAAAAGACACACTCTGGGGAAGAAAGAATAATTAACAGACCAGGAAAAGATTCACTCCTCCATAGCCGAGTCTGACAAGCAAGCACGAGTAGGGTGCAAGAGTAAGGGTTGTCTCAAAGTCTTCTCATGCATCTCAGGTCCTACTTCAGGTGTTGTCCCCCCTCCCCATCCTGTGTACCCCAAACAGCAACTCCTACAAAAAAAGAGTGAGCTTGTCCATGGACACAGAGTCAAGGCCAGCTCCTGCTTTCCTGACTGCAGGAAAGGTTAAGCTAAAGCAAGGCAGCATCACCCCAAGAGAGGAACCCAGCGCAGCTCACAGCCCTTGTCCCAGCCCAAGTGGTCTGCCAGGAGCTTTTCTAACATGGTAATAGCAATCCTGATGTTTCAGAGATGGTGTCCAAGGAAGGCGGTTCACCTTCCAAAGCCTCAAGAGAGGAACATGGCTCATCTTTGCTGCGCTGCTAGAGAAAGGTGGAGGCAGGAACAAGGGTGCTGTACCCAGTCAGGGACAACAAGCGCAGATATAACTGCAGGATTCAGCTACCTGTGTAAAAATAGAATGCCAACACTGAAACAACCTGAGTGTCAGCAGCAGGATGGAGAGCTCTTGCCAAGACGAGCAACAGCTCTCGGGAGCTCTAGCGGCAACATGCACAAAGCTGTCCCCCGCATCCCTGTGAATAGCTGGGGAGAGCATCAGCACCAGGGGGATACTTCATCTCTTGGTGTTTGAATCCAGAGGGTGGTCTGGAGCTGGCTGCTGTTTCCCCATGTCAGTGGAATGGCAAGAGGTGGCAGGAAGGGCCAGCAGTTGGTGAAGACACACAAATCTATTTACAAGAGATGATGGAGAGTGACTGCAAACAGGATGAGAGACTGTGTGGGAGGAGATGTGAAGGCACTAGGCAGAACTCATGTGAATAAGCTTTTCAGGCACCCTCTAATCCAGACCCACGTCTCGATTCATTCCCTGCCATAATGCAGTTAGTGGCTCCAGCTCCAGCCTGAATGACAGCCAGTGATTCACCCGCAGAAACGACGCAAGGAGCAGCACACAGAGCTCTTAACTAAACAATACAGCTGCAGCCTTGCAATTCTACCTGTTAGTTAACTGGCAATCATTCACGTGTGATGCCAACAACAGCTCCCACAGACACCATGGCCCACTAACAAAAAAAAATCCGAGTGACAGCACTTACTCACAGAGGCAGCCAGGTAACATGCTGCTGCTGAACAGCCTCTATCCAAACAGTTGGGAGACCAGGTTCCAATTCCCTAAGAGTATCACCCTGCTGCCTGGGCAGAAACTGGCCCTAGGAAGCAGTCTCTACGTGCCCTGAACCATGTACACACACAGAAGCAGGGAGCAGCTACTTCAGGCTGACCTGTCACACCCCAACAGCAGGGGACAAGCACCCACTATGCACATTCAGAGTGTACTTCAGGGCTTTCTGAGCTCCCACATTAGAAGCAGTGAGGCTCCTTTCACTCAACAGACATGCAACTGATCTTATATATATATATATATATGATGGCAGGCACGCCATCAAACGGCTAGCAGAGGATCAACCTGTATATTGGTAACATTTCTCTAAGACAAAGACTGCCACAAACAACCTGCACCATATTTTGTTATAATACCATTATGCCTCAAACTACCTGGCAACAGTATTTCCTTTCCGTGTTAGGTAACTAGCACATTTTTAAGCCAGTCTGAACATCACCTCTCAAGGACTCATGCATTATTAATTTAAGCTCAGACACAGAACCTTACTCCACGTCAGGTCCAGAAACACCATCCTGCTGGTTCTCACTGGTGTCAGAGGGGCCACTGGTGCAGTGTAGTGCTGAAAGCCAGATCATATCTTCTTGCTCAGGTGCAGCCACATCCCTGGCACTCCCTAATGAGCAAAACCAAGGATGGCAGTTGCCTCTTGGAATATTCCTCAGGCTTGTTACAGCCGTAATGAACACCAGCTAGAGGCATGAGTGCTCTGGTCACTAAGGGCAGCGTTTAGAAACAACCTTGGCTCCAGATGGGCAGCACTGTGGGAAGGCATGTACTGAGTAGAATGTGAACAAGGACAAGGTAAATATCCATCTTGTAAATCCTGCAGCAAACCACACAAAGTGTGTTTTGAAAGATAACACTGTGAGAATCAGAGATCCCCAGGCTCCTATTAAAATCTTTTTATTTGGGCTCTTCCTTATTCACACAAGTGTTTTGGTGGACGAGGTGCTGTTGCAGATCTCAGCTTCCTTACTGGATCCAGGTGACACCTAGCCGTGACACAGGTGCCCTGTCACCACCAGTCACACATGACCACAGCTGCCTCCCAGGGAGATGCAAGGAGCCCAGCACTGCCTCTTCGTAAACCAACCCCAAAAAGACAATTTATGCCCCACGACAGTCTGGCAGGGGACAGATGGATATCTTTCAGCATATTGCTGCCTTTCAAAACTACTTGTGGATCCTTTTCAGGTAAGTACCAAAACCTTTGCAGACTCTGAGGAATCATCTAAGGCCAAAGATTGCTACTGACAACAGTCCCCATAACACAGACCTGCCCTTCCTCCTAAAACGGTGTCTGAGGAGATGCACACAATCTCACACCCTAACAGAGCATGAGAAGCTACAGTGGGACAGCAGGAATTCCCAAACATCACAGGAAAGAGAGCAAGGGGGCAGGAATCAGGACAACTGGGGTAAGGATTGGGAGCAGCTCCCATAGCTGCCCTGCCCTTCAGCCTCAGGAGGCGATACCATCCCTCTGCACCACTCCTGCCACGCTGCAGCCCTGTGCCCATGGCTGCTTCCTAGCCCATCTGAGGCTTCATCACCAGCTCCCAGAGAAGCCCCATGGTCCCTGAGAAAACAAGCACCCTAACTGTGCTCTGATGCTGAAGTTACAAAACCTCCAGGATACTTATTTACTGACCTGCTTGTTATCAAAGGGGCTGATTCAATAAACCACCAAAGTTTGTCCAGAACACATCAGCGATGCTCTTGCCGCTCTCCTGGGGCTGAATCCTGCAGGCATATGGCCATCGGAGCAACAGCAGCAAGAAGATGCAGGAGAAAAAAGATTCCCATGTTGCATTGGGAAGTTGCTAGCAATTGCTCCCTTTCAGAGACATTCTCCACAAAATGGGGCAGCTTCCAGAAAGACCAGCAGAAAACCATACTGGAAATACAGCCTGGAAAGCAGTAGGAAGGTACAAGTCTTCCCCATTTCACACGACATTGCCATCAAGTCATCCGCTTTTTTTCCCCCTCTTTCCTCTCCCTTTCTTGCTCATGTGCTCCCCAGCAGGTGACACTTCAGAGCCTCTACTCTCAGCCCTGGACCACTACAGAAACCCAGGAAATTCACCCTGCCCTTCATCATCTCCTCCTCATGTCAGAATATGAGTTCTTTACACGTGCCTCTGGCATTAGCATTTCAGCACAGGCTCCTCTGCGGGCTGGCTGAAAGCACAGCACCCGGAGCGGTGGCAGCCCCTGTGCTCTCACTGCAGGTCACACCCTACACGCTCGTTCATCCCTTTCAGAAGCCTGCCGGTGCCAAAAATTCAGCTGCTTACACTAGTACTAGGATTTAAAGACAAGCTAACGTAAAGGACGTGTGCCGGCATGATGACAGCACATCCCCTCCCTCTACCTGCTGCACCCCAGTGAATGTCCCACAGCCTCTTGCAGCACCGCTCACAGTGCTGTGCTGGGACAGCGTTAGCTTGCAGCCAATGTCCTATCAAACCAGCTGTGCTGGACACCATGCAGGCATCTCGTTCCTGGCTGGGCAAAGGTAAGCACAGTTATTTCCCCTTGTTGCTCACCTCCCCTCTAACTTGCCTGTCCTGCTACATTTGGATTCATTTTTCTCGGCCCTACACCATTCTTTAGCTTTTTCCTGCTCGCAAAACATCTCAAGAGAAACAAATTTTGCAAGGACTGTGGCCTTTTTACTCCTTCTGGCACATTTTGATACCTACTGTACATCAAACTGAGAGCTCACAAACACACACTCTCTTATGACCCTACCTGCAGTCCACCAGGAGGTGGATGCTGATTAATAACTCATTGCACAGTGTGCTCCTGTGGTCTCCCTTGTACATCAGGGATGGTTACAAGGGCTGTGAGAGCTCTCTTATCCCTCAAGCCAACCCAGTCATTATAAAAGCATTCCTGAAGCAGGTTTAGACTGCTTTCTCTACCATTTCTTCTGCATGCTATAGTCTGCACCGGCTCCCTCTGTACAAGCAGTGGGCAGTTTTTGCCTGGGAGTGCTTTTGACACATGAAGTGTAAGCATTAAAATGTGCAAGGTAAGATGTTTGGAGCATAAAAAAGAAAGCAACAGCAGGCAAATAGCAAGGCCTAGTCTCTGGCCTTCATATTTCTGTGAGGAAAAGAAAATCAAAAAGCTCCCTGGTGTGGAAGGGGTGGAGAGTAGAAAGCACTGAGCCCTGAAGGCATGGTGTCCTCTCAACCACTGACTGCTAATTACAAGATGCTACCTGCCAACACCTGTCCACAACACAAAGAACACCCAGAAAGGCTATTTCAAAGTGTCTTCATAAAAAATAGGCAGGTTTATGTACACTGTCATTATCAAAAAGAAAGGTCATAGCTCTATGGCATCAAAGGGGCCAGGCAGCTTTTGCATCCTACCCACTCACCTTCTGGGGCAGGAGGCATAGGTGAGAGGTGCTTCAGGCAGCAGCAGTAGTGCCAGCACCTCTCCCACACCCTCCACAACAACTACGTGAGTGGCACAGGCCAGCATGCACCTCATGCCTGAGAGCTGTTCTGCAAAGGGATGGGAAGCCATGGGCTTCCTTCTCTCTCCAATATGATTTTCAGGCCAGAGCAAACCCCATCTGAACTGCAGCTCAGCTGCACTCCTCAGAGAGTTTGAAGATAGTCTTTTGGAAATAAATGTTGTGTTACCTTTGGGAGAAGCTGTGGACCATTTAACTCGCTCAGCTAGATACCACAGCCTCACATATATTAGGACACAGGAAACGGATGGAAGAAGTCTGTGGTTTAGGGCACTGTTGTCATGAGAGTGAACACAAAGTCACCCTGCAGCCACCTGAGCAGTTAGCCTGGTCAGAGAACGGAAACCCTGTGAGAAGTACTTACCCGCACGCTGTAGGTTGTTGCAGGCTCCCCCACACCTTCGGCATTCTGCGTGAGGCTCCTGTCCTGCCTGCCCACAGGAACTGCTTCCTCAGCTTCTCGTGTGGTGAAGTCACTCACTGGCTTTGGGTTTAGGGCCAGTTTGTCCAGGTCAGGCTGTGGATAAGAAGCTGAGAGGCAGCTGATCTCAGGTGAGGTCGGGCTACTTGGGATGGTAAAACATTCTGTGAGTTTGATCCGTGGCATTTCTTTCATTCCCAGGCAGAAGCTTTTCAGTCCTGGAAGGTTCGACGGGTTGGCAAGTTTAATGTTAGCCATCCGGGGGATCAGAGTGCACAGGGTGGTGCAGGTGTCCTGTGGCCCCAGGGAAACATCTTCTGTCAGTAAATTAGGTGTTGAAGAATGGGAAGAAGAGGAAGAACCTTTGATATTTAAAGATGTATGTTGTGTACCTTCATCTAGGGATGTTATGGAATCATTCCTGAATCGGCTGTACTTAGCCCTGTGCAGCATTCCTGGATGTCTGAATAACCCTACATACAGGATGTGTCCACCGAGGCTCTGCTGGCTGCGTTCTCTCATAGCCTTGGCACTTCTGTAACTGGATACTCTTGCATAAATTGGCTCTTAAGAAATAAATTACATGGAGATCAAGCAGGTTAAACAATAACAAATAAAAATACCTATTGGGTATTTTTGCCGGCTACCCCTTGAGTGGTTTGTTTTCCCCAACGGACGAGGTTTAAAACTGCGTGGATATCTGGTATTCTGTAAGCCTGAATAAAAGCAGCACACAGAAAAGCACAGAAGTGGTACAGCAGCTTCAGCTGAAAAGCTGCTACCCAAGCCTGCCTTCCTGCCTCCCTCAAGACAGGCACTAAATCCCACCCAGCTCTGAAGACTCACAGTTCTAGCAGCATCGCTAATCGCAGTCCTGGCTGCAGAAAAAGCTCAAGCATATTCCACACAAAGCAGAGCAAGAGAGTTACGAGCTCCAACATCTTTCCAGAGCGGCACGAACCCCGTAATGTGCCCAGCTCTCTGCATTTCCACCGTCGGCTGCCCCAGAGGCGAACAGCACCGCTGCGCTGCAACGCTCCTGCCCCGCGGCCAGGCACGGACCCAAGGTTTTAGAGAGAAACACTGCCCAGCGCCGGCGGCCCTCGGCGTCAGTCTCGCTAATTCCTGACGGAAAGTCCTTCAGCACCGTAACCCAAAAACCAGCAGGCCAGTGCCGCGCCTCAGCCGCCCTATCCCGCGGGGCACTAGCCCCGCAGCGCCTGGGCCGCCCCCCGCCGCAGCCTCAGCCGCCGCCGCCGGCTTTATGAATGAAGTTTTTTTGTGAATGAGGCTCGGCGCGTGCAGGCGGGCAGCGCCGTGAATGGCGCTCGGCGGGCGGCCGCGGCCCGGCGGCCCCCGGGGTGCGCCCGACAGCCAATCGCCGCCCGCTGCCGGCACACGCGCCCTCAGCGCGCGAGGGCGGGCGGGACTCTCCGGACGGTGCCGAAAATCCCGCAAAAGCCCTTTTGGGCATCGAGCCCCACCCCCGCTCAGGCCGTCCTCCTCCGGCGGCGGCAGCGGTAGCGACAAGGGCCGCAGCCGGGACTGTGGCGTCCGCGCCTTGCCCGCCCGGCCCGGAGGGAAGGACAGGCTCGGCCCAGCATCGCGCGGGCCTCCGGCAGCGAAAGCAGCCTGCCGAGTCTCATTTCCTCACCAAAAATATCTGGGGCCCCAGCACGAGTCAACTCGGCTCCGTGTAGAGCTTCGACCACTGGAGCAGCGCGATGGGAAAACAAACGCAACACCACGGGGTCAGACGGGCTCGGTTCATGCCCCTAGGCGAGGTCTTTTTGCGGGCTAGGTTTGCGCTACTACGTTCACCTTCCTGCTGCTGAGGGATGGGCGGACCTCACCCTCTCCTCGCCTTCAGTGCTGTAACTCAGCCCTGATAGGTGAGGAGAGGCCTGGCAGAGAACGGTAACAGCGGGAGGAGAGGGTGGAGGAACAGAGAGCGCTTACTACAACCATTGCATTTTTTCCTCTTACATGAACATTGCTATTAATCCAAAAGCTGTCAGAGTTGCTGTAATAAAGCAGGGAAAAACCCAGTCTTACATGCTTCTGGTGAAATACGTCCCAGAGGAAACAGCTGTTTGCATCAATGAATTTTGTGGAGGATGGTTCAGACTGATCACAAACATCAAACCCAAAGACAAAACCTGGCCCAGCCACAAGTTACAGAGAATGACTAATTTCTCATGAAGCTTTAATGATAGCTTTGAGCACAAAAGGAGAGAAAAAGTGCAGGAGGGAGGAACGGCCCTATTGATTGTACATAAAGTACAGAAACTGCTTGAACATTTTCCTTTCTTCATGCCCTCATTTTGATGGCATACCCGAACATGATATCATCATGGGTAGAAGCCGCCTCTGGCATGCAGAGGCCACAGCGCCCGCACGGGCAGAAAGGAGGGACCTGGGGCCAATGGCCCCAGATTTATTACTGCTGTAAAAAACACCATGTAACCAGACAACCCAAATATCTTCCTACCAGATCCATCTTTCTCTCCTTCCCATCTTTTCTTTGAGCACCAAGTATGAGTTTTTTGGTCTTAGAGCTGATCTTGACATAGCTGATGGCACCAGAAGAGGACAGCTTGGTGAGCAGGACTCTCCCTTAGGCCTCAGTTCAGGTAGAGACTTCTTTCTGGCTGTGGGGTGCCTGTGTCTGTTCTGATCCTTATCTCCCAAAACCTGCCATCTACTCCTTCCTCAGGAGGCAATTTCTGCCTCAAGAGTGTGAGAGAAGGACCAGGCACGGTCTTTGACTGCCCTGCAAGAAATTAAATCCCAGCTGTGTCCTACTACAGCTAACAGAGGTAGCAGCAGAAAAGGATTAACAAGAGTGGCTTTAAATGTGTGGAGAAAATGAACTTTTTGAAGAAAACAATAAAAATGATGCAATAACCTGTCCTTCGCTGATCACCCAAGAGCTGTGCATGGAGGCCTGCATGGGACCAACACCTGCTGCCCCCATGGCTAAAGCAGGTGCCAGAAGGACTTGAGGAGGCTTCCCCCAAGGCATGAGGGAACCCAGGACATTAACTGTCACTTGTCATCTCACAGGCACCAGCAAGGATGACCAGAGCGTGGGAGGTGAAGAATAGCTGGTGCTATACAGCAAGTTCCAGAGAAAAATGCAATTGTGGCAAGCTCTGTTTTCAGCACAATCAAGAAATACAAGCTCAAGAGAGCAGAACCCAGCAAAGAGCAGCATTGTCCAAGGAACAGCAGCCATTAGGAGGAGGGGGAGGAGGGAAAAGAAAAATGCCATGCCTTTGTAAATGAAAAAGCTTTTTTTTTCTTAAGGCTGAAAACAAGATTTCTGTTTAAGATACTGGGAAATCGGCCTCTAACCAGCACAGAGAACAAAGCGCCTTTAAGCCCTGGTGAAATTGAGCCTACAGCCTTCTATGCTGCCTAAAAGGAGCCTGTGTTTCTCACAGCTCGAGTTCCCAGTTGCTCGCAGTGCTTGGGGCCTAGGGAGTTGCCCCAGCTCACTGCTCCCCTGCCTGCTACTGCCCCAGCAAGACACAGAAAGGAGTCATTCTGCCTCTCACATGGTGCTGGCAATGGCAGCCAGGGCTGCCCCATGCGTGTTTTCTCAGGCTCCATAGGGATGCCCTTCTGGTGCAGAGTTATGAGTTAAAGCCTCTCAGTCACTATGTTAGCAGCCCCATCACACACAGCCCCACACAGGCTCTCAGTCCAAACACACTGCATGAAGAAGCGATGGGAGCAGCCACAGTCACATATCATTACACTGGCCAGGAGCTTTAGCAGGTATAACCACTCTGACAAGGCAGCACCATTACATAGGAGCAGGAACAAAAAGTTACCCACTTCTAACAGAGCCACAGAAAAGGAGGCAAGCTAGCAGCAGCCACATCTCCAGTATCACCACAGGGAGCCTCCGCAGCTCAGAACCCCCAGACACTATTGGGAGTGACACCATTTCAGAGCTGGAGCTGTGGGATCATGGCTGTGGCAGACATCACCCTTCCCCTTGCAGTGCAGAGATCAGGGAAAGCTGGACATGGCACAGGTAGTGCTCCCCGACATCAGGAAAGCTCAATGCAAGTTAAGGATCAGTTTAGAAAAGAGCAGCCATCTCAGCAGTCCCACACTGGGAGTGTGTGTGGGCAGCGTGGGGAGGGAAGCTGCTACCCACCTGCAGAGCACATCTGAGTGCAGTCACACTCTTGAAGTAGCTTAGAGAAAGCTGCTAATGTGCTTCTTGCAACTGGCATGACAGAGTTCAGCTTCTGTGTTAGAACATGGAGGAAATAGGGGATTTTTTTTCCCCGTATATAAATAGCGACAGCAGAGTTAATTCATGCTAAGGTGCACTGAGCTGATCTTCCTTCCTTCCTCATTGACATGCCTGGCTGATGCTGGCAGAAATAAGCAAAGTATTACAGAACAGCAGGAAAACCCCACAAGCAACAGCATGGTGGGAGGTACCTTTGGGAACCCCTGGAGCACAATTATTTGCACTACTGAAAGTCACACACCACTGTTTCATTTCAATTGAGATAAATATATTTTCCCACATATTGAATCATTTACACTGTTTTATCTCCTGTACCTTTCCCTTGTTCTGGCAAGTGCAGCGCACCTACTTCTCAGGGGAGTCAGAAGGGGTTTGCATGGGCTGAAGAAACAGAGCTGAGAGCTAATGGACTTGAGGAAGAAAAGGGCACAGCCCTGGATACAAAGCAGACATCAGACTATCACTGCTTTTCTGATGTTCTAGCTCTAAAGGATCCAAAAGTGCCAGAAAACGTGTCCTAGGGTGACATATAGACAAGCTGCAGTTTTCCCTTCTTGGACACCACAGCTGACCTGGTTTAACCATTCACAGCAACTCTTCTTTGACCAAGACCACAGCTATCAGACAACAGCAGCATGCTGAGATAAAACAGCACAAGGCAGGGCTGCCTGGCCCGGGCAAAAGGCACATTCTTGCAGCTGAGCACAAGTGTGAGGACCCTGCATGGTCTTAGGGCTTAGCTGGACATGCATCCTGGCCTTCCTTTTTGCCTCCTCTTTGCCTGGCAACATCACCACCACTTCAAACACTGATGGACTTTGCCTTTCCCACCAGGGCAGTCCAATAAAACATGGGAGAAGAATGAGCAAATGAGAGCAGAATGAGTTCTGTGCAAAAGCCCAAATTTCAGAGCCTGAAGATTGCTCAACAGGCAGCACAAGCTCAGTCCATCAATTCTGAAGGAAAGCTGTCATCAAAAATAAACCCAGTATGCTGCAGGCTATCAACAGTATTTGAGAAAAGGCAAAAGCTGAACACTGGAGGAGCACAATGTGGAGGATCCTTGCCACGGTAGTCCCTTCTGCAAGGTGGGTAAATGCCAGCAGCTTCTGCAGACTCAGCAAGGATGTACCAAACACAGAGCTAGTTAGAGCAGCTGCAACCCATCAGAAAACAACACTGCCCTAACCACTGCTTTCTGAAAAGAGGTCTGCACACTAATAGCTCAAAAACATATTCAGTAGTATTTGCTGACCTGCCTTAGCACCACTCACAAGGAGACTGAGTAACCTTGGGCAAAACCCAGCATTATCTGATGTCTGATGTACCACAAAGTGCTGAAAGCATCAGCAGATTAAGCATCTAGTACCTGTCTATGGCTTTACTTGCAGCCTGCAGTAAGAGGGACACAAAGACAAATTTTAACGTGAAGTAGCCTAAAGCTTCATCTCTGCAGAATTACCTACCACATGAAAGAAGTTGCAGCAACAGCACCACAAAACTACTGTCAACTCAAAAGGCAGTTGGAAGCAGTTGTGCCTTAGTAGCATCAAAAGGCTTGGTATCTATGCAGCAGTGGGCAGGGAGCATCCTTTCCCATAGCCCAGCTTATAGCTATGTTTTCATAGGACAATCCACTAGCACATATCTGAAAACAATAAATCCCACAACACAGTTGAACTTCTCCCATTGTCTCCTCAGCTTTACATAGGAGACCCCAGGAAACACTGAAGGTCACACCCACAACTCAGCATCTCCTGCTTCCGTATGTGGATGGTTGCCTTTAACTTAGTTGTAGCAAATGAGAAAGGAAACCTTGACATCATTCTAATTGCTTTATTTTGGTTAATGTGCTCTCTTCCTCTGCAGTCAGCATTCCTCTGTAACAAAGGTTTAGCAAGGTCTTCTTCCAGATTTTGCCACCCATGGCATTTTTGCCAGACAGCCCCATCTCTCACCTACTCAAGACAGCTGGTGGCAGCAGGAGCCCTCCATTCCCAACCACAGCTTGGCAAATCTCCAAAAGTTTGAAACAATTCTCTCAGGAGCATAATCTATCTGAAAATGCACCTTTCGCTTGCAGGAAATGAATGGCAGGTTGTTTACATCATCAAAAGTTTTAGTTTTCCCCTGAAAGATGGCACCCAACAGGACTCTTTGAGCAAGTTTGGGTTTTTTTTTTTAGTGAACTCTGACACCACATTGCCACCCCTCAAAGTTTATGTTTAGCATTGCTCCGGAATTCTGCAGGAAATGAGTAACCTACTATACAGGCACAAAGTAGTTTTAAAGTTAGTGGGGACACATTAAACTTCCCTATAAATAAGGGCTGGACAGCTGCCTACCTGGTGCTGCTGCAGCCATCCTGGGCAGCCGGGCAGAGGCAGAGCTGTCACACAGGTAACTGCAGGAAATGCACCTCACTCAGGGACCTCTCTCCCAATTACTGAATTCCTCTTTACTCACTGAAGGACTATCCTTGGAAAACAACAGTGCAAAAGAGAGATGGGTTTCAGATTGTGTCCAGATGGACACCCACACACATCTGCCTCACAAGAGCACGCTCAACCAGTGTCACTGGGAAAATGGCATTTAACAGCTACAAATAAAGCAGAGATTGTGTAACTGCCATCAGAAAGCAGATTCCAGCTCAGGTTTCCCTGCATTTTGTACTGTTGGTAACTCATAAAAGACCCAAAAAAATAAACAGTTGTCAGCTGCATCATATCCTTTGGGGTTGAGCATGGGGCTTATTCAGTCACTACTGGAGGGTGGGAAAAAAAATCCCTAACTTGATACAGTGATCCTAAGAATCTGAAAGCAAATCCAAAGAGCAATCATTGTTGCACAAATAGTGCAATTTGAGTGAATAGAAGCTTTCTACATGTCACAGATGTGCAGATTTATGAACTACCAGTCCAGTCAGTATGAAACTGAGCAAACAGAGCTCAGGTTGCTCTAGCACTCCTAGGAACTTCAGTGCAACAATATCAGGAGCAGGTTTTTTCTTGTGATGGTTCTTCCGAGTGTGTAGCAATGCAAAGCACCATTAAGTTTTTTTTCAAGAGGCAAAGACCTTTCCTCAAGGGTATTACAAAATGGTGTTTTTCAAATGGTGATGAAATGGAGAGGAAGAAAAATTCAGCTTCTAAGGCTTTAGAGTAATTAATTTTCCCATCATTTCCACAGCACAAGTCACATGGTGCCACCTACTATTTTGTACTTTTCAAAACTCCTCGCAGGCTGAGAAGAGGCAGGCAAAACCCAGATGTAATTTTGACAGCAAGTGTTAGCACCTACAAAGTAAAACTTGTAACAGAAGCTCTTTCAGCAAGACAACTGCAGCAGGAGAATTTAAATGTGAAGTTAATGCACGTAAATAAAAAATTTGAAATTACAGGATGAAGCTGGATCCTTTTTGAATTGCTGCAAATACTCTCACACGTGGGAGTTACAAAATCAGTTAATGACACTGTTACTAAAGCCAGAGAAGGGTAAGCAGTTACCAGTGAGTCACTGGAGAACAGAGGACAACATGCTGAGACTTTTGTGTTACTTTCCAAAGGCAATTTCATGCATCAGCTCATAAATAATGGAAAGTCAACTTAAAGTTGTCTCATTAGTAACATTTGAGAAACCCTAATTTTTGGCGATGCATGTAGTCATTCTTACTTACTCATTTGTTCTTAAGTACAATTTCCTCCTCAATATTCTGGACCTAGTTCAGTCTCAGAGACTCTGAAGAATGGTAGGTTTTCCTCAGTAATGTTTTTCTGGTCACTGAGATGGTGCATGGCAGCAGACACGGATTCCAGAATGTCAGGGCCCTCCACTAATCTTGTTTTTCACTTCAGCCTCTCTCTTCATTTCAGGTCTAGGCGGTCAGAGGCAGGGCTCAGCTCCCTGCACTTGCTGTCATCCCTGAGCTGGGGCCGGGGCATCAGCAGCCAGAGGCCAGGAGCCACCACATGGCTTCTCCACCCTGTGGCCAACTAAGGTGTGACACAGATCTCTTCCATCTCCTGTGATGCCAGGGTAGCATTTGCAAAGAAAGAATAAAAGCACTTGTAAACAAACATATCAATGTAATAAAGCTGTAAATGTCTACAATCATTTTTATTAGTTATGGAAGAACCCCCACTAGTATTTACATAGTGCAAAAAAGCTGTTATTACTCCAAAAAGTACGACAGACAGAACAATTATCCTTCATACAGCAAAAAAAGAAATGGAACAAACCCCTTCATATTGTATTTCATTATAATTTTTCTACTGCTTTAACCTAAATATTACTATAAATGTTAAGACATTAAAGATTAAACAGCTTTCCTATTAGAATCTATTTTAAAGTAAAATATCTGAACTATTCATGGACATTTAGAGGGTGGGCTGCGCCAACTGGTTTTCTACTTTCAGTGTTACCATTTGTTGGTGAGGAAGTTTCGAGTTAGACATTCTGACATTCTCTTGTGTGGGGCAGGGTGGGCAGAAACCCTAACATTACCGGTTTCTATGGCTTGCTTCTGCTGGTTTTTGTTCCCTTAACAAATCATCACATCTAATTGTTAAATGGCTAACATTGAATTCGACTCAATAGCTCCATTAGTTGGCACAACTTCACAGGAAATACTTAATGACAGTTTCAGCAAACAGCAGCTTCTCAAACAATAACACTTTTAAACATACGTATCTGAAGTAACAGTATTTAAAATTTGTGTTAAAGAACTGGACAGAATCACATTGTGTAAGCTCCCACCCACCCAAATAAGCATGAAGACACCCCTTATCTTTACCAGAAGAACACCAACAAGTGCATTACTGAACATTTTCTATAATTAACTTTTAAAACACAGGTCAATACCCTCTGTCATGGTTTAGCTCCAATCCTAAAACTACCTGCACACAACTGAAGCAGAAAAACACACCACTGATACAAGCCAGTGGAACTAATGCTCTTAAGTGTGTGTTAGCAGGATAAGGTCCTTCACCTCAGCCAGACATTGTTACTTGGTCCAACTAAGGACAAAAGTTCTCCAGAATTCTTCCCTTTTCTGTTATTTGTAATTATTTTTTTATTATTTTGACAAAGTATTTATATAAATAGGTTGTATACATAGCCACCTCTAGCAGTTTTACAGAACCCTATCCCTACCACAGATACATTATTTTTGACTTTACCAGATAAATTAAGTGGTGAAATCATGTCTATAAAGAAGGTCTTAAGAAAAAGTAGTTTTCCAAATAATCATTTTCACAACAAAAATATCTATACACCTATAACTACAGAAACACCTTTTCCTGGGGACAGTAGCAACCTGTATAACAAACTGCATACTTTTACACTGAAATAGAAATTCAGCTACTTCAAAAAAAAAAAAAAAGGACAAAATCACGGTACTGGAAAACATTTTTATGCTTTCTTTTTTAAATTCTGGTGATAACAGAATCAAAATTACCACAGTGAGATACTCTCCTCAAGTGCTTCAAGTGGCAAGGAACTTCCCTAATTTCAGATGCAAATGGATCACTCCCAAAGGAACTGCAATTTCTTTCTCACAGTTATTGCTCATACCCAGCTTACCAAAGAGGAAACACTAAAAACAGTTTCCTTTGCTTAGCTTCAGTTTGCTCCTCGAAGGGTGATCTGCCACATTTTAAAAATAGACTAGTTCCTTATTTGCTGGCAATTTGAGAGATATTAGAAGTGCTATATCACCTTCAAGAACTCTATTAAACCTGTAGCAAAACTGCAGTTAAATACTGGGCTGAATATTACAAGACCTCTTTGATATAAATGTCAGAAAACTTTAAAATGACAGTCCAAGTTCAGAAAAGACATATAAAAAGATGCGCCTTTGATGTTAATACTTCAAGATCAAAAGTTATTTGAATCACTGGCACTGAAAAAGCAAAATAAAAAGTTACAAACACCTTTGTTTTTGATGTTCCGGTCAAGTTCTGCCCTCAGTGTATACATGGATCTCAGCCGGCATCGAGACATGTGCTTACACATCCAAGGGCAAGTTTTGCTCGTCAGCAGTTCAAACACCTATCATTTCCTAAAGCAAAAGCTCTTTCAAAACATACAGACAGTAGAAATCTGCCATATGTACAAGAAAAGGTTTAACATTCAGGAGGCATCATTCTTTAGTCTTTGTTTTCCTATAAAATGCCTGTTCTAACATCTACAAAGATTACATTAAGGAACTAAGCACGTGACAGAACAGCCAGGTGTCCCAGCAGCTCTCTATACTGCTTATCTACATAGCATTTGCTATGCTTGTACCTAGCAGAGCATTATTTACATAGTACACACAGCTTCTAGTATTCTCATCAGCATCCAAAACACCCAGGGGTAGATGATTTCTAAACCTGGAGTTGTCTTTTCCCAGTGCAACTTAAAATGCCAGCTTCCCTAGTAAGTACTACAAGCCTTGGTCCCATATGAGTAAGCGTGGACTAAATACCCAAGTTATTGATTTCTTGTGGCTTTCAGCCTTCCCAGAAGGTTTTTAGGCATTTTGATAAAGTGATGAGGAAAAGTGAAGTGGAATTAAAAGAAACATCCATCTGCTACAGAAGTGTTATTCATGTGAGTTACTCTTTGGCTGCTCTTGTGATGAAACTCCTGTTGCTGGCAGTTTCAGTACATCCTTTGCCAATATATGGCAAAGACAGAAAGACTCCTTAGACACATCAGGTTTAGATACGTGCTCCACCTTCAGTTTGAAATTAGTTTATCACTGGTTAGTGGATTTCACTTCAATATTCAGAACGAAACATGGAACAATCCTCTAGCAACATGTATGTTTCAGGGAGGGAGTATTTCTTTTTCTTCTGTCTCCAAACTACTGAAATACCTCCCCATACTCTGGGCATTTCCTCTTTACTTGGAGTAACTACTTCCTTTTCTATTCCAGAGGTCAGCTTCTAAAGCTGCTACAACTATGAAAACAGACAAAGAGAGGTCACATTTTGAGCAAGAACTGTCAAAGATATAGCTTGAACTCAGCACAAAGGTGGCCAGGATCAAAAGCATGCAGATGAACACGTAGATGCCCTGAGCCACCACTGAATTCACACTTGCTATTCAAGGATATTCTTGGAATTTTTTTGCATTGTTACATAGATGACAACATGCAAAACAGCGTTCCTGAGGTAAGTGACACGACAAAGAGCAAATCATCAGTTTACTAGAAACCCTGGATAGGGATTATGGTTAATGAATAATGTAGTGTGGTTTGGCAGACAGCAACTGGAGAGCATGGGGAGTTTTTGTTTCCTTTTCCCCTCCCTGCCCCCTTGTAAAACAAACAAACAAAAACAAACCACCAAACCTCAAAGAGGTTAATTGTATCATTCTGGTTTAAAGTTTTTCTGGAATCAAAACTGTTATAGCTTATTGTAACCATCTCGACTATCAGCAGCTTTTTAACGATGCATTTGCTAAGACCAACTAAGAAGCACAAGAATCACACAGATTCCTCTAGTATTTACTTTTCATTAATACTGCAAATGGGTTTCTCCAGCTTTTCTTTAAAGAGACCCAAAATTTTACTTTTATCTCCAGACAGAACTAGAAAATTGTGACCAAATATGCTGATATGCCTGACAACACCGTAACACCAACACGAAGTGGTGGTAATTTGTCAGTCTTAATGTAAATTATGTGTTTGAAAACGAGCTCAATAATCACATCCTAAAAGAATCCTGCTTAAAGCTGGTCAGTTACAAGATGTTTCCTTTTTCAAAAGATCAAATGAATACTTACTACCAAGATTTTCCACAGTTTCTACTCTGGGCAATAGAAAATGACTGAAGAGCTAGTTTTTAAATCAACAGTAACAGACAGCTACAAAAATATTGTTGTGAATTAAATACACACATTAAATGTTTAACAGTGCAAAATGCTGAGATGAAACATAGGCAATAAGGGCTGCAACCTTTACAACAGTTAGTTTTAGTACAATTTCTAAAAAGTTCCTGAGTTTCTGCTTTTCCTTACGGCATGTAGATGGTGTCTGTGTGTTCTTTATTCACAGAACTGCAGATGGTGGGTTTATGTTGAGTGTTGCTTGCGTGCTTATCGTTTGTCCATTCCTCACCATCAGTGGCTGGATCACCCTGCTCAGAAGTCTCTAGTTCTTCCTCCTCACTTTGTTCGGCATTGTCTTCTTCAGCACCACTAAGGGTCTTCCCAAGCTGAAGGGTCTCCATAGTTCTCTGGGTCTCCGAAACCCAAGACTCAATTCTGCTATTAAGCTGAACCTCTACAGAAATTGGTTCATGGGCATAATCCTCATCATCGTCATCCTCCTCCTCCTCCTCCTCTTCTAACATTCCTGGTACAAGAGTACTGGTGGTACTGGTCATGGAGGAATTCAAAATATCTCGGCAGCTGCCATCCAGTGATCCTGTTTCTGTACTCTGCTGTGAGGCCCACTCCAGATTGTCATCTGGTTTCACCTCATCTTTGTCACCTGGTGTGGATTTTCCATGATTTGTTGTTGAGGTAGTGCCAGTTGTAGCCAGAGGTGGCTGTTTATTAACAGTGGCTTTTTCAATTTGACTATTGCCAGCTTTTTCTGGTACTGCAGTCTTACATGAGGATTCTCTCTCATTTTCAGAAGTTTCTAACCCATCAGATGTTTCCACCATATTTCTCCAGTTTGTTTCTACAAATGTCAAAAGAAGTTTAAGTAGGAAATATTAATTCTTTCCATACAAAAATATTTCTTCTGAATATTTGAGAATTGTTTAAATAGCAACAGGAGTGACTAATTTTAATATTCTGTGCTTGCTAGAAAATTTTCAATTAGAAAAATGAAGCAAGATGGGAGAGATGAAGCTGTGAATAACCTTGGGCTTTTACAGTAGCCTAAATCAGACATTACAGAAAGTTTAAAGTTTGTGCATTTAGGTTCCTGCTTAAACTGTGGAAACAGCAAATGTACCAGGGAGTTCCAAAGAGATTACTCTCAAGTATAACCAGGAGGCAGAAGACTGCCTCTGTATTAAGCTATTACTAAAGCATTTTTGAGAAGTCCTTAAAACAAATGAAGCAAGTTCACGACATCACAAATTAACTAAAGACAGACAGTAACCTTTAATTCAGTAAGAGAATGGAAAAAAAGAGAAGTCTGACTTCAAGTAAGCGGTTTTCCTCTTTTGCCCCCTCTGTCATCTGGCCTTAAGCAAGCAGAAATAAATTTGGGTTTTGCTCATATTGGAATCATTCACTGCCACCTCAAGTTTCAAAATTTTAAACTACATGCCTTATCTTCAGAGACATCGATAAATTTGTTTCTACCTTCTGTCGTTAGCTCTTCCTCAAGCATATTATCAGTTCTGTGTTTGGTATCAACTCAGAAGTCCAATGAAATGGAAGAAGCTACCCCCACTGATGGGAGCTAATTAACTCTCCTGAAGATCAGAAATTAGTTTTGATACAATTTGGGGGGATAGAAAACAACTTACAAAGCTACCTGAAGACTAAGCAATGTTCTCATATCTCTGAAAACTGTGGAATACTGCAAGTTATGAAGAAACACTAGGGTTCACTACACTTTGCAATAATCCTCATTTGGAAAACTCCAGCTTCTGGTTAGGTAACTTTGAAATATACTTACCATATTCTTTCTCATTCACTTCAGATATGGGTTCAGAAATAACACTACAGAATGAGATAGCACTTGCTGCAGAGGGGTTACGAGAATGACCCATGTGATGGGGTGCCTTCTTGACATTCTTCAAGGCTTCTTCTGCCTGCTCCTGTTCCATTGCAGCAACCATATCTCTGTATGCTTTTCTGGCCTCTTCAGTAAGTGATACCAGCTTATTAAATAGGTCCTAAATATGAAGGTAGTTTTTATAATCAGCACTACTTACTACAAATTTTCACTTCAAATTACTCCTTTTAGTCAAAATCATACCACAGAGTGAGCCTTAAGCTTATTAACACCAAGTATTTGCTTCCACACTGAAAGTTAATTCTTCTCTGCATTAAATAAAAAACATAACTTTGAGATGTACTGACTTCCAGATACTGTTTTTCTTACAATCTTAAGGCCTGCAGAGAATTTTAGATGGCAAATACAAATATTTGAGGGGTTGATGTCAACTGGATGGGGCCAATGTCTTTTCAGTGGTCAGCAGCAAAAAGACAAGCAGCAATAGCTACAAACTGGAACATAAAAGGTTTCACCTCAACATGAGGAGAAATTTCTTTACAGTGAGGGTGACAGAGCACTGGAACAGGCTGCCTAGAGAGGCTGCGGAGTCTCCTTCTCTGGAGGCTTTCAAAACCCACCTGGGTGTGTTCCTGTGCGAACTACCCTGGGGTGATCCTGCCTTGACGGGGAAGTTGGACTTGATGATCTCTGGAAGTCCCTTCTAACCTCTAAAGTTCTGTGATACAAGTCTATTCAAAAGCTACAACAATGTTGCCAGAGTGTGTTGACATAATTCTCTCAGTTCCGTAAATACTGACTTGAAAAAAGCCTCATAAACCCTAATAAAGACCAGGTCAGGGCCTAGTGCACATTAGCTAAGTGAGCTCTATGAGCTCTAACGTAAAACAGCTCTTAACTTCAAGGCACATAACTATTTACTTAGGCAATTTAAGTGAATGCAATTACTCACCTCAGCACCCGAGTAATTGAAGATACCCACGACACTAACAGGAACCAGCTTGTTCACACAGCGGCCAAGAGCTTTACGACCAAGTGCAAAGACAAAAGGAATTTCCTGTTCCCGTGCCATGGCTATTACATTATAGAGAGCCTCATCTAGTCCACCTTGAAGAAAGCAATTTTAAATAGGTATCTTCTCAGTTTAAGTCATAGTACAGTGCAGTGCAATAGTATCCCATTTTAACTGTAATTAGCCAGTACAAGTTCCATGCACACAATCACCAGCTACTATGTCCTACAGAACAGCAAGCTACACATTTCATTTATGAGTATAGATCAAGGCAATGTTCTGTATTCTCTATTAGTCCTGCACAAAAACTAAACCAGAGTTTTTCACAATGCCTTTCTGGAGCAGAGTTTTGCTCTTCTCTTACCTTTGTTTACATGTCTGCTTGTGGCAAAATTTGTTGGTTGGCCAACTAATAAATACATCCCTTGTGAATAAGGTTGTTCTAGAGCAGATTGGAAGAGACTCAATGTGGAGTGGCAGTTACCCTTCCCATTCGGGAACTGATTGTGGAAATGTTACATCATGCATAGCGACTAAAAGAAGTCCTGACCTTGCTACCCCGCACAAGAAAAGTGTAAACAGTCCAAGTGCACCACTTCTTTCATCATTTATACCTTTTGACTGAATTTTCTCACAGTTGGGAGATATGATGACACACTTGATCTTGTTTAGTTTCATATGCTTAGTAACCTCACGCAACCCCATAACAAGCCTTCTCCTTGCTTTAGCTCTCATGGGATCCTTCTGATAAATTCGTTCCTGGAAGCTGACGAGCTCTTGCAATAGAAGAGTTACACACTCATCTATCTCTTTACTTAGAACTTGGTTACAGTATCTGTTAATTAAAACAAAACATTGAAGTATTGGCATTAAAGCATAACCAACACTACTTCACAGAGTCTATTCTTTTACCACAGAAAAATAATTCTGCTTTCCTAGAAGTTATTCAAGTGTTAAGTTACTAAAACAATTTCAAAGACTGTATACTTTAAGTTAAAAATACATCTTGAAAACACTTATATTTCCAGTAACATACCTCACTTCAAAAAGTCAGTCAAAAATGGTTACTAAAAAGCACAAAAGAAATATTCTAATAGGTGCCACGATCAACTATTCTTTTCCTTAATGTGGTACACTATAAAGACATTAATAAGAACACCTAGTAATGTATTAAGTGGCTATTACAGTACTTTCAGCATTCATAAGTATTCCTACCTTTCCAGTGTGTGGCACTCATTTAAAACCCAATTTTATAGAGTACTTCTACCTAGGTTATTAGTTGCAGTTACCAAAGGTAAGTCCAGAGCACATGTGTCTACCCACACATACACACACACGTGCTTGTACCCACACAGCAACCCACATTTGGCGAAAAGCTCAAAACCAAACAACTTGCAGAAACAGCTACTGAGGAAAAGGTAGCTGATTTGTTAAACTACTCCTGCATCCACTAATCCTATCAAACACTTAAAGGGGACTTAAGTAGAAGCCTTGAATTTGTATCAATAATGCAGAACTTACTCTCTAAATCTCTTGCTGTGAATTTTTGTTATGGCAGAAGATGCCATTGGACTGCCTATTCCAGAACTAGCAGGTGAACCTTGTGACACTGGGGTCATGCAGTACGGAGAATTCTGACTTGCTGGTGAAAGTGAAGTATCACTAGGCATACTCAATCCAGTTTCTGAAAGACAATTTTGAAACATTAAAAAAGCAGAATCAGACTTGTTATGTAGCACTCCCTTGTGTTTTCCAAGCTGATCTCAGAAAACACTAAAGGGGTATTATATATTCATCAAAAAGTATACAAAGCTCAGTTTGGGCAGAGGAAATGGGAAAGGAAAACACAGCTAACTACTACAACTTTAAATATTTAACTAACTTCTTATTCCTAGAATATTTAAGAGCTTCACACTTCAGTCAAGTGAAGTCAGTTGCAAAAAAAAAATAATTAAAAAAATCAATCTCTGATGTAGTCCATCTGGAATCTTGATAAGACACTTCCTTTCTTCCCACCTCCCCACCCAAAACACAAAGACACTGAAAATTTTTTGGAGTTTCCCAATGGCTACAAATCAACAGCCCCGACACCGCAATTGACTGTTTAACAAACTGGAAAACCTTATTTATGGTTTGCAACTTCTGTCTGGAACATTTTCAGAATGGTCATCTTTAAAAAGCACTATGATCAACCTGGCATGGGTTGACAGCACGTCACATTTTGTCTGCTAATGAAAAATGCTGTCAGCTCTGGCATATGTTTGGAACATCCACTCATAAGAAAATTAAAAAGCTGTATGGAGATTATGTACTTAGAACTCATACTGCTTGAGCCTTCCACAACTGAGGGACAGACAAGATGGCTCAGAAGAAGGTTCCCATTTGCAGTATTTTGTAATGCTGAAGAAGTTAAAAGATAACGTCAATAAACTGTGCTGCATAAAAAGAGGAAGACAAAAATATTAAAGCAAGCAAGTCAGGACAAATTTAAAAAGAAGGAAGGAATAGACAAGACACCTACCCTCTTGAGAGGCCAACTCCTGAGACTGATCAGGAGTCAAATTTATATGGACCTCCTTCTGTTCTTCAGATCCCAAAAGGCTATGATCAGTAGATAAACGGCCTTTCTTCTCTTCTCTCTCTTTCAAAATAATCTGGGAACAGAACCAATAGTTATCAGCATCTGAAAGTTATTGAGAGATACTTAGAAAAATATCCAATTGATTGAAATAACAAAGTAAGTTGAACCAAGTTTTCAATCTCCCTACTCATGCTAAGATAGGTAACCCTGAACTCATTTCAAGCTCCTCTTTGATCATAAAGCATTTCATTCCAGTGTTTTACAGATAGCATACTCAACACTCACACTTCTACATAAAGAGAGCTTTCAAAAGTTGAAGTATTAAGTACTATCATTGCTTCTAATACATAACATTATTTCCTTGTTTTTTAAAAGATGACAAACACCTTATGTAAGAATACTAGTCATTCTTCTGCGGCATCACAGCTATAGAATTATGTCTATAAAGCTCAAAGCTAAGCACCCATGAATATATTGGTATCACTGTGGTAAGAACAAAGTCATTGACAATAAAGAGTTTAGAACACTTTTCTGAACTGTGGAGTTGTGAATTCCTCTAACTCAAGTAGGTAAATAAGAAAGAGACCCCTGGCAAAGAAAAAAACACCCAACCAACACAAAACAGGCAGCGTACAGATACTGTAACCAGTATTGGTGTGTAGCCAGCTGTACCAGTTTTTAAATCATGTGGTGCATGAGTGCAGGTAATACGCAAAGTTTTTGTTTTAAGAGGGCTTTCACAGCATCTTTTTTAGGGCTTTAAAAAAAATTATCTTCTGATATTCATACCTACTGCATTTCCTCTGTCTACATTCATCAACCAATTATGCCTAAATTACTTGATTAAAAATGGTGGCTTTACTTCAAGTTCTACAGCCATCTCTAAACAGCAAGTTGTAAAATATTAAGTTCGCATACTACATTGCACTGCACACTAGGATACATCAACGTGAAAAACTACCCAAGTTTTCCTAAGGGTGTGTCCAGCAGGTCTAGGGAGGCTCTCTTCCCCCTCTACTCTGCCCTGGTAAGACCACATTTGAAATACTGTGCCCAGTTCCGGACTCCCTAATTTAAGAGAGACAGTGACCTGACGGAGAGAGTCCAATAGAGAGATACAAAGACAATTATGGGACTTGAATGTCTCTCCTGTGAAGAAAGACAGAGAGCTCAGGCTGCTTAGTCTTAAGCAAAAAGACTGAGAGGGGATCTTATCAAGGTCTATAAGTATCTGAGGGGTGGGTGCCAAGATGAAGGTTCCCAGTAATAGGACAAGGAATAACAGATACAAGCTTGAACACAGGAGGTTCTGCCTCAACATGAGGACATGCTTCTTCATTACAAGAATGACAGAGCACTGGAACAGGCTGCCCAGGAAGGATGCAAGGGCTCCCTCTCTGAAGAGCAGGAGGGGTTGGATTCCATCTCCGGAGGTCCCTTCCAAACCCTAGCATTCTGTGATTCTAGTGTTTATACTTAAATATATCAACACAGGTTGCAAGAATTTATTTCTATTCCCTTCAACTAATTACAGAGGCAGAGAAGTTATGTTACATGCCTAGATCCAAAGGACAGGACAGCAATGCAAAAGGAACTAGAGCCAGAATCTCTTGACTCTCACACTCTCTCACTCCATACTTACAGTTGCTAGCCCTAAGTTAAAAAACACCAATTTTCAGTTCTGAAGTATGAGTATGGGTCCAGCTCCAGGGTTGACATGTTTACCTTTTTAAGTGCTGTAGGGCGTTTCAGTTTTGCAATCTCTCTTTCTTTTCCTCGTTTCACTTTTGGGGCAGTTGAATCCAAAGGATTAAGGCACCCCATAGACGGCTGTCCCTTTGTTAAGGACTTTCTGTTGGCAGATTCTTTGGTATGAAAGGGAGCAGCACTGCCAACTAAATACAAGATAGATATTAGTTTCACCAAAAGACATGTCAGCTTTACTTCAATGCTGTTTTCAGAAATTCCACTAATGAATTCTCAAAGAACATTTTCCTTCCGTGGAAAAAAAAAAACCCACCAGCTCATAATGACAGGAAAAATCACGTCATCAGATATTGTTGCTTCCAGATGGTTTTAAGCTTTCTTCAACTTAGCCTGACATTTTAGGAAAGGAATTACTTTAATACTGGTAAGGCACGTCTCTCAACTGACTACATGTAGCTTTATTAGTAAAATGGTAATAGTAAGGTAACTTGCAAATATTTATCCAAACATTTTTGGTTGTCAAAAACTTGATTAATTGACAGGACAAAACAGATGAGAAAGTGTGACATGTAGTTAAGTATCATCTGCAAGAACGACTAATGCAGTCTCCAATGGAAATACCAACTATTCTTTGCTGAGCTGTGTTTGATATGACCTCAGCAACTTGAATTAATGTTTGAACACAGCTGAAACTCAAAGCAGGTAAATGAAACACCACAGAAGCAGCAAAGTGGTAACTATGTGCATAACGATGGGCTCTAGGCTACATCCTGCTCAGGAATGAGATTCATGCATTGTAATAGGTAACTACACGAATGTCAGTTCTGTATTCAGTAGCAAGGATTAAAAAAAGTTGATTTAATATTAACTGTTGATAAAGAAATAACAAAAGAAGAGTTAAGTCACTGCACACATTCATGATGGTACTAAATATCGTGTGCATACCTGACCTTATTTTCAAAAAGATACAGTTTAACTACACAAAGGCACAGAGAAAGTGATACAGATCATTGGAAAAGACATGCTTCCACAATGGGATAACTAGAGTAGGACTCTTCTTCAGATCAGAAAGGATGACAGACCTCTGAATGTCAGAGGAGGAGAGAAGAGAATGATTGCTCAGTCTTTTGCAATATAAAAGTGCTGAAAGCTAACAAAATACTAAGTAGGGCAAAAAAAAAAATCCCCAAATAAAACCCACTGAACTCCTGACCCCATCCTAAATACACACAGTAGAAGGAAAGAGAAGTGACTGTGCCCCTGTAGTTAATACTGGTGAGTCTACACCTCAAACACTGTGTTCAGTTTTAGGACCCTCACTACAAGAAAGGCATTGAGTTACTAGACCATGTCCAGAGAAAGGCAAAGCTGGTGAAGTGTCTAGAGAATAAGTCTTATGAGGAGCAGATGAGGGAAATGGGAGTGTTTAGCCTGGAGAAAAGGAGACAGAAGGGAGACTATTACTCTCCACAAGTCTGTGAAAGGAGGTTATAGCAAGGGAGAGAGTCTGTCTCTTCTCCCAAGCAGCTAGCGACAGGACAAGAGGAAACAGCCTCAATACAGGCCAAGGGCAGTTTAGATTGGGTATCATGAAAAATTTAAGTCAAAGTGTCAAGTATTTGAACAGCCTGCCCAGCACAATGGTGGTGTCACCACCTCTGGCAACATTCATAAAACACATAGACATGGCACTTCAGGATAAGGTTTGGTGGGTGTAATGGTGTTGGGTTGATTGCTGGACTGAACAATCTTACAGGTCTTTTCCAGCCTTAATGAGTCTAGGAATCTGTAAGAGCTTCTCCACACAAAGTTGTAAGGCTCAAACTAGCACAGGTTAGAATTGAATGCCATTGGACCTTACATGCAGTAAAAACATGATGGAAGTGATTGATGGTTTAAGAAACAAACTTAAGTATGAGAAAGCCTTGGTCCAGGAAACCCCGAAACTATCAGCAGAGGCAGGAAGAATATCTTGAAGAGTATCCCGCTGCATTACAGTTGCAGATAACCTCCCTAAGCTTCCTTTAAAGAATTCTGTAAAAATCTGTGGTAGGTTTGGTTTGATCTAGTGCAGTTCTTTCCACATATTCATTACAGCACTGAATTAGTCTCAAGACAGGAATCCCAAGTTTTAAATAGTAGGCCTTTTAAGAGAAGTTTGATCTCAAATTCTATATGGACTTTAACTACTTTGTACTACAACTTGGAGGAAAATAGCACAGGTGAATTTTTCAAGAAATGCATTTAGAAACTATTCCCAGGTTATCATGTTTGCGTTCAAAAGCTAAAACTTGACAGAAAGAAAGCATATTTTAAATACTCGGATCAATCACATTCATATTGCCACAAAATACATTTGGCAATAATCAAGCAGATTAGAAATACCTGTGTATGAGAGAGGCCTGGTGTTGGTGATCTGACGAGCTTTCATTGCTTGCTGCTGCTTTTCAAGAGCTGCTAGCATATCACCCAAATCTAACTGAACAGGGGTCTTGCTCTTCTTCCCAGCTGCTTTTGACAGAGCCTCCTGTAACATCGACACCACACGCTGATAAATGCAAAGAATGGTTTGCAGGAAAAAAAGATTCTTGCCATTATAAAGAGGAGCAACACCTCTTTACTGGGGGTGTGGGGAGTTGTGCTACACACTTGAAGTTTTTTCTGTTCCATGCTGATCTCTGAATACTCTTGAGCTGTTGCAAGTGCTGCTGCCAGGGCCTTCTTCTTCTGACTTTTCGCACGCTTTGGTACAGAGGTTGTAATTGGAATGGGAGTTTGGACTATATTGATTGGAGAATTCTCTGGTAAGTCATCCAACTAGGATTTTAAACAAAGTGCAAAAAAACCCCACAATTAAAGACCTCTTCCTCAAAACCACAGGACATGTGCCTCCCCAGAAACCAAATGAACCATTACTTCTGTCAGTGTGACACTCCAATTAAGTATAGCTAGATGCAACTAGAAAAAACTTAAGTATTTAATTTTTATAGGCAAAACCAATTTTATTTGTTGCAAACTATGCTTTCAGAAGGTTTTCCAGTCTGATTACTACATAAAGGAATGTTTTTACCCCCCTGTGAAGATATCAGATAAAGCTTTCTTTCCTGGAAAGCAGTCAGATTAAGTAATACCATATATAGATGAAATTAGTTTTCATCTCAAAAGTCCTGTTTCATCTACTGTTCACCCAAAATTTATCATGGAACTCCAAAAAACACGAAAGTCATGAGAAACCACCAGTAAGACAGAAGTTGGGAGTTGGACGAGTTGGACTTGATCCTCAGAATTCCTGTCTCGGATATCCCAGGATTCTAAGTGTCTGTGTTATGTATTTTACAGTTTCACTTGTTAACGATCTCACTAGTACACAAAAATCCAGCAGTCTTTGTTAAGATGGGTTCTCTGTACCACTTTAACTGGCATTTCTTTAGCATCCAAAACTAGCAATACAAATATCCTAAGAACATCACAACTACCACAAAGTATTGTGGCAGAGATTCATTAAAAAAAGGAAACAATTCAAGTAGTCCCAGGACAACTCAAATTATAAATGCTTTGCAAAGTGAAATAATCACTTACTACTTTGGGTGAAATCTTCTGCTGGATGTTTTTATTTTTGCTACTGCTGTTGTCACTATTTAGCTCTGGAAATTCTTCTTCATCCTAAACAACATACAAATTAAGATTTAACAGAATGAAACCAGAAGTCACAAGAAAAGCACCAACTGAAACAGCCGAAGCTAAAACAATGAACTGAATTCTGAAGTCCTACAAAAGCTAGAAGGGCTTAGAAGTGACACAAATAGAAAACAAAGAGAAATTAACAAAGCCTTCCCTTATCCAAACAACCTTTTTCAACAAAAGAACTATTTTTTAATGTTTTATACTAATGAAATCCAGTTAGAAACAGGGAGGAGAGGGGATAAAGCACAGAACACAGTAATTTATCTGCAAGCAAATGGAGACAGTTACTGGAAAGTTTTTACTTAATTTGTCAGTCTTGGATAGTTCTAAATTCTTACTTTCCACAACACAACTGAAATCATGTAATAAAGTTCGTGCATTACACTGTACACCTCTGGAGTCATGTGTTTTTTCAGCTTAACCCTGTTGAGTATATTGCTTATGCCAACAACTTGAATGACTACAGAGAAACAATGTTTTCGTACAACACTACCTCAAAATACAGAGGCTCAGGACTCTGCTCTGTTCTGCTCGACTGACTCGTAGTCAAGGGTTTTTCATGTCGTTTCTGCAAATTCTGTCTTCTTTCTGAAGAAGTGCTGTGGTCTCTGCACCTGAAACTGGACTGAAGAAAACAAATGTGATTGGCACTTTGTAACTTCAGTTTTTCAAGATGTGTGCATGCTCACGTAAGGCATTCTTATGTCTGCTTACTGGCAACCAGGAAAGTACAGCTTTCACAGAATTGGATTTAATGAACTCTATTTTGGTGTTTTGTGCTGGTGGGGGGTGCTGGTTGGTTGCAGGGCATTTTGGTTTTGTTTTCTGTTGTTCTAAAAATCTGCACCAATGTATTCTACACTTAAGATCAGATCATTCCCCCTCAAAGCCAAATACAGTGTCTCTACATATTCATCCTTAAATTTCTAATTTAAAAAATAGGATCCTTTTGGCCAAACAAGAAAAGAACAAGAGTTGCTGGTCACTATATAACTGACACAAACCCTCAGGAACTATCTGTAACCATGATCAAAGAACTTTCTCCCACTATGTAATTTTCTGCAAGCAATTACTGCAATTATTTCAATGTGTTTTATGACAATGTACAGGCACAGAGCTCCATCAGAGACCTCAGTATACTGATACAAACACTATGTGAATTGTTGGTAGAAACCCATATGCAAGATTGGCTGGCTGAAAGCAAAGCACAATTTGAATCTCCCACATTAATGTATTTCTCAAGACAATGTTTTGCAGACCTTGTACAAACTTAATTTCAAAGGAAAATAGTTTCTAGGACACTTCTGCCTTGAGGAACAGTGAATTTGGCTAGGAAAGCCTCATTTAAAACTCCTTGTGCCAGCTTTGTTTCAAAAATCTCTAAAATAATTGCCAAATTTAGTCAGAACCATGAAAGGAAATTTGGTTCCTCTTATTCTCCCAATGTCATAAACCAAAATAGTGGCTTCTAAAAGCCTCCTACTTGACTCAGAACTGCTACATCACCAGACACAAAGATCAGCAAGCTTCTACATGTAATAAACCCATAGATATCAAAATGAGAAGATTCAAGACAAATTAACAATTCCATTTAAATAACTGAACAGGGCAAGCTAGCTCATCTGTGCACGCACGTCTGTCTAAGATAAAGCTTCCACTTCAAGCTCAGCTGTTCTTGTCTACAATAACTAAATCAAAGCAAAACCCGTGTTAAAGCAAAAGACACATGTGTTAGCCTCCTCACCCTGGTCTGCACCCTAATCTGCAACAAAATTAGTAGGAAGGCCACTTTCTCCCCACATACTAATTGCAGAAATCCTGTTCTGCTTGAATAAAGTTTTACAGAACCTTCAAGATCTAGCATAAACCAATTTTAATTCATTTATTAATAAAAATTATAAAAGTAGGGTATGCAAATTCAAAAGAGCGTTTCAAGGACAACAGGAGTGGGAACAGAGGACTCCAGTTCACTACCACATCAGAGTCCAGAAAGATTGGCATTTTTTTCCTTCTGAAGTGCAAGTGGGTCAAAAATTGAACTAATTTTTCTACACCCATACTGTCTTCATTTTACAAGTTCCTACATATATCTACCTAGGAAGAACATTAGGTAAAGAATAGCCTAAAGGCAAGAGAATGCCATTTGCTTGAATTTATATGCATAGATACATATGCACACATACTTTTTACATATATACATGTATAGTGCTAGCTCAAGAAACATACAAGGCAGAAATATAAACTGACTTCTAGATTATGTTTCTGCACTTCACATTCACTGTTTGAAATATTCATTAAATGTTAATTTTTTTAAATCAATTTGAGTTCCTTATTTGTGTATATTGCAAGAAACAGGATACTAAAATTTTAGAACCATTAACAACACACCTGTGAACTATTTCTTTGTTCAGCTTGTCTTCCACCTCTAGAAAATGTCTGAGTTTTTTCAATCCAAGGTTTTTTTTGAGTTGCCTGAGAATTAACATTAGCCCAATTTACACCATCTGAAAAAGAAGTGCCATATATGAGAAAGTTAATTAGCAGAACAAAATGTGTCATAATGATACCCATGCCACCACAGCCAGGAACTCGATTTTGATACAGATAAAGGTCTCGGAGAAAGCCTGATTCTTCTCCTCTGACATTTACTTCTGCAGCTATTTCTAGATACTAGAAGAACTGCCTTTATGCAAGAGTTAGATGATAAACACATAAATTGCCAATAACTAGAAAAGCAGTCAAAAGTAATCTCTGGTTCACAGGTAATAGCCATTAGTGGTATCCATTACCACAAGACTAATGACCGTATTTGTTCATGTTACAGCACTCCTTTAAAGCCTGTAAAAGTAACACCACTTCTGCTATAGAGAATGAGAACTGCTTGACTCTATTGCTACCTAGGTACAAGCAGAGTCACAAGGGTAAGGAAGCTTGAGAACAAAATATAACAGTCACAGCATTGTCTGAATACTTCCATTGGAGTGCTGGACTTTTTAATCCTCTCAAGAAAGGCAGCTGCTAATAAGGCCAGTCTGGATAAGGCTCTGAGCAGCCTGGTTTAGTAGGAGGTGTTTCTGCCCACGGCACGTGGGTTGGAACTAGATGATCTTCAAAAGGTCCCTTCTGACTTCAGCCGTTTCACGATTCTATGAAATCTCTAACATTAACTACTCATACACTTGTTCATTCAACAAGTAACAGGGGTCTTGATAGAGATGGTAGAAATCACAGCAAAGACATCTTCACAAGTATCTGATCAGTAGCATGCTACAAGTAGATCAAGAGATAGTTCCCAGAAATACGTAAAGCAAAAAAATAAAGAAGTGATCCAGCCAAAATAACAACAGCTCACCAATGAAGATAATGCTTACTTGTATTTATTGATGGGTCTGCAACCTGAAAAGGAAAAGAGCAATTTTTAGTCATTTTTAGTAGCCTACAGGGTACAAATATAGCTAACTTATTCAGTTATATTTACATACATTAATTGCACAGGAATCTGTATTTCTTGAAGCCATAGCTGCAGCCTGGTTATTGCCATGCTTAGGACTACAGTAGCCACTGTCACTGTCAATGTCTGCTTCACTTGCACCCTGTTCACTAGATGACTCTGCAGCAGGGTGAGAAGTTCTTCTGCGTCTGCCTTTTGATTTCCAAAGCAATGCAGAAGAGCTCTCAGAAAGTGACTTATTAGCTATATCTGAAGGAAAATCTGCAAGAACACACACAAAATTGTACAGGAAATGTTTAAAGACATGAAAAAAAAAGGACATCATACAAACAATTTTAAAAAGTCAAGATGCTTGTGCACATGACAACAATTTCCTTTATTAAAACCAAAACCAGCAGTGAATTTAAACAAATTGACTAGGTACAACTATTAACACTAACAGTCAACTCCTTCAAGTGTGGCAGGAGTACCAAATGATTGCAATGTTACAATGTGACATGTTGAGTAGGTCTCTCCAACCACCAACATCTTTGCTTCATTATATTTTTGATCTGCAGAGACTTCTCTTAGATCTACAAACAACCCATGTTCACTTTCTTTCAGGAAGTACACTAAACGATATGTAATTCTAGTTATTTTGTACACCCAGAACGCAACAAATTACCTGTTTGCTGCGATGCATCAACCAACAAAACAATCTTTGATCTATTCTCAGGACCTGATGAACTGGTCTCCTTTTGAGTGGCAACATTTTTCACTGGAGGACGTTTATTTTTTATGTGCGCCTGTAACTGCTGCTGCTGTTTTAAAAGATTAGCCACACATACATGTTAAGTTATATGAGGTGACTTCCTAGTTGTAATCAAAGCAATTAAAATTTCTAATGCTCTCTACAGAAGCCATATGTTTAATGAGATTACAGGAAATATTCATAAAAGTATTTATTAACCTCTTTGCAGTACTTTGTGTGAACTGTTTGAAATAATGTGGAGGTATCAAAAAAGTAAAGAAATGACATTTATAATTCCTTTGTTCTCTAATGAAATAATATGAAGCTCAGACTAAACTAGCATAGCAGCAATTGAAAGGAGTTTCACAAGTTATAATTGCATGTTTTAGAAACTCATTAAATATTTACCACAAAATATCATAGTAGGTAGTTCTGCTACAATCTAACCAGGCCCTTTTCTGACCACCGTTTCTGGCACTGATACCACTGACATACATGTTCTTGCTCAAATGAGATGCATGCTTACCATGCAAAGATGTTTTCTTTATACAGTTCTACCAAAAACAGACTTACTTTTTGTATGACTGGTCCTCTGTTACTGCTCCTGCTTCGCTGACTGGACAATGGAAAGACTTGGCCTGATGGGCTGGGACGCTCAGTGCATTCTGTAGTAACTGTATTTACAGCATTTGCTGTTTGAAAGGGCGCAGAATAGGGAGCAGGGAAAGGATGATAGAAACCCATGACCTGAGCACATGGTGCTGGCATCAACTGGTAGTATGCATATTCTGTAGAAACAGGTGGCTGTGCAGATATTATAGGATAAGCAAGGTATGGTCCTGCAGGATTTGGGTTGGGCTGCTGCCATCTGATGTCACTGTTGTACAAAGGAAACGGTCTGTGAAAATCAAAAGCAAAGATAAAGGTTCAGTAAGCTGCTTTTGCCTCTCAAGAAAATTTACCTTTCTACCAAGCCCTTGAAAACAAACAGCACACCAACCAACCAAATAACTACAACTCATTTGTCTAATGAGCTCCCACCTTTAATAGTTGAACTTACATTTAATAGAACTGTTGCCAACTGAATATAATGCAAGTTTATGAATCATTTAAGTGCACAATAAATATCTCTGTTAATTTTGCATTTGTATAAACTTAGATTTCTAGTGTTAAACACAAATAAAATATAGGCATTTCCTTTGACAAGTATCATAGAATCAACCAAGTTGGAAGAGACCTCCAAGATCATCCAGTTCAACCTATCACCCAGCCCTATTCAATTAACCAGTGCACTAAGTGCCTCATACAGTCTTTTATTGAAGACCTCCAGGGACAGCAACTCCACCACCTCCCTGGGCAGCCTGTTCCAACAGCAAGTACTTCAGATCCATTACTTTTTAATCATTTCAGATAACATATAACCTAAGTAGATACATAACCTAACAGAAGGTAAGTTAGCAGATACATGTAACCATGACCTTCGTCAGCTAACTCATGGCCAAACTTGCCATCAAATTGCATACGTGAAATCTGGCATTTACAAACTTACTACTGAAACCAAGAGTGGAGACTTCTTGTGTTTATTTGGGTTACAGCACACCCCTTGGAATCTATGAACCCAACTCTCTTCAAATCCCTAAAAGACCTGGAGACCATTTACATGAAAAATGAGGAGGTACAAACATTAGAGAAACAATAGAAGTAAGGACTCAGGATAATTTTAAATAGTCAGAACAGACAGTGTCTAAAGGATTTTGTTACCTATTCAAGTTCAGCAGCTCTAAAGTCCCATCCCAAGCAAACATTGGATATATTTTTCACAAATAAACAGCAATAATCATTTATGCCTTCAATTAAAAAAAAAACTTAACATTGAAGTTGTGCATTCAGTGAACATGACATTTGGGCTAGAACAAAGAATTCTTAAACTCAATGTATTGTAATACATTATGCAAAAGTAACCAGATACAGCAACACTTAGTACAAGCGTCAGCTGCACAGAGTTTTGCAATAGAAGGATCCAAGCTGGACACCTGGAGCCTTGCTTCAGTATCAGAGATTCACACACAGAGCCCTGGACTGCTCTGGATAATGCAAAAGCACAGCAGGTGACCTTATAAAGGATTTGTACCAGACCTCTACAGTCAGGGAAAGAAAAGCAGCAAACACTACGAATAGAGAAACGCAGAGGGGAAGGAAGGAAATAGGTTTTAAAAAAAGTCTGGCAATGAAGAAAGTTCATCCTCACCCACAAAGGGTCAGAAGACTAAAGAGTGAACAAAATGAATGCACAGCCAACAGTCACTGAAACCTTTCAATTTCACCAACAGTTTAGACTCATTTAAAAGTGATCATCTTCCATGAACACCACAACCACTTATTACCTATTGGATTGGTTCTCCTGTACAAATGGATAGCAAGTGATCAGGTAGCTTGGGATAGGAGTTGGTTCCATGCCATTAATTCCTCCACTGTCATTAGGAAGCGCCATTGGGATCATTAGTGTTTCTGGACCCTTCTTCTGAGGAATAAATGGTTCTACTTCAGCTGACAGCTTGACATTCTTAAGAAAGAAAAGAGACAATGTCTTCATTAGATACAATCACAAATTGTTTCAGAAAAATAAGATTCATAAAATTGCATGGTAACTACCACAAGTAGCAGGCAAATGGATGAGTCTTGGGAAACAGTTGGCAAGTGCTTGTTACATCCCCTCAGTCAACATAGGGTATAATACATATCATCAATGCATAGCATTTGTATTAACCTTTACATTTGCAAAGTGCAATACAAACACTAATTAATTTTGAAGGAACTGAAATTTAGCTCTTGCAGATAATATACTAGTCTAAGCACGGAAAGAAATCAAATTGGCACAGCTAATTTGGAGCACAGTTGTGTAGGCTTCCGTAAGTGAAACCACCATATGGAAGATGTAGTAATGCCTAGTCTACTCTACAAAACTGACTATGTTCCTAGACAATTATAAATGAAATGGTGTATCACAGAACCACCACACACATAGCACCTACACAATTTTAAATTATTGAGTACGGTTAAATTTTGCCATGAATGTGGCATTAAAGACTGTTTACAAATAAGTTTTAAACTGTGCTTTCAGAGAAAAGTATCTCCTCTGATCCTGCAGGTATCCTTAAAACTTGGTAAGGTGTTTTTACCCATGCTTTTAGGTACTTGTCTCATGTTAATATCTCATAGAATAACAGCCTCCAAGAACTTCTCTGTAAAGCAGGCAAAGATTCCAGAAGATTTTCCTGCCATTTGTCTAAGAACAAATTCTAAAGCAAACACACAACTTGTAAAAGTATGTGCTCATGTTCTAGAAAAATGAGAGTCTGAAGGTTTGATGTGATAAGGACTGCCATATGTACTTGCCACTACCTGTCAAACGTCTACATGATCAGTTTTCAATGGGAGCTCTGACCATATTGTAGCAAATAATCCAGGTCCTTCCTAAGTCAAACCCACAACGCATCCAGAGACAGTCTCACCATCCAATACCAAATATATAAACTTAAGATAACAAAATAAAAATTGAGGACTTCTATATTTACTTTGCAGCATGGGGGCAGAGGACACAGGAGGGGCAAGTCTGAAATGTTTTGCAAATACAGTTGTTTCCACCAGTAAAGAAAAAGCAAGCTACTTTTACTTAATGAGTAGGCACTGTATGTATCAGACTAAACAAAAAAAAGCAAGGTCAAGACCCACTCACACAGATTACTAGATCTTTGTTTAGTTAGTATGACTTACATACAAGAAAATTTAATGACTGAGCAAAAAGCAGAATCGGGTAAATTACCAAGATGACAAGTTAAACTGTAACTCAAGTTGCAAACCAACTGGCATTTAAGTACTTTGCTGCCAGGTAACCTTAGAAAGAGGAGAAAAGAATACCCAGTTGAGACATAGGAAAGCTAGGGAACTTCTACCCTCTATTTTATTCACCATTAAAACATAATCGAGAGACCAATACATTATTTTTTCATAATACAGAAGTATTTTCAATACATATTACTTATGATTTTAGTATTATTTTCTAAATTGGCAGAGAACTCTAAACTCAAAGTTCAGCTCAATGCATCCTTTTCAACTCCAAATATAACATTGAAAGTAACTAACTACAAAGTCAGTCATTCTATAACTGCTATTTGGATGACTTGTACAAGTGGAACCAGACTTTCCCTACAAAAAGTCTTATTATATATAAAGCATCTGCCTGGGGTTTTTTTTTTTTACCCTTCCATTGTCAAATTTGCTCATACGTCTTTCATGAGATTTTATGCCGTATTAGCTCAAATTTAAACTGTTAGCTGTTTCCGTAAACACAAGTTCACCAAATAATTTCTATTTAGACATCACTCACTTTTTCCAAGTACTCTGCACCTCACTGAAAATGAACTTTATAAATACAGGAGGAAGCTTTCTGAGCAAAACACTCAGAAATGTGTGGTATGCCTGCATGTATTAACTTGAGATCAAAGTAACATCCTTCACAAATTTGATAGTTGGCCATTCTGCAAATAACATTGACCAGGACCAAAGTAACTGAACTGTGAATCCAAGAATATGACACAAAACAGGAGAGGACGAAAAGAAAGAAATGAGACCATGATTATTTTCAACCGTATCTTGAGAAACGTCTCTGGACTTTTCAAAGTGTGTGTCTATCATCAAGACAAGTCCCTGTTTTAATAGACCTGCTTAGTAGGAATAACTGTCATTTACAGACAAAACTGTCACCTGAAAAATCTTAAGTTTTAACAGTAATCGCAAGAGGAAAACAAAACATCTAAAAAAAAAAAAGATAAAAGTGGAACTAGCAAGGGAAAAAGTCTTAGTAAGTGATGATACACTAACCTTGTCAAAGTGGTTATTAATGACTACTCTGGAAATACTTATGGCTAAAAGTACTAACACACAACTACCACTGTATAACTAGGTCTGCAGTATAGTGGAACAATCACCCTCATACTGAATGCATTTCTTGACCCAGCAGTGAATAAGCAGTCCTTCCTTCTATGCTAATTCCTTTTTGATGCCTGAAAGTTTAAGAGGAAAAGCTGTGATGCTGCTGCAGCAGCACCAAACTTGTGCAACATAAATAGAGCACCCTGACCCAGCCAGAGCTTCAACTGTTACCTCAGGCACATCTCTCAACCACCAGCTGACCCACCCACTATCTGCAAAACAGAGACATTCTCCTCAGGCAGCACCATGAGGATAAACACCATTTATTGAAAAAAATGAAGCGCTTATGTACAGTGATCATGTAATAACAGAAAAATGGACATTAAGATCCCTCCTGGAAAACTGGCTTTTTTCATGGTGTTTCAAGAGTGCCAGGCAAAAATATCTGTTTAAGAATAGATTCAGTTGTGGGCCAGCCTACTAAACTGTACAGCATAAATGTTAAAAGGAACACAACAAAGCTCTCATCCATAGAAATTTTAACAGTAAGATTAGGAAGAGTGCTTTACAAACATGCCATTTCTAACGAAGCACCAAAAACTTCCAAACAACTACCCCTAACCTGCTGGTCACTATCTTCCAGCAACATGCTGAGATATAGTGACCAGCAGGTTAGCGGTAGTTGTGGGTTATAATTAGCCAAGATGCTAATTATAAACCACTCTAATGATGCCTCAGAAAGAGTCAAAATATTTTATTTCTGATTCATGTTGGGACAAGATTCCCTATTTTAAAGGTCTTTCCTGTGTGGCTTGCTGCTCTTATCTCTCTATTATTTTAGCAGACTGATAGGGAAATAAAAAAAAGAATCCTTGATGGCAAGTCACTTCCATAATGCTCTCATTATAATTATTTCTATTTTGTACTGTACCATCATTCATTATTCCTATTATTATAAATCAGTCTTTCATGTCAAGTATGAAAAAAAAAAAAAGGGATATGTAACAGATGAAAGCAGGAGCTGAATGACTTCCATCAGCAAGGCTGCCATAGCAAAGTATTTGTCAATTCGCAAAGATAATCTCTACCTTACTTTTCCATCCAAGTGTTCTGGGTAAAATTTGTTTGTTGGTTGTTTTGGTTTTGTGTTTTTTTTTTATTCTACCCAGCAAAAATATTATATATATTTTAGGGTTTGGGGTTGTTTTTTATAATTTATTTTAAAACAAACAAACAAGCAACACTGTGCTACTATGTCATTTGACCAGTTTAGGAAAATTTAATTCTCTCAGTATTTCTAGGAGATGCCCAAGTTAGAAGGACAACTTTAATGTTTCCTTTCCTGTTGTCCAGTCTCTTAGACAGGTAGCAATTATCTATCACTAGGAAGGAGGAATTGGCTGATATTTAATTACCACTTTCTGTACAGCTCATAACATAATTAGTTTATCCACAGTGGTAAAATAAAGACACAGCACATCCTGTAATCATGAACACATATGGGTGTATTTGAAAGTTAATTTCCTTTTTCGCCTACAGAACTTTGATAATGGCTGTTATTTAAAGGCATTAAAACTGCATTTCAGAAACCTTTACCATGCATTATACCTTAATCAACATTGTCATGCAATGTTTAATCTGTACCTACAGGTTTGTTTGGTTTGTGAAAGTTTTCTTAATGCTTCAAAGAAGCTTGTTTCAGCAAAAAACTTAGAAACCTCTGTCTCCAAACACTGCACCTTGTTCTGTAGACACTACACAAATATATCTATCTTACCAGAACAGCAACTGAAAACTTAAAAATCTTGAAGCAGGTGTTTCAAAATCATTCCACAAGCACAATACAAGCAATCCTTAGCACAAACAATACATTTCATTAGACAACAAGGCCACATTTCCACTCAAGGATAGAAAACAGAAAGACAGTTCAAGTGTATTAACAACTAAAACTAATATTCAACATATTGCTTCCTTATAGCATTTTACCAGTCTCTAAAATACTTGAAAGCTCCTTTTCACATAGTGTATGTCTTCAGATGACGGCAGTAAAGTTCACTAAAGCAAAAAGGGGAAACAAATGTACTAAGACAGGTCAGACTGCCAACTAAACAAAGATGTAGACAGAATTAACTCCCCTAGGAGATTATCCAGACATTTCAGTACATTTCACAGATGGCTAGTGGTTTCATCCGACACAAGGGAAACGGCAGTGCTAAGTGATTTGCCCAAAGTTATCCAAGCAATTTTTTTCACTGGACTGTTGCTTTCTCAGCTAGAAATAAGGGTAAGCACTGCAACTCCTCTTTTTAATAAATGGTATTTAAAGTCTCCCAGCTCCTAATATGTTGCCAGAGCAACAATATTCACTCAACACAAGAAAGTGAATAAAAAAGACAGAGAAAAGAATAACCGGTTTAGAAGTAAAGGTGATGTTAGCTTCCCACTGCACTGAATAAACAGCTGAGACTTACTTCTTTTAACAGGTTGCCTCTGTTTCTTTGGCCAAATACAGAAATAATAACATCCAATAAACCACTTCATTTTTTGTTGTTGTTTCTGGGTGGTTTTTTGGTTGGCTGGAGTGGAGGGTTTTTGGGGAGGCTGAAGGGTGTTTGTATTTGGCTTTTATTTGATAGTTGCATTTGTTTCCTTTGTTGTGTTTTATTGTTTGTTCACAAATAAACACTGACATACTTGAGATTCAGTGGAAAACACAATCAATAACAGCTTAACTCCAGAATAAAAGATGAAATGCTTATTACAACCATGGTTTGTTTCAGAAGCAAATACAAACTGAGTGGCAAGTGCAGATGCACACAACTAACAGCCACTCATGCCATGAGTTTTAACCAAGGATAAACCAAAATAATTTAACAAGAAGTATTTGTCAAATCCTAAAGAATTCGAAGGAAGGTTCCTATACATTCCCTAATCCTTAGAAAATATGATGCTAATTCATACTCCCACTGGTCTTTCAATTTTGAGATTTATTCTAGCCTATATCCACTTAAGACTAGTACTTTGCCATTAACATCAGTCAATGTAGGGTTAGACGCTAAACAGTCAATAAAAAGTAATAAATGTTTTCAACCAGGCAATCTAAAGGCAAACACTGCAAATACTGCAAGACCAAACTTAATTTTGGAGTGCAACTTTTTCATGTTTATTCAACCTTTCACATCACAAAGCTAACAAACCTTTACTGAAATACCTTTATTGAACCTCTGATAACCAACTCTGCCCTAAATATAAATTTCAGTCACGCTGAAACACCAGATTTTCAATCAGTTGCCTATAAACAGAAGCACATACCTTCAAAAGTAACCAAGATTTATACAGAAGTCTCTTTTGTAGGTATCCCTACTTTCAATTTACAAAATGTTTTCCAGTAGCTCATTACATATTTTAGTCCAACAATTACAACTCTTTCAAGACAGCATACATACTGAAGTGATCCTTTGTTTCCTATATAAAAGCTAGTGTAGTCATCAACAGCTGCAAAGACAGAAGATGACACAAGCAAGAACAGAATGGTAAACTCTGTCCTATAGTTACAGCACTGTATGTTTAATCTTAGAAAAGTTTTTGTTCACTGTAGGTTACTGTTATTCAGCATGTTGTGTTAAATAGGGTCTCTGTCAGCTCGTGTTCTTAGAAGAGAACACTTGGCTATCAATCTTAGCATTTACAGGGTGAGAAAACAGACACAGATGCAACCTTTCAGAGGGCTGTAATAAAATCAGCTGGCTTACTGTCTCCGTCTGGAAACAACAAGGCTCATTACAAACTTGCAATAAAACATAACTGAAAACTTTTTTTTTTTAAGCATCCCTGCTTCTAAATTTTGGATTTCATTACTTAAAAGTAATGTTAGTAGTAAAACAGGTCACATTTCATCTATTTTAAGGGAAACTTTACAAATATGGTAGTCATTGTTTCTATAATTAGTTGCTTTTAAGTGGCAGATACTTCAGGAATGGTAAATATGCAGTCCAACTGGAAACACCAGCAGCAGGCCACTAAACAAAGTGCAGAATTTATTCCTCCTTATTTAAACACAGTAATTTCAATGCAACACTTAGAACAAATACACTATGAAGTTAGTCCTCTTTTTCCTCAGCTCATTAAAAAAGGAAACATGGATAATTCTCTTCCCTTTCACAGCAGAAAGTACCATGCTCAGAGGGTAACAAATTTTTCAGTATGTAGAAAGTGAGCGAGTGGCACAAAACGACAAACTGACACATTTAAACCCAAACCCAGAATTCTCTCTAAAACCAAAATTTTTACACGTCTTGTCCAAAGATAAAAGCTACAAATGGGATCCCTCTTCACTTACTAGTTCACAGCACTTCACAGTACAGACAAACTTCACACTGATGATAGTGAGAGTTAAGAAGTCGTAAAGGTTGAGTGTTCTGTAGCCTAGGTACTAGAATTATTAATACAAATCACTCATGTGAATTAGCTTTATCTCCACAAGCAAGTCAATAATAAATATGATATATAAAAACCTTTTTTAACACATCACTAACACTTTAATTCACCAGAGAACATTATATAATAACACAAAACTATCAAACCTCAAATTCTTCTGCCTTTTCAAGGTTTAAGAGAAAGTAATGTGCAAAACATAGTACAGAAAAACTGACCTTTTCAAATTTGTCTCAGCTGAATACATCTGTCATGGGTAAGGAACACCAAAGGAAACTGGATAGGATAAACAGCACAAAACATTGATCTAGATCTGCTTCTATGGTAAGTATATTATCCAGGCAGCTGTTGAATGGTCAGGAATAGCAGAGGCAAGGAGAACAATCTGGTTTTAAGAAATACTAATACAAAACACAGGTCATTGATTTTGCAACTTCACGTGATTTCTCAAGTGTACTAATGAAACCAAACATCTTAATCATAGGGCAAGACATATGTACAACACTTAGAAAAATAAAAGCAGAGTGGTATTTTTGAGAGACGAAGTTGTTTCTCATAATTATTTTACCACAATCAGCTTTGATAGAAAGAGCAGAAGTTAGGAGCCAAGTTTGATCTCCTATAGGAAACAACTCCCACTTAACTACTGAAACCATGCACTTTCAAGTGGGAATGGTTTCAGCGCTGGCATAGACAGAAGTAAATTCCACACCCACTGCAAAAATCACGTAATTTTCCTTTAATGGCTTAATTACATTCTCTTCTATGTGAGAAAGCTTCCAAAATATTGCTGAGCATATGTTAATAACCAAAGTCATACCACAATTTAAATAATGGAAACCTTAAGGGCAAACTACAAGTAACACCTCTGTCATTTAGGTGTCTGAACACTCAGCTTACTGAGCCACTCACGAACCTCTATTCAGATATATTCTCCATCAGAAGTATCTTGAAATGCCACACTTTAAACATAGATTATGAGGGAGTAGGAATACTGTGCTAATTCCACATGAGTTATTCCTACCAGCATGCATGCTTACCATGCCACAACTGCCAAAATATTCTGGGGCAAAGAGAAGTACTGTTAATGCACATCTACATGCTTTAGTATTCATTTACCAGATGCCAGAAAACAAGGGTGCAGAAAAGAACCCAGATGAAAAGTAGGAACAGTATCCAAACCTGATGCAACCATACCAAACACACTGGCAAAAAAAATTACACTGAATTCTTACAGCACAAAAGGCTCAAATCCAAAGCATTTAGAGAGCTCCTAATCAAGACAGTAATGTATAACGAGAAGACAAAAGGAACAAGATAATTGCATAATTTTAGAAGCTCATCAGGTACGAATTATTTGCCTGCCTAGAAGCCTTACTAGTGGATAAAGAACCAACAGGACTAGATATGCTGCAAAAAGAATAAACAAGATAAAGCTCCTGCTTCAAAGAGCTAAACTGTACCTCCAAGTTGAAACACTGTACTGAATTACGGTAGTCACAGAGTCAACACTGAAAACCACAATGATTCTCAGTTTTCATGAGCTATGAGAATGATTTGATAAGAGTATGTGTGTGAACTTTCAGTAATGAAGAGCTCTAGCAACAGGGAATAACTACTACAAGTTTTATAAAATAAAACCAGTTTTTCTATATAAAGGTAAATAATAAAGCATGAAAAAAAAGTGAATTTAAAATAATTTTCTTACAAGGCTTTCTGGTGTGATAAAGATAATGGGAGCTATACAGTAGTAAGACACACTGTTCCCTAACTTCGTTTGACATATGCATAAAAGGAAAAGCAATGTATCTTTACAGAGCTCATTATTACTCAGTTATCTACTTTGCCACAGGAGCCACAGCTGACAACCACAAAACCAAAAAGCTGCCCAAACAAAAAAAAAAAACCAACCAGCTAAAATCGGCAAGAACTCATGACTTTTCAACACGTTCTGCTGAAACAGAAGTAAAATCAGATTGCTACAGATTTCAACATTCATTTCAGATATATCACGTAGAGCTACCTCCCAATGATGAAATATTTTATTGCATATATGTAACAAATCTATGAACTCTTAAGTCCTAGCTTAAGCTCCTTCACACTGTAGGTGTGAAGGGTCTTAAGAATAATGCAAACCAATTACCTTAACAAGGCCAAGCTAAATTTAAAAAAAGTAATTTTCTGAATTAATGAGCTACACTCAACTCTTCCTCACTCACCAGCTAAGGCCATTAGCTTTCCTAACGCTGAAAGCTTCAACTTAAAACTTGTATTTACAGCCTTTTAACAAGGGTGACAAGTCTCTCACATTGCAAAGTACCCAAGAAACCTGTAGAAGTCTCTTCGAGTAACCAGACAGGTTTAAATTAAGAGTCACTAACTGCAATTACTCTCCAAGCTTGAAACAAAGCCTGTAGAAACAGGACAGAGAAAGCCAAAACTGAGTTCTACATCCCCTTACGAATTTAAAGGGAAGACTCTTAAGAAGTTTTCCAGCTCTCTCAGAGCAAGCTGAAGCTAAGGCAGACACGGCGGAACGCCTCTCGCAGGAGCCAGCGCCCAGCCTCCTGCACTGGGAGAAAAGAACGCGGACGCGGTACAACACGCAAATACGCGCCCAGCTCCCGCTTCTAGCCTTCAAAATGCCTCCTCCAAACCCTCCTGAGGGCCCTTCTTTGGCGGGAATGTACGGGAGCTCCCTGTCAAAACAGGTCCCCGCCGTCCTACCCTACGACACCGCTGGCCTCACAGGCCGCGGGCCGCGCCCTGCCGTTCTGCTCGGCCGCTGGCTGACAGGCCGGGCTGGGCCTGACAGACACGGGTCTAGAAGAGCCCAACCACCACCACCACTGCCTCAGAGCAGCGCTCCTCTTCTTCTCCCTCCCAGCCGCTCTCACCCCTCGCTCCCTCACCGTGGCACCGAAACAGCGAATACCCCTCCCGCCGCCACTGTTTACGGTCTCCCCAGAGCAGACCCGCCCCTCGCACCTTGTCGGCTTTGTCCATGGCTCCAGCTGGGCTGGGCGGCGGCTCTAATAAAGACGGCGCAGGCTGCAGACTGTTTTCCCCATAGCGCACACTTCTCCTGATGGGTTCTCACACACACCCGGAATGACGCGGGCCTCGCTCGCAGCTATCACGGAAACCGAGCTCGGCTACGCCACGGCCGGGGGCGGAGAGGAGCAGGGGAGTGACGGCGGAGCGAGGACGGCGGGGCGGGATTGTCTGGGACGGAAGCCGGGCGGGCCCACGCCGCAGCGAACGCCTGCGCCCGGCGGCGGGTGGTCACTTCTCGGCGCCTGCTCGGGCAGTCTTCAGGGCCCCGAAAACCAAGCGAGGTTGTGACTTAAACATTCGAGACCTTTTGAGAGATAAACGAGGAACGAGGTCGCGCCATTCTCCCGATCCATGGGGCCTCTGCCAGAGGGTCTTCTGCCTGTGCGCGGGATGGCAGGTGCACTGCGGGCATGGTCTGCTCGGAGGCGGTCTCGGGGGAGCCGCAGACTGGCGATGTCCTTGAAATTATCTGGAACGTGGAAGNTCTTTTTTTTTTTTTTTTTTTTTTTTTTTCTTTTTTTCCCAGAGGCAGAAATCTAAAAATGTCGCACAAGTGTCTTGAACGCAGGGCTGGGCTGTGAAGCGGATCGCAGGCAGGGCCCCGCCAGCTGACTTCCATCAGCTCGTGTCAGCTGTGACTAGGCCCCTAGCATTTGAAGAGGGAAGTTCTCAGACATGGGTTTTCACACAACTTTATACTGCTGCCCTAGTTTTAACTTGTGCTTAATTATCATGAGTAATGCCAGCAAAGTCCGTGAGACGACCCCTGGGACTGTGGAGGACAGGGAATACCAGCGCTGCATGGTATGTTCCCACATACATGTTCAATATGTAACGTTCCTGCGTTTCATTAAGATAACACCTCTCTTGCCTGGGGTTTAATGGAAGTCAAGCACGATGTATTTACAACGTGATTGATACTGTTTTATCAAGAGTCCTAAACCATGGCGAGGGAGAAGAAAAGAAAGTAGACTACCTGTGTGAAAGAAATACAAAAAGGCTATTCTAGAGCAGACTGCTGAGCACTTCCATGTAAAATACATTTATGAAATACGTTAACAAGAAGAAGCAAGTTTCTGCTTGATAGAGACATTTACAAGGAATAAACAGCCAAGAGGAAAAGGAAGCAAGCCTGTATCTGAATTTCATAGAGGTATTGCTACCAAAAATGTTTGTAGTCTACAGAGGTCCATTGCTAGGTCTACCTAAATCTAACCTTTATTTTCTAATTGTTTAATCTTTACAGATTTACATTTATTGTGCTCTGGAATTTGTTCTTTCTAAAAAAATTATTTATTGGAATAATTCACATAATCTCTTTGTATTATGAAGATGGCTGTTAGATTGCACAGCAAGATCTCACCTCATAAACATGACAAACAGAACTTGTGCAGACTTCTCTGCTGTTTGTGCTAGTCCATCCACAGCAGCAGATCACCATGAAGTGTAACTTCTAGCTGTATGTCTGCAACATCGCTTATGTTCTATGACAAGTTTTCATGGGGTTGCTGCTATCTAAATCATAGGTCCTGGGGATCATGGGGGAAAGGGAGAGGGTGAAGTTAAAATTCCAATCCAAACTAAATTTAACTGGTGTTTCTATTAACTTCAGAGGTGACAGTGTTTTACTACAAATGGAGGGGATAGGAGAGCTGCTGCAGCAGCACGGTAACTGATAAACGTCATCTTGACTGCTGCAGTTGTACACTTTATATGCACTTCTGTATCCCAGCACTTTTCTTGACTAGATTAAATAGTCAGCAGAATTGAAACAACTGTTTGTAACCATATGAAGCCATTTGAAGGTAGCAACACAGATTAATTTGGCATTATGAAGTTCCCAGGGGCTTTTACACAATGACATTTGTTATTTCAACACAAGAAGTCATGAAAGTAAAACTAAGGATTAAGCTGGTTCTATCAAGAGCTTTCAGCTGATGCAATGGAACAGCATTTCATCAGTCATTGATGAACTTGAGATGTAAAGCTACAGATAAATGATTATGAAATATAAAATAAGACACCTAATCTCTGTAAATCAAACAACAAATCTGTACTGAGTGAAATGTATTTTATTCCCAATAGTTGAACGTGTTTTGCTTATTTGTGCAAAAATTAGGTTGAATTATTTAAAACCTAGGCACTTTTCATCTCCCAAGTAATGTGGGAGAACTTGCCCAACTGGACAGAAAACAGTAAAAAAATCCCACTGAAATAACTACAATTGCCTCCTTGTATTAGCACACCAGCGTTTTAGTGTGGAATGCAGCTTAATTTGTCCAAAATGGTGCTGACCGTAGAATATATATTATGACATTTGTTTAAGAGAGTTGCTGTATTTAAAAAAAATAATGACTCATTATGCTAAAGCTGTTCATTATGAAATCCTTCTTTTGTTCCCAAGATACATACCAACAGAAAGGTCACACTTGAAAGAGCTGTTATGCATACTTAAACAACAATAACAAGAAGTTCTAAGATCTAAATTGGCCAGTGATTAAATAGACATCAGATCTACATAAATCTATACAATATACATAATACAGAAAAGTCATGTTGAGTGACCCAAGTGAAAAGAACTCAAGTGTCCCATAAAATTTAACTCTGTGTTATTATCAAAAGAAAAGCATACCAAAGCACTCGGAACCAGTTATGTTAGATCCTCTATCCATAGCTATCACAACTGTGTCAGGGAATCTGATTACATCAGCACCATCTTGATCGAGTGTTGTGTAAGAGAACTCTCTGTTACAGTCCTGAAGGAAGTAATTTAAAAAAAAAAAAAAAGTTTAAACCCTGTTCAACTTGGAGACAGTGATAACTGCAGTAGCTGTTTTTGAGGGTCCAGTTCTCAAATCTTGCAGTTTGTAAACAATTATTGCTTTTTTTCTTTATTACTTTGCAACATGGAGTAAGTGAACAGTTTGGAAGAAAAAATGATGCTTGAACCTAGCAGGTGCTGGCTGCATTTTGCTAGTAAGTTGTTGGGTTTATTGCTACATCTGCTGGATAATGGAAATGTCCTCCTGAATAAAATGGAGGACACCAAAGGAACGAAGAAAATCTAGGTCAACACAAAAATATCTCAGCAGTTTGGAAAGGCACTTGGTAAGGACTGTATTCAGAATTAAAACCACAAGATTACAAACAAATTTAACAGCATATATGTGGCTACTCACACTCCCTACTTACATAGACTGTATTTACATCTAGTGGATATGAAGTCCTGTAAAACATAAATGGATGTAAACAGATCTCACAGAAATCAAGGCAGCTTCTTACACTGAAAGCTAAACATGTGTATAAGCTTAAATCACCCTGGCACGGGAAGATGAAATATGGGTAGCTCCATAACATCCCTCTCCAACCCCAAGGTCTAAGCAGGCTGGGATGGAGCTTCATGGCAGTACAGCCCAACAGCGATAGGAGGTTTGCAGGTTGCCACAGTGAGCAAGGGGAAGAGGCACAGGAATGAGGGTGACTCCAAAACGTCAGTTTTACTGAACTGGGCCTAAAATCTTCAGCATAATTATCAAGGACAAATACAAAGAGCAAATTCTATCTTGGCAAGTACTATTTGTGTCTGATGATCTGACACATAGCACCCTGCATAGGCACCCAAGGGCAGACACAACATGGAACACAATGGAACTGAAGTGGGAAGGTTAGCTGTGAACTAGTCCATCAATCCAAGAGTCACTATTCTGATGGCACCATGAAATTACTACCTGGCAGCAGCTGGAGTGAATCCAGCACTCCCACTGAGACCAGCTGCAGAGAGGCAGTAGAGGTAACCAGGACAGATCCTGCCTTGCAGCTCTTTGTAATATGGCCAGAAGGGGATTAAACTCTTATTCTTACTGTAATGCTTACAGTTATTACACCTAAAATTTAGTGCTAAACATGCAATTATTCTAACGCAGATGCAGTTTCCAATCTACCTTTCCACAGTTTTAGAGGTGTTTAAGGCAGCAGATAATCCTTTCTGTCAGTGTCTTAACTATGACTCATGTAGTATTTACCTACTTCTCTAACCTTGTTCTTGCACTTGGAAAATAGTAAAGCAGCAACTAAATTTTGAAAGTCTATATTAACATATGGAGATTTAATTAAGTAACTTTTGAGAAAGTAAGGGCTGCTGCTGAGAGTGATGTTATTTTACTCTTCATACAGTTCCTGCTCAAGTAAATTAATTCACCATCTCAAAAAGTAAATGTGAAAATACAATCTTAAAGTACAGCCATAATGTTTCACAGCTGACTTCTGTGTAATTACAAAAGTCAGTGTTTATTTACAGACTACCATCTTTATGTTATTCTACCAGGTACATTTCAGCTGCCTGATCTTCCGCCAGTTTATTTTATTCTATGTATTTCTATGTGTATTTAAAATAAAAGTTTCATTCCTCCAAAGTACATTTGATAAAGAATAATAAAAAATTCTAAAATGCATGCAGCACCCACATCCTCCTGGATTTCATCTGCTTGACGTTCAGTTTTAATTCATAAGCTGCTAGCAACTTGCTAAAGGTGTTTATATATACACAGCTTAATTTCTGTTGTAATCTTACATAAGATTACAACAGCCATTAAAATGTGGGGTGGTTTTTTTTTGCAAACAGTGTTACTGGTGCTAGCTAAGTTGCCAGTTTGTCTGTCTGATACCAGCAGTAACAGAAGATAAATCAAAAATACCCAAAAAGTTGTGAAAAATGTGGCTCTGACAATTAATGACAATTGCAGAAACTCAGTGATTTGAACTGAGATTAAAGAGTGCAGCGAGGCTTCTTAGCGCTTCTTAAAATGCAGCGCAGTTGTACTACTTAGGAAAAAATAAACAAACTAATAAATCATTCACCTTCTTCCTTCAACTGCTTGTTCACTCTTCCTGAGGAGGCAGAGATGACATCACAGCCAGATAGACCAGGGACTAAGTGGGCTACAGCAGCTATTAGTAATTTTGCTGCAGTTGTATGACAACAAAGCTCCTCCCTATTTCCCCACGGAAAATCTACATCTTCCAGTTTACAAATTATGAGAACTCAGAAAAGGGGTAGAATCCCTTAGGGATTATATAGATCTTTGTTATGTGCCTACAGCACAGATGCTAAGGCACTGTGTGCATGAGCGAGAACTAAAGTCTACCAAAATATAATAATTTATTAGAGGTAGACTGACACTTTTTTTTGGTCTAAAACCACATTGCTAGCCTTCACTGTTCAAACTAATAGTCCATCACTAGATGGACTACTACAGTTAGTCTGTCACAACAAAAAGATAAAACAAGGGAACTGAATAAATATGGCAACATTTACTGCACTATTCCCATTTCCTTCTTGAAAGGCCCTCTGGAGAAGGCATAGCTGGAATGGGAAAGTTTACATCAGCTACAACAGACAAAGTCAACAAGACTCCTTTTGTTAAGTGCTACTAAGTTTACACACAGGTTTTTTTTTGCTCTCCCTTAGAAGAGAGTAGTTCCTACACATAGCAAGGATGGTAGGAAATAGCTGAGAAAGGATGAAAGATGTCAAGAGCCCCAATGCAAAGAACCATCTTGCAAGACTGGCTATCCAGATTAAAGTCTGGAACTGGAGATAAGGGTCCCAATTACCATGCAGTTTTTAAAAGTTCAATTTCACATCATCAGATACTAAGTGAAAACTATGTTACCTATCACATCTCTGCAAGGAAACAAAATAAGAACGATGTGCTTTAGTAAATGTTATCTGCAGATTTTATGAAGGAAAACACTTCTCCTTTTCTTAAAAATTAAGTCCAATTTATATCCATATTTTGCAATTATTTTAGAAACTACTATTGGTAAAACTATGTATCAGTGAAAGAGATCTGCTTACTCGAGATGCAGCATCGTGCTTCTCATGCAACACGCTAAGTTTTACTTAAACTGTTTAGAGTGTAAACTTTAGGGGGAAAAAACATAAAACACTTGGTTTGACAAAAATAATTTTCTGAGACATAGCTATCCTGCAGATGAAAGTTACTCTTGTTCCATTTAATTATACAAATACCAGTTTAAATCTTCTCAAACATTGAGTTTAGCACGCCGTCTTTCACGTATGTGATAAGACATCTAACTCATTAAGCTTTTTTGTTATTTTGAGGGTTAACTGCTCTATATACATAATTTTCCTTCTGCTGTAACAATGAGTGTGTGTGGCACTGGTACTCCCAGCTTTAAAAAGAAGTACTTGCAGTTACGTAAGAAGTGACCCTACAACATTTCTTCCATATTTCTGAGCTCTGCAAGAGATTTTTTTCTGTCAGTTCCAGACAAGCTGCTACAGAAAGAAAAGTTGTGGTCAACACTGCAGCTCTACATTTTAAATGGATCCAATGACCCCAAAACGTTAAAAACATAGAATGTTACAACCCCCACTTGAGCAGCAGCTCTGAAGGGACTACAATACACTCAAACATTTCAGATCAGATTCCACTACCACTGTGTTCACCGTACTTGGTCCTTACTCTATACACAGTGTTCTTTAATATACATTGAATTTAGTCAAAAAGAACACAGAGGCTTTGGATTAGTCAAAGGGTAATAAGAAGGGTCTGCATTTCTATTGCCAGGGTACTGCTTTGCAAACCTGTATTCCTAAAGTACCAAAATAAAAAATGAGCATGTTCCTGAGAAATGCCAAATACTCACCAATGTCAACTAGATTAGAATGATAAGCTTGGTATCCTGCAAAATATCTAATGCTAAATGTCAGCTTTTAAACTCTTCAGTATTTAACTATGTCAAGGGGGAAAAAAGAAGAAAGAAAAATCAGCAGCACGCATACCAAGGTTTAGACTTAAAATCTCCAGATTGTCCTTCATAAGTGATGTGAGGATGAAATAAAAATCGAGTATAATGAAAGCACATCAAGAAACAAACTGTACAATTTCTGAACTGCACTGTTTATTTTGCTGCTTGAAACCTAAGTGACAGTATGCCACTATAATTATGGGGTTTCTTCTACACTGCAGGTACAGAAATATACGGACACATTTTTGGAGAACTGACATTTTGCAAAATGCAGCAAACATTTCAATTTATACATGAGAAAAAGGAAGTGTTCAAAAGGGTATGCATTTCAAGTTATTGCAGGTTATTTCTGTGAGAGAATTTCTGCAGGTAAAACATGTTTAAATTTAACCAACAGTAACGTGTCAGTGTATTTAAAATCATGACAAAAATCTTCTCTCTGGTCATTAATTGCCCTTTGACAATTTACTAGGATGTTGTATGTTTAGGGCAAGATGTCAATACAGCATAAATCCCATGGCATTTTGGTTTTCTTCTGGAGATTAAAGCTGTTTTGGTTTTGTTTTTTCTTGGGATAAATGCAGCAGCAAAACACAAACCAGCTGATCAAAAAAGCACTTCTGCCATAACTCCAATAATTTCAGGGCACACCAACCGACAGCAGTTTTGCCATTCCCAGTTCTTTTAAGGTTTACATCACTGCACTGTTGCCTTAAGTACGGTTGTAAAAGCTTGTTTTCTGTTAGGCCAGCTTGCTGACTACAGCTTGGTTGAGAGAATTTAGTTGGTTGGTCCATTTATCTAATGCAGTATACCGTGCACCACCTCTCTTCTGATGATCCAGTTCTAGGAGCTGGTTGACTTGATCAATTCGGCCATGTATAGTGCTGGAAGTAAATAAACAATGATAAATCACTAAAGCAGAGGGAAATACAAGCTAACAATAAATTGGATGTAAAATTAAAAGTTGTCTTATACTGGACAGACACAAAGTCTATTGTATAATTCAGCAATTTCATAAATATATTGTCCTGCGTAGTGCTGCCTGTTTAGTCGTCACCATGACTGGAAATCAAATGAACTAATCCCCTGTGCAAAATGATTTGATCTGCCTAGCTATGACCCCCATATAAAGTCAAGCAATAGGAGGTAAACACATTTTCATAGTCAAGGAATCATGAAAATTTGAGATTTATGTAAAAAGACATGAAAACATAAATCCATATAGATTATATTTTCCTAGTAGATGTAATAATCTACCCTCCAGAGTAAGATTTTACAAATTGCATATAAGTTTTTCTAGTCAAGAAGAGCAGACAACTGATTTGTGGATTTAAAATGTACTTGCAAATATACATGGCTTTAAGCAGCAATTACAAAGAATAATAATTTTAAGAATTTCATAGTAATTCAAGTAATTAATTACATAATTCTGAAGTACAAACATGCGACTCAGTCTTTCTGCAATTTTCTTGGCTCCTAGCTTACAAATAGACTTTACTGCTCATAAGCCAAGTAGTCCAAATCAAGTTAGCATTATTATATTTGGGTTGTAAAATCAACCATTATTGTCACAATGCACAAAAAGACTGCCTTTATTGCTTTTGTATATTTTGATTATTTTGAAGTAATCAAAGATCAGTAATCAAGAATAAAGAACATACTTATCCAATATGCACTGCACAAGCAAGCTTTCCACATCAGCTACATCTATGTTTAACTCCTGAAAAGAAAAATAAAACTCATTATGCTTGCAACATCAAATCCTTCCAATCTTTATTTTCATACATAGAATCTGGTTTAATTTCTGTTTCTTATTATTCAAAAGTATAAATTCAATAGGAATCTATCAAGCAAAAGAACTCCATTCGAAGTATACATGGCCACTGGATCAACAGATTGGTAATACCTCCTAGAAATGCCTGAATAGACTAAACCAAATTTTTGGAAGCTCCAGAAATTAGTTCCTTTGCTGACTTATTGAAAAAACAACAAATCACCACCACAAAACAAACAAAACCCAACCAAACAGAAACAAAACAAAAAAACAACCCACCCCTCCCAAACCCCTACAAAGACAAAAAAACTCAGGAAATAAAAGGAGACAATAATTATCAGGAAAGAATGAGTACACTCAAAACCATTTACAGAGATAATTATATATTCTGGCTCAAGCAGTTTCTATAAATGTTAAGGCTAGCTTAAAAATAAGAAAAGCATACACAGTTGTAAAGAGCATCTAAGCATTAAAAAAACCCAAGCATCTCTAATGCTTCCCAATATATTTTGGAATGCTGTGTATTTTTGCAAGAAAATTTAATCTCCTGTGAGTGTGACTGAAGTTAACTATTATCACTAGGTTTTGAATTTATCCTTCCAGATTAGTGAATGAAATGAGTGATGCTAGTGTAACAGTTGGTTTGTTCTATTACCCATGTAACACAAACACATGAAGATATCTTTTGAACGCAGGGAATTTAAATTTGGATTTTTATTTTCATAAAACTTACATTTTGAATGACACAAATTTTTCTTTTCAAAAGAGTGCTTTTCTATACCAAGTAGAAATATGTCCTACCCCGTTTTAGATGTATGTAGGCATTGTAAAAAACATTAGGATGACGCTTGAAATTTGTACTTTAGCACTGCAAAGTTGCCAGCAGTGCCTTAGTACTACTTTATGGTTTAGATTATGTTTTAGATGTTCTATTTCTAGAAGCAATGTATTTATTTAAGCACTTTTATTCACAATGAATCATTTGCTCAAGCAAATGCGAGGCTCTACTGACACATACCTTAGAAATAAAAGGAATATGTATCCTTGTGTAAGGCTTAATTAATTTTATAAGCACTTGTGTTCTGATGTTTCGCAATAGCTCTGTAAGAGAAGAAAAAATAAACAGTACAAACCCAACAGTACTGAAGTAAAGATGCAATACAGCTCCATATGGAAAAAACACCCTAATACCATCATCTTTTAAGGTGCTAATTCAGAGAGGTGGGCAAGTGCAGCAAAATAAAGGGGTTCTCTTCTTTCCAGGGATCCAAGCAACTCTGAATGTGGACAGAGAGAGTTGAAAAGTGTTTAAACATGGAGCAGTGCACTGAAACTAACTGGAGAAACCATACAGGTATGTCTTCCCCTCTAATTTGTGGCTAGAATGCTTGTCAAGTTAAAAACTGGGACAAGATGTCATCATAAGGCTCTGAAACTTGCATGCATTTATTTTCATGGGGAATATTCACATTTTAAGTTAAAAGATCAAGGCCTAATGGTGTAACTATGCTGAGGAACTGAAGAAGTAGTATAAAACAGTCTGCATGAAGATAAGATAGTGCAGCCACTATTTTAGAAGTTTTTACATTATTAAACTTGGATGGAATTAAAATTACAAAGTAACAGGAAAAAGTGCAAGATCCACTTTTACCTAATTATTTACACAAGGACTGTTTATATAATGAAAAATAATACTGATGTTCAGATTACTTATCTCAATAAAACTAAGGACCTTAAAACAATGAGAATTATATAAACATTCTAACCACCAACCCACATTCTGTATCAGTAGTGAAAATGATGACAATGTCTTCATTTTTCCTGGATATCACTAGGAGACTACTACGATCAAAGAGGTGACACTCCAGTTCTCTTCAATCCTTTTATTCAACTGCCCTCCTTCTCTTGCTTTCCAATTCTGTCATACTTATTCCCTAAGCATCCATCTTTAATTGCAGAGTCTCCCTACAAGACTTTGAAGCTTACCAGTAGTCAACGTGTAACCGCAGCAGCGCTGTTATATTTAGTTTCCCCTGCTTTTTGCCATGTTCTCTTTCACAAACAAGAAGTGTCAGAAAACCAGGTCTCTGGATTTAACTCTTTCCTTTCATATAACTATCCAGCTAAATTACCTTGCAATGGCACAGTAAGCCCTACTCTTGACGAAAACAGTCATTATTTGAAAAACTGGACACTATATTGAAGTGAAGGGACTTTTAAAATTCTCAAGGTACAGGGCAATTGCAGGGGGCAGCTTTATTCTGTCATGTAAATGGAATGGAAGGGCATGTGTTTTTTTGTTCCCCTGTTCTATTAAGTATAGGTATTATAAATACAAACATTGTTTTCAACATATACATTAGAATTACTTATTTTGTTATATATTTTATTACTACATATTTATTAATGCAACCTTTAGTACACTGCCTACATATGCCACCATAGAGATTATTTTAGAACATCCACTCTTGCTAGAGCTTTCTCCATCATTCTTGCCATCCTTTGCAGTTTCTACTACGTGTCTGGATGCATGCTGACCTTGACCAATTTCTAAAGAACTTACAACCAGAAAAGAGATCATCCACAAGTAACTCAAAAGAGCTCTCATTCTGCCAGGAAGGAAGACAGATCATGGAAACAAACAAACAAACAACAAAAAAAAACAACCCAACACCAAGCAACTGAACAACAAAGGCAGCTTACCAAGCAGTGAAACAAAAAAGGACTACTATAGCCTGCAAAAATACCTTCAATGTGCTCCCTTATGAAGGGATCATCCATGATGTTGCTGTGATTTGTTTTCAGAATCTTCTCAAATTCAGTGATGTCATTATTCTGATAGGCACTTCAGAAAAGATGAGATTCAATGATTATTTTTCTAAGTTCATCAGAGTCATAAGACTGCGTTCTACATCTTCTAAAACCCCCCTATCTGAAGTGTTGCTGGCAAATAATTATAGTCAGAACCTTTGTCAGGAAAAAGTATTTCACAGTGAGACATGACAGAAAGGACCTTTCCCCTATTTCAACTTTAACAGCATATAGAGAAGTTTAGTATGAACATTTCGTTCATTTACAGGCATGATTTAGCTTAAAAACTTTTGTACTTGTTATTCTTTAAAGGGGCCCACACCTTAAAAATAGGCAGTTTTGTAAAGTATCATTACTTGAATTTTGGCAACATGAAGCAACAAGAGCTAAAAAGAGTCTAGAGAGCTGCTGCATTTCTACAATGTCCATCTTAAACTGATTTCTAAAAATACTGGAAGACATCCTGACTTCTGCAATTAAGCATCAATAATTCTGGCATAATATTACTTTTTAGGTTGTTCTTTATAGCACTTTCTTGTATATATATATATAATTTAACTAGTAAATCTTGTTATCTGAGAAAGGGTTACACAAGGGACACAGACTTGGACACCTGTTATTCAACAGTGGCACTACCACATCATTTAAAGATAAAACGTTCTAACTTCTGAAACAAGATTTTGTCCTTGAAATACCATGGGTTTACAATTCAAATCTAACCTTTTTTCTTACAGGAACAGTTACCTGTAGTCAGAACAATCTACCAACTGGGCAAACTTACAAGTGTAATTTAGCTGTATTAAGTTACAGGGTGTCAGTATTTACCTGAAATACATGACCACAACTTCTTTTTTAATACTAACATCAAACATTTTTAAAACAGTATCTGTTTTTGTCTCCATAGTCTGTGTACATTTTCAAATTGGTTTTAAACTTGTAAAAAAAAAAAATCATCCTTTATTATCAAGCAAATTGGGAAAAAAAAAACTGTTAAATTTAAGGTGGAGCTTGAATTTACAGATGGAGTTTATGAGTGAAATGTGCTGTACTACAAGAAACCAGAAAAATTTACTGCCTAGTTAAAAGGAATTTCAGTTATTTTATTCTTTATTCCAAGTCTTTTTTTGTCATATATAAAACTCTCAACTTTCCAATGCAGTATATAGGAATAATTAAAACCATAATTGTAATCTTTGAAATTGATTTTACCTTCTGCATATTTGTCTACACCACTTTAATTGCATTATTAAAGAAACAGTTGTATTCAAATATAAGGATAAACCATATAAATCAGGAATATGAATAAAATCAGATTGGGGAAGGCCATCTGGAGTTCCTTCTGTCTCAAATTCACATGAAACTGTGACAGAGAAGTAAAAAAGACATGTCTAAAGTAGAATCACTGGAAATAGATCCTTAATAAACCACCAAATAATTTATTCATTATTATGTCAATAATGGATGAGCTTCCTCACTTTCAGGAAGAATTTGTGTGCATACAACGGTACAGCAGCACAGCAGTTATCACAACATAGTTTGTTCCAACGTGAGATTAGCTGTGTATTCCAAGAAGTGAGTAGGCATGACTTCTTACATAATGAAAAGGTGGAAGAAGTTTTCCTATGCATTGTTCTTTTTTTTCTTTCACTTGATTAAGCAAAAGCAGGATAGAGTGGATTGAATGGGTTATCTTCAAAGTACAGTATATAAAAACTGTCTCGGTTCAATTTCTTTTGCCTCATGATTTTAATACACTAGATTTTCTTACTTAACAGTTGCCTCGAGGAAGTAATGAAGACTTCTTTTGATTTTCACTTATTTTTGAAGGATAGAGGAGAGGACCTTTGAATTCACTTTTGTATTCCTGAATTATGAAAGTCCTTTAGTAATCCCAACATATCAAATTATTCTACTGGCTCTGGTATGAGATGTCAGTCACCTCAGTTTCTGGTGTATAATCAGCCGAACCCTAAAGACCACTTGCAGTACAAGGTAGGACAGCTTTACTTAAGGTAAGAAATGAGGGGTTGTCATTGTGTAAGAAATTCACCATAGCAGAAGATAACAGCATGTTTCTATACCTTGGTATAGCATAAATACTTTGGAATTTCACAGTAAATTAAAGTTTCTTAATGAAAAATAAGTCTACAAGTATTTGCCCAGTACTTGTGAAATAACTATGGTGCCTCTGCAGAGCAAAGCCATTTCTAAAAATACTCCCTTTCTGGTTTGGATGCTACATCTTTGTATTTTCTTACCTTACTAAATTCGTCATTGCTAGAATCTCTGGATCATTTTTGTATGGTTTAGCCTACACAGAAGAGAAAGCACAATATGCATGTTTAGTTTTGTATGATTTTGTTTCCATTTTTGGCTTTGGGGTAATTTGCATATCAATTCAGCAAGGGGGGAAGCAAGAAAGAAATTAAAAAAAAAAACAACAAAAAAACAACCACCACAAAAAAAACAACCAACAACAAACAAACCTCCTGAGAGTCAAACGGATTTATTCCAGATTTCATAAGCATGTTTGCTAAGACCAAGTATTTTAAGCAAGTGGTTCTTCTGGGGCTCCCTGATTCATCATAGTTCTTGAATGCTTCAAAAAAATCAGTATGTGCCTTTTCAAACTCTCCTTCTCTTAAGTGCATTTTGCCTCCACATTCTGAAAAGAAAACACACATGAAGATAAAAAGAACACTGTGTGCTTGTTGCTGACTGCAATAATTGTACTCGGAAGTTCCACGCTATTTCTACATAGATTATTGAAATAATTTCAAAGTCTATTCATTCTCTGAAATCACTAGAAAAAAAAAAACAACACAACAAAAAACCAACCAACCAAAAAAAAACCCTCAAGCCATTAGGGCTTTCATATCTAGCATTGTGATTTGAATAAACCCATTCCAAAGAAGAAAACAAAACCCAACCACATTTTAACTCATAATAAGCACATTAATCCTCACAGCCAATAATTATTTCAACCCCATGTTAAAATACTGTAAAAAATGAAATTTCCATGTCAGAAGCAACAGACTTCCTGTATTGATGGATTTTTTTTCTACCTGATGAGGAAAACCACATAGAACTGAGAAGCTCTGTAGCTTCTTTTATTTCTAAAGTACCCACCGCTGCCAGATTGCCTATACAAGTACCTACACTAGAGGAAGAGATAAGAAAGGCACAGCACTTCTCTGGAGAAAGTTTTTTCAAGGCACATGGCACATTTCTAATGTAATTCAGCATTATGGATAATAAATAATATTTACAAACACATCTTAAAGCCTTTCAGTTCCTGAAGAATTTTACTGGAGTAGCAGTCCTGCTGAGCCTTTGTTTTTACCCTTGCAAATGCCTTTGCATTTATTCTTTGTTGCCTGCCACACTGCCAAACAGTTCAAGTTTTCCTCTTGTTCTTCTATTCCTTTTCTCCTACGTTATATGCAGCCAACTGTCTTTCCCTTCTGACAAGTGCTTAGGCACCAGAACAGCAGCAATACTGTAAGTCCTACATGAGGCAAACATTAAGTGATGAGACCAAAGCTATTGCATTTATAGTCCTTGATTTGCATGCAGTTTGTCTGTCTCTGAACCTACAGGATCCTCTGTCTTTACAGTTGGAATTGGAAAAAAAACCTTTAACTATCAGATTTTCATAGAACTACTCTATGCAATGGAAGTTAAATGAAAAATTTGAGCTTTACTTGCCTCTGATGACTCCCATGATCAGTGGATGAGGAATGGCTGACTTGATGTGCAATGACTGTTCATATAGTGCTTTAAGTTTTTTGTTATTTTTCTGTGCTGTGTACATCTGAATTTCCAAAGCATAGATTTCCAATAGCTGAGTACCTTTCTTTAGGTCATCTTCCCCATCATCAGTCTAGGAGGATAGATTAAGTAATAAATACTGTGAAATTTTAAGAGAACAGCAATTTCAGTTTTAGACTACTACAAAAAATGATTACTAAATATTCTCACTAATTTCCTGCCACAAATAAGGCTATTCCTAAAATTTTAGTTTTAATATAACTGTTAACACAAACCATAATACTCAAGGAACTCAGATGACTAACACACATGCATTTATATAAATAACATGCACAGTTCTTCTGCTGCCTATAACAAAACCATTTCCTCGATACTCATAACCCACTTTCCATGCTGGAGGAATAAAAGGGAACACAAACGAGCACAGCAGGCTACACAGCTAATTCTCCCTTCCTCCTCCAGCTGAAGAAGTTAAGAACTGTACTTTCAGTTTTGAGTAAAGCTCACTCAGAATTTTCACTACACTTTCATATAAATGTCTACGCATTATAGATTGTTTATAGGTGCTTCTCATCCTTGCACATGACTGAACTTGATCAGAAGTTGGGAACAATGTTTTAAAAATCATCTTTAAGCAAAAAGCAAACATTCTTATTTTCTGTTTCATGTTATCAAACACATAAATTACAGCAGCCACAGCTTTTCTTCCCCCTGTACTAAAGCTCAGGTGTCCAACAACAGATTTAAAAAAAAAAAACCCAAACCAATCCCTGTTGTTTACTAAGCTACAGTGATTTAGAATATAAAGTTACCTGGCATGACTGATGCAGCTGGCGCAAAATCTTTTGTAACTTTCCATATTCCTCTCGTTCTAAATATAATTTGCCAAGCTGTAATGAAAAAGAAGTTGAAGTACTAAGGTCTACTGAGATTTCACAATTACTATTCATAAGAGTTAGCTGAAGGTGTCACAAACATACAGTAAGACAATAAGTTATATATTTTACCTTTGTGTTTGTCTTAAACCACAATCTATCATTCTTAGCATCTTTCAGAGCTTCGAGTGTTGTTTCATAGAATTCCTGAAGCAAATCCATCTGACATAAAAAATCAGAATTCTATAATTGTAAACAGCAAATTTGTACCTGTTAATAAAGTCAATCTGAACAAGCTAAAAGTTCATGCTTGAACTTCAAAATAAGAAAGGTATCTATTACTGTCTGCTTTTAAATCACAAAGACCTTCTAAAGTAACAAAACTAAGTACACTTACTTTTATTATACAAAACAGGTAAAACTTAAAATGCATTCACATTCTGAGATTTGCAACCATCTATCATGCCAGTGAAAAATGAAAGCTATGTTACACAAGCCCATCTTATATAACCAAGTAATAAAATTTTTATGTTGTGTAACAAAAGGCAAACACAGGCCACAATGCTCCTACTTTAAAGAAGAAAAACAAAAATAATTTACATATCAAAAAGGAAATACAACCTACAAAGAGAAAAAAATAACAACAAAAAAACAGTCAAAGGAAAATATTCTTTCTCCTTTCTATACTACCAACACTGCCTTAAGCACATCAAACTTTTTCTTTGCATAAAACCCAAAAATGGAACATCCAAAATGGAAACAAAAGTGTCAAGTGTGCCCTTTAACGAAGGTTCTACAGAGAACACATTAGTATTGTTTATGGCCATTGTTATTTTGGGGATGACAGATCTGTGCCTATATATTAAAGATAACATTTCCAGACTGTCCCTCCAGGTCTGACTCCAACTGCATTTAGATCAAGCACACTGATTCCTTCCAACAAGGTACAGCCTAAGAAAATTCTTTAGATCTTGACAGTAAACTACCATTCAACTATTAAACTTTAATTTCCTATGAGTGGCAGGACAGGAATCGTGATGATGACACAGGAGTCATCCCTAAAGACTAATCATCCTCCATATGCAGATGCTACCTCCAGATAGCCAATTACGGGAGCTTTTTATTCTGCACTTTGCTGCAGTTTCTCAGAGGTTCCCTGCACCCCTCAAATTTAAAAAAAAAAAATAAAAAAAAAATATCAATGAAATTTTATTAATTACAAATTCTATTTGAGAAGACATAGTGAGCTAAAAAACAGAAAGGCCTTCATTGTGCTCACTAGCATAGAAATCCCATGGAAATATTGCCAAAAAAAAGGACAAATTTATGAAGAGTTATCTGTTCACAGAATCCATTAAACCTGGGAAATGTATTTTAACATTTGACAAACCTCCCAAACCAACAGACGACCATACACAAAAAGGTCTACAGTTAAAAAATGCAAATAAGTAAGGCCATGAAGGTGAAAGAACTGATGATCTAACCTGCTTGGAAGTAGAGATATAATCAAGAATAGAATTGATGGATTTTTCAGAGTAATTCCTTGTAACTGCACTCCGTATGTAGGTCAATAGCTGTTTATATCTGTTCATCATTTCAGGAAAGTTAGTCTAAAAGAAAACCAAAATTACAAGACCATTTTTTGTTTTAATGATTAGAACCCAAGTTACATCTTGCAAATACACATACAGAAAAGAAAGCATAACAGAAGGACTATGCAGTAGCAACTGCTATTAGGAACTTTTACATCACCACTTTGTTCAGAAGCAGCAGAATCAGAAATAACTTCAGCAAAACTGCATGGAACAGACATATACTTATCTCAACAAAAGCACCCAGAAGTTGGCTATACAACTGTTTCGAATGGTTGCATATATAGCATATACATTTTCCACTGGAAGTACACACACATACAGAAACATTGCTGGTTTCAATGGTATGGTACCTCAGGATAGCAAGGACTGAGCCTCAAACTTGTAAACAGCATCAGCTGAGTACAGCAGATATTTCACATCCATTTTGCCTTTGACTTGCAACTACCACATAATTTCCCTGCCATGTCTGTATTTGCCATTATGGGCTGCAAAAGACAGGTTCTAGCAGGTTTAGTTGTCATAGCCAAAAATCAACAACTTAAGACCTCTGGGTCAAATATATATTTACGCCATTTACTCTAAAGATACAGATGAAAATCCTACCAATTTAAAGTTTATTTTAATCATCTGTTTCAGGGCTTTGAATCCCCACTCTCCTTTTTCACCTTCAAGCTCCAAAACCTGAAATAAAAGAATTTTAAAGAATCTTTATAAAAGCTTTATTCAAACTGAAACTGATTTGCATCTTATTTAAAATGTACATACCCCATACACATCTTTTTTCTCTGACTTTTTTCCTCATAAAGTAATGCTTCACTCTCCCCTGTTCTTTCACTTTTACTCTGATACTATTATTCTCTTGCAGAAAAGAATTTTTTCCTAATCCAATCTAAACCTCCCCTGGCACAATCTTAGGCCATTTCCACTCCTCCCTTTTAACAGGTGATAGGACAAGAGACACACCTCCCATCCTACAACCTCCTTTCAGGTAGTTGTGAGGAGCAATAAAGTCTCCCCTCAGCCTCATCTTCTCCAGTTTAAACACTCCCAGTTCCCTCAGATGCTCCTCATAAGACTTGTTTGCTAGACCCTTCAACAGTTTTGTTGCCCTGCTCTGGACATGCTCCAACACCTTGATGCCCTTCCTTGTAGCGAGGGCCTCAAAACTGGACAAAGTATTCAAGGTGCAGCCTCACCAGTGCCAAGTACAGAGGCACTATCACTGGCCACACTATTCCTGATGCAGTCTTCTTGGCTACCTGAGCACACTACTGGCTCATGGAAACACAACTAGACTCATGTAATTAACTTATGAAATCCTAAAGACTAAAAATTCAATCCTGAGATAAAACAGGCATATTCCACATCCTATTTATGCTTCCTAAGAATGATATTGAAAGGCAGTCAGCCAAGAGTCTAAGTCATCCAATAATAGCACAATACTAAGTCAAAATATAAACACTGCTCTTAAAATTCCAGAACATAACTCCAATGGTAAACAAGCATTTTAACATGTGAAGTAATAGAAAAATAAGAGATGTAAAGACAGAAAACCTTCTGAAAACTGCTTAACGCTGCTTTGGGATCATCTTCCTTCAAAGCTTTCGAATTGTAGTACTGATTTTCCAGATCCACATTTGGTTCAGAATTGCTGTCCTCAGAATATTCCTGTATTTTAAGGGGAAAGGAAATAAAATATAAAGTTCAGAACACTCAATATTCTGCTGGAAATTGATAAAATATTGTAAGACTTACTGCTCAGCATGAAACAAAATGTTTGTACATTAACAGAAAATCTTCCATTTTGGAGTACATAATAGGTATGGCCTGTTAGGATGACTTCATCTCCCTCCCGTTAGTAGACCAGCCTCGCCATCTACCAGCACTTGTCTGTCAACAGATTTCTTTTTGGACTAATGAACTCAGCTCTACCAACTTAGCCTTTATGACAAGAACAGACTGCATTATTAAAATTCTGCCCATTCTGGTGTTAAAGGACAGCTGTCTAATAACATAATGTCATTTCTGTGGGGAGAAAAGAACATGCTGGCTTTGTCCTCTACAAGGTGCTCAATTATATGACCTTTGCTATCCACAGAAAAGACTCTGACTGAGCTGCCATACAAGTAATGATTCAGCAATGAAAGATAAAATGCTTCCATGAATCTCTCTCTAATCTGCTTTTTTATGTTGTAATGATTCATACAGAGCTGAGGAAATGAAAAAAAAAAAAAAAAAAAAAGAGTAATGATGATAACACCAGCTGCTTCTCAGCACAGAAGCAGTAGATGACTGAAAAAATGCTCAAGATACTGCCAGAGACAGCAGGGTGGGGCACAGGCACAATAATTTAATCAAATAATTACCCATCGTTTATGGTAGTGCCAAACAAATTGAAGAATTTGCTTCTACCAACTTAATTTTTTAAAAAAATATTCTGAGGCTTTTTCTGAGAAAAGCCTCAGAAGATGAGAAAAGTTAAACATTTTATTTTTCACTGAGGGACAATGTTGTGGGTTTGAACTATAAAAGACTAACAAAACTCAAGTAATTTGAGGCTGTTTATTTATTTAAATAATAATTTACATGAGGCAAAAGTATTTCACACCTCAGCATTTTCATGCCAACTTCTCTCAACAGTGCTTAGCTATTAGGAGATGAATTGAATCTATTTAAATCTCAAAACTGCTGTTCTCGAGTAACTTCCCCATGTTATCAATACAGAGAATGCATAGTCAGGTGCCCTTCTTTAAGCTAGAATTTCTTTACTGTACTTCATCAGGCACATTTATTCTTTTGTTCATTCATATACTGATAATATTAATGGGATCCTTTGAAACCACAGGAAGGAATGAAAAAGAGATGTGGCAAGAGTTTTAAATTAACTCTCTCTTCCCTACAGTGCACGTAAATCTTTCAAGGTTTAAGTTTTCTGACATTCTAATGGAAAAAATAATTATGGAAGCTCACAATTGGCCCAAATTTTATTAAATGTGGTCCTCGAGATATTCATCCTTCAGTGTTTCTGTATGTTACATGCAGGCACGTTGCTCATATATGCACTTACACTCACATGATGCATTTGCATTAGTATTTAGTAAATGAATAGGCTTAAAAGCCTACTGAATTCCATACACCTGTTTTCTGAAGTCCTCAAGAACTATAAAACTTAACACTGAAAACTGCAAAAACAAACAAGGAAGCAAGAGTGTTATTTCATTGGTTAGCTTGTTTTGATAAATTCTTTACCCTATTGCTCCAGTAGGCAATGGAACACGTGCACAATGTCAACTGCTCTAAGTGTACCAGGCGCCTTATGATGCTGCAGACTACAAAAGCTTAAACACAGCATTTGAGACACATGCAATCAGCTGATGTCTTGTTTATATTGAACTTCAACATTGGGGAATATTTTTGGCAGAAGTACCCATTTGTAAAGGTAAAAGGAGAGCAAACTAAATTAATTCCTCTTAGGAAGCAATCTGCTTGGTTAGCCCAAAGCCAGAAACATCTCAATTTTTATCCTAGCTCTGGTAGTGATTTGGACTGTTGAGTCATGTAGGAAGCCTGTTTTTCAGCTATTTTTTTTCCTCATAAAATAAATATCCCATTCAAAATAATAAGGAATAAGTGTTAAGACTAGAGATCATGTTTTTCTAATGGAAACACTTTTAAATGCATCACAGGTACTGTTTTATGTTTCAATAGCTTTATTTTTGTTTTATTTGATGCCTGTTTGCCCCACTTCAAATTTAGGATGTTGATATGGGCTCACTGTAGGCAATCAAAATAAGGGAAAAGAAAAGAAAAAAGGTAAGCCGTGTAGATATTGCATCTTAATTTAAGCATAGCACTCTTCGCTCTTCCTTTGATGCAGAGATGGCTTAGTGCAGTATGCTACAAATGTGAGAACATTCTGGCTTTTGTTAAAAGCAAAAGAAGAGAAGTAGTAAATTGCATTCTCAAACTTCAAGCCAAGAAAACGATACATTTCCTTCTCAGTACTGAAAACAGAAAAGCTCTTTTAATAATAAACTCAGATAGAAAAGCTCTTTTAATAATAAACTCAGATAATAAATGCTTGAACTTTCCTCACTCTCATTTTTAACACCCCTGCTTCCTACCTGAACAATTTCCTCAACCCCCAACCCTTTTAGGTGTAGTTTATTGCCTCCAACAATGCACAAGCAAAATAGAAGTGAACAAAAATTAGACTGAATATCAGGTTTACAAAAAGCATTTCTAATTAACTCTCTAATGCATACCATCTAGATTTAATATTGAATAATACCTTTAGTCATAGCCTCAAGATATAAAAGCACCTGTGTGATATACTTCTAGTTCCAGTTGATGTTAAAATAAAATAGAAGGCCTACATGTTTTTTACTAAGATCTTGGTGACTATTTTTTAAATGGACACCAACAATAACATAGGTATAAATGATAACAACAGAAGTCCAAGTATTTAGAACTGATCTTTGGAAGCCATTTAGTTTTCCCTTCCTGACAGAATCAAACAAACAAGTGAGGTTTTTTTATTATTACTCATGAAATTAGAAAGCCCTTATACAGCTTTTTAAAAATGTGGTTTATAGGAAGTTAGGCCACTATTTAAGCATTGGCCCACTGTGTTCTTGTTCTAAATGTTGTCAGTTATGAACAATCTAATCCCATCATATCACTTTTGGGGGGAAGAAAGAATTGCTGTAATAGCTCAACTGTAATGGAGATAAAAATCTCTGATATAGCTTACTCTGCCTAGTTATTTCAAATTATTTTAATAAAAGTTAATTAGTAACAAGGGACCAATTTAATTTGCAATTCTTTTTTATATTATGTATTAAGTTTTCACTAATTTAATTTCATCCAGTAAACAGCTTTAAAATATTAAGCCTCAGCTTCTGAAATGAACACACACAGAAGACAATTCACCCCAGTCATCTTTAATCATCCCTTTTAGGGCATAGATCCATTTTAGCTTCTCAAGCAGGCAAGAAGCACTGAACCTCTCCCTGTTCATTTCTGGTCCGAGCATCCCGAGCATCACTGCAGTGATTCAACATCTTATACTCTACGAGTACCTGATGATGGCTGATGCTGCCTGGTTTGGGAGAACAGGCCTGTCAACCCTAACACAGATGCATTCCTGAGGCTGGTGAGCTATGGCAGAGAAGCAAGTGTCTAGGAAGAGTAAGAAAACCAGATGTATCAGGAGCCTGTAATAGAGCTCTTGAAACCCAGCACCTCTCCTCAATGACAGAACACAGTACATGAATTTGGAGACCAAAACACCGTATCAGTGACAGTTCAGGCTAGATATGTGGTATTCTAGCAGATTAGAGGGGTACATTAACCTGGTAAAAATGTACAAAACCAAAGATAAAATACTTTTTGAAAACCACTGTTGCCTCCTCTTTTGCCTGAAGCCCTTCCCTAACCTCTATAGCAGAAGTGGAGTAACAATCTAAATTTTGTTTCTCTGTTCATCGCTCGGTAGCTGTACAGAAACCAAACTTGTACTTTTCTAACCTCTTTAATAAAATCTAAAACAGGAAAAGCAGCTGTACCAAGGATCACTTTCCAGACAAAGACACAATGTGAAGAGCTCTATTTCTGTAGGAATTTACCCTTCAAGGACATTGTTAACAATACTTACTACTGTCAATTTTAAATTGCTGGTAACTGTACTGGATTTCAACCATTGGGCTGATTCTAACGATTTTTTTTTTTCAATGCAGTGCAATTACCTCTGAGAATAAGCCTGGTACAAATTTGATTTTACTTCAGCTGACTCTGTTTCATAACCATGGCATTTAGGAGGTCTTCCTACTCTAGGGTTTGGAGCAAAAACCTGCTATTTTGCAAGAGAAGCAGTGATGCGAGGTTGGGGGAGATTGGTTGTTTTTAAAAACACAACATAAAAATGCCCAGAAAAACAACCTGATAACAAACAAAAAAACCCCAATCATATCCCCAATATCTCAATACAATATCAGGTTACCAGCTACATTTCTTGAACATTTCACTATTTTTTACACACCTCATATGCACTGGCCCCAAAAGTAACCAACTGAACAGCATGCCAGTGGCAAGTACAACTTCTCTTTGCATTTCTTTTCCTGAACTACTGGCCCCCAGGCACCAGGACAAAAAAAAAAAAAGCAAGTTTCTATGTGCATTTGCTACTGGTATCCAGGCAGATGAATATAAAGAAAGCAATCAGACTGGAATGCAAAAAACTAAGGAGGAAGAGAACAGAGACAAACCGTGAGAGTAAAAAGCAAGAGTGTGACTTGTGTAAGAAGTCCTCAATCTCTCAATCATGAATTGGGAGTCTTGGTTTTCTTTTCCCTACTCAGGTCTCTTTGCTCTCCTGCTCCTGTTGGCTAACTCTACAAAGTCATTTAGTGCCTGTTGGCTCACACTGAGGCTGACATCAGGAATAAGAACTTCGTGAAGCCAGCAATTTGCAACGGGGTCAGTACAGCTCCATGGAAATTGACTTTAGTTTTATGGGGTTTAAGCAGAAGTTGGAAGGTGCATAGAAATAAGACAGGAGACTGGCGGTGGGAGGGGAGGGTAATAGAACACGTAGAAAGTACTGAAAGAAGTGCCTATTCTGTCTGCCTCTATCACGCAGGTCTCCTATAGTTCTGTGGATCCTTTCTAGAAGTCCAGGGTTTAGCACAACTGATTTACTTCTGTTTAAGAACCAACTGCCTATCATAGCCTAAGATCTATTTTGAAGAGAGTGCTAAATGACTCTCTCAAAAGAGAAAAATTACACACACCCCCAAACAAACACACACCCAACACCCAAAAAAACAAAACCCAGAACACTGTTTATGTTCAGTTGGGAAAAAAAATTACTTATTATTTTCATGCTTTTTGCCTCAATACTTCCTTCTGAAACATTATGATTAGAGAAATAAGTTCTAAATATATTAATTCTGTGCTTAAAGATGAGTCTGAAGAGAACACAAAAAATATCAAGATGCACTTAATCCATATAAAATATGGAAGGGTAATTAACTCAGAGAACAGCATATTCTGTGTCCTCTATGAAGCTCTTGGATTTTAAGACACATTTTTTTGCAATTAAGCAAAACAAAGAAACAGAAAAGAGTAATGTGAGTGTGCTCAACTTGGTATTTCCCTCGTTCTGTTCTTGTTTTGGCAGCATTATCACTTTCTTGTTTGCATTGCATATGGTTTCGGTTTTTTAGATTATGGCAATACTGAAACAAAGATTTGGGAAGAGGCACCGGAATGAAATTTCAACTGTTTCTATTAAGACTGCATCAACATAAGGTAGGAAAATTTCCTTGACTACCGCTAAGATCAAATTTGGTAACATACAGAAATTTCTTTTCAAATGGAGCTTATTTCTCGCTGCTGGAACAAGAGAATGAACCAATTCAAACCTATAAGCTGTCATCCTGACAGCTTGAAATTTAAAAAGACTATTTCCTAAATATTAGCACAGCCTGAAAAGGTAAATCCTCAGTCATCTGAAAGCATGCTCCCCACATATATAAGTGATGTCAATTCTCATGAACCTGCAGACATCTCACCGGGGTGCAAACCACTGGCTGTACACTGGAATTGTACACAGCTCTTCTAATGAAGTCACTGAAGTAATACAACTCCATAACATAAAAATGCAAGTAGCTCATCAGACAGGTTTGTCTATCCTTTCTCCAGATTAATTTTGAAATTGAATTTTAGAACACAATGTCTCATTAAGAACTCCACAGACAAATTATTTATTTTAAACAAAACAATCAGGTAGATCTATTAACAAAAAGCTGTCAATGTGTTGTCATTGTACTTGGAAGAACCACTTTCTGGAGAAAGGCTGAGTTTAAAAACTCAAAATCAATTCTAAACATAGCTTTTTGCCTGAGACTAAAAACAAAACTGGAATTTAGAGTGCTCCTCCCTTCTTTCTCCATCTCCACCCTCAAGTTCAAACTAGTAAAAAGAACCTGGACAGAAAACATATAAGGCACCTAACAGCAACAAACTAGAAATTACATTTGAGTGGTTTTCACAATGACCAGTAAACATTAGTCTGCTCACTGAAGCATAAAGTGGAATAATCGATGTTATAATCAAGGCTGTCACTATACATCACTAGCAAATCATGAATCTAGATCCATCCACCCATGAACATAAATGGAATCTTTTCCTGGTATCAAGACATCCAACAGATAAAGTTAACTTCTACAGGAACTGCTGAAGTAACTTACATTCAAACCTTTGATTTTTAACCCAATGAAAAACTAAGCAGAAACACTGATCTACGATCTGTGAAGTGGGTAGTCTTCAACTGTTTATCACTGCAGTAATTAATTATACAAAAAGCTAGGATGAAGCTGGGAAAGAGCTGGGCCTTCAGACTATCTGTTCACATTTCAGTTGAAGTGCAAAACATTTGCATACTTAAAAAAAATTTAACTGACTAGTCCTACATAATCGGCAGCTCAAGAACACCTTAAAAAGGGACAGCCATAATCACTTCTAATAAAAGCTGATGCGATGAAAACACTGTTGAGAACCTTCTTTTCCCTATTTTTATGCTAGTACCTAGCCTGGGAGAGCTGAGTATTGTTTCACCGTACTGTATTTTTGACAAAATAGTTATTTCCCCCTTCATTAACTGCTTCTGTAATTACCACCATTCCTATTCCTTTAGAAAGGAAAAAAAGCACCAACACTTGCATGTGCTTGTTTTACTTTTTCTACCTATTTCTGAGTATTGTATTTTGTACTCATTTTGCTTCAAACTCTTCTTCAGCAGCCTTTACACTGAACTTCGGAATCACGCATCCTTTCATAGTCTTCTCTTAACTAGATTTATATCAACATGAAGAAATCAGGCCCTTTCTTCAGGGCCCTTCAGTGTTTTCCAAAACAACTTTGTACAACACTGCAATTACATTCTTGAGCATATCTGAAAACAACATTCGGTCATGGTTTCTTAGTCCAAGAATTCTGAAACTAGTGTAGCTGGAATATTTTTATTCTTATGTTCTGTGGTTTTGGTTTTTTTGCATAAACTCAAAAATTTTTAAATCTAGTTTATTTAGGGGTGCATCTTAAGTATTATTTGATTATTTAAATGGAGATCATATACTGAAAATAAAGTAATAACTTGTTCCTAATTATCACAAGCATTATTTTTAAATGTTGGAAAAGTCTGGGCTAGTGGTAATTAATGGCTAGGAAAACACTACATGAAAAGTAACTACAGTCAGGAACTCAACTTTGTCACAAGCAAGAAATTTCAGAAAGGTTTTCCAATGAGAAATAAGGTACTCGAAAAAACCCCAAACACAACCAAACAACCTGAACAACCCCACCCCCACCCCCCATATGCAAAACCAAACAAAAACAACCACACAGGAGAAAGCTTTATACCACCATTCTTGGTGAAAACTAACATCATAAGCTTCAAGCTGTACTCTTACTCAAATTTCTATGTAGACAGCTGCATTTAAAGACTGACATATGTATTTCCAGTGCTTTCTCCATACGTCCAGTGTTATGGATAGTCAACACATCGACATCTGCTATGTTTAGTATTCCTTTGATTGCTATACATAGGAAATAAACACCACATTTTAAACCAGGACAGGGATTTCAGTGGTAATGAAAAGGAATGGAAACGTATTTGAGAGCCAACTGGACTAACAAAATATTTTTAACAGCCTCTGCATTTCATTCAGAAACCTTGTTTCTAAAAGTTTGTTAATTCATTCATGGACTTCAAGAGAATACTAACAGTTCTTGGAATACTGACACAAGCTGCTTATAAGGTTAACATAACAACATATGTCAAATAAGCACTCTTACGTGAATTTTAAAAACTCAAAACCAAACACAGATGCTTTTCTTGTATAGCCAATGTAATCCAGACATTCTGAGCAGCTCCTAACAAAGACTGCTCAGAAACTATTACAAATAAAATCTGACAAGTATTTTAAGCGAATTTTTAACAAACAACGATTATTAAATAATTAACAATTTGTTAAAAAGGAAATGTTCCAGAAGCAAGTGTCTGGTTTTTCAGTGAAACTGATTTAGCTGAAATGAATGAAATACAAACTGTCAAGCCTGAACCATACCTATCTTTTTTAAAACGTATTTTCATTTCAGATATCTGGCTTACTTGAGATGGTTTTACTTATTGCAAAAATCTGAGGTTTAATAGTTTAAAGAAGACTCATCACAAACAGGCTCCAAGTTTTCCCCGAAGTTGGTCTGTTGATTACTTCAAGCAGCGAGGTGTTTTTTAATTATAAAAGCTTCGTTACATCTTGGTAACAGGTTTTTGTTATATAGACAACAACAAAACCACCAAACCTTGACATTAAAAAAAAAGTGCATAAAAGCTCAGAAAGATACAGAAACAAGAACTTTAAAAAACAGTACACCCCTGGCATGCTGCATCAGAAATCGGATATGTGGCCGTTTCTCCTCCTTTTTCTCTTGCCCCGACTCTTCCCTGAGTTTGACGCTCATGCCAGCGCACGAATGACATCCACCCCTAGGGACCTCTCGCCGCCGTGGATGGGGGGGACGGCAGGCAACTTTGAGAATTTACTTAGTACCCAGCACTTCGGTCAGAGGCAGAAGGTGCAAGGGGAAGCAGTGACTTCACTCTGACATCAAGCGAAAACAAACGGGGGCTGAGCTCGCTGGGCCCGAGGGGGCCTGCCTGGGGCCTAGCTAACTTCCCGGGGTCGGAGCAAGTCTGCTTTTCCGCGGAGAAGGGGCAAAGTGCCTGGCGGTGCCTCCTCCGACACCAGCACGGTCCTCTTACAGCCGCTGCCCACCACCACCATCCCTCCTCCGCAGAAGGGAAACTCATCCTTTCATCGCTCTCCCACGGGGCAGCACCCGCCGGGGCTGCTACTGCTGTAGCGGCGAGGGATGCATGGCGCCGACGCCGGCCCCAGCCCACAGCGGCATAGCTCCCGCGAGAACCCTCGACCGCACCGCGGGCCCATTGCGCCTTACCAGATCGTAGTCCTCTTCATCATCGCACATGAAATCATCCTCCATGTCAGACATCTTGGCCGGAGGACGGGCGGTGGGAGGGAGAAAGCAGTGGGAACGGCCTCTTCTCCCACAACCCCGCGCGGCGCGGCCCAATGGAGCTCCGCTCCGCCCGGAACCTGCTGTTGTCCGCTCCCTTTGCGTCCCCCGGCCCCGAGTACACGGAGCCTAATCCGCGCTGCACCACAACCGGCTTCCTCCCGCTGCTAGTAACGGCAGCCTGCAATCAGAGCCCACCTGCCACCCGCCTCGGCTGTTTGTGGCGGCAGCGCCAGAGCACTGTCTTGTCTCCTGACAGCGGAGGGGTCTCCTCGGCGGTGTCGCGCCTCGGCGGGGTGCTAAGCAGCATTTCTCTCGCCCTCGCCTCCCGCCGGGTCGGGGCCCAGAAAGGCGTTGGCGCCGGTTGCCGTGTATGCGTGTGTGAGCGCCGCGGGCACGGCTTCCGTACTGGGGCTATCAGCCCTGCGGCTGTGGCTATGGATGGGAAGTTCAAACAGCCTGGCCTTTCGCCAATACCAGTAACGTCGCTTAACCCTGAGTGCAGTTTATCTGCCTCCCGCAGTGCTGATCGGTTTATCTGCGCTGCGTTTACTATGTGCAGGTAACACTAGAGCAGCAGCAGAAGACCTAATCTGTACAAAACACAGGCCTTGCAAAGCACTGACTTGCTAAAGCTTATTAAACATCAAGTTCTGCTGTGAGCTTCAACTGAGGCAAGAACCCCTGACAGGCTTTGCCTATTCACAGGCTCCACGAGGCCCATTATTCTCACAGACTCTGAGGTGCATTTGTAGTCTGTATTTGGGTCTCCAGATTTTTATGTTGTTACAGTTTCTTGACGTGTTGGGTTTGGGTTTTGTTTGCTTGTTTATTTTTTCTCTTGCTGCAGCCTTCTTAAATGATGTTGCAATTCTGTTAGTCGTATCAATCTGGAGAAAATAGTTTTACTTGGACACATAAATCACAGTGAAACCTCAGTGTTACCATGCCTCTCAATCCAAGCACTTAAAACTTAATAAATGCAATATTCTGGGTTGTAAGACACACACCAAAACAGACAATGAACGAGTGAGCTTGGAAATGCATTGGAAAGCTCAGATCCCCGAAGTACAGCCGTTAATTTTGAGAGGCAAACAGGAGCCATGAGACTGAGGGAAGCTGACAGAACTATAAACCAGAAAAGAAAAACCAAAAAAGGCAAACCACAGAAAAAAACCAAAATCAAGGCGGGGGGGAATAATGCCACAGGGAATCACATTGCCAATGTGTTTTTCCCATTACCGGTTCTAGCCCAGCGCCGGGCGCTGAAGGGAGACCCCAACCCCGCGAGGCAGCCTGTGCCTGGCTCTGCACACAGTCGAGTGCACGTTCCGAAGCTTCCCCGTTGCCAGCTCTATTCTGAGCGGAATTCAGGGAAAAACAAAACCAAAAGCGCTTCCTTCACACGTCGCAACAGCTTTCCCGTCGCGTCGGAACTGTGGTGGGCGAGGGCCTGAGGGCAGAGCGGCCCCACAGTCGAGCGTGGGGGTGTCTGCGAGACGGGCCTTGGGGCTGAGCACCGTCGCCTCAGCGGTACACCGCCACTGGGCTCGGGAGGAGGCCGGGCTGCCAGCTTCGCCGCCCGGAAGGACGGTGTCTGCCTGTCCCGTGACAGGCCCGCCGGAGGCGCCGCACCACGCTGCTGCCCGCAACGCGAGCCCCCATGGCGGCAGACGCCCCCAGTACTCTTCCGGTTCAGCTGGTAGAGCAGCCCAGGTGGGTGGCTTACTCCCCTCGACCCTAGCTCCGCAGCGGGAAGCCACATCCACGGCAGTGATGCGAAAGCCCGCCTCCGTTTGTGCCTGGGTGGGTGGGCGGGCTGCAGGCAGTCTGGGGCGGTGGGCGGACAGGTGGGACGGTCTGTCGCCGCGCCCCTAGTCTGAGGTGTGAGAGGGGTTTAATCTGCGTTTTTTTGGTTCGTCTCAACACAAAAAGCACGACACCGGTATTTCGTGCGACTCCGGGAGCACCCTTGCCGCAGCCACGTTGGCCTGGGCGTAGCCGAGTTTCCCGCCGGCAAGCGGGTCTGCTTGGCAGAGGGCCTGTGGCCGGCCACGGCCCCTCCCGCCTTTCCCCACCAAACAACGCCCTGCAGGCTAGTAGCCCCAGCTGCCTTTCCACAGTGCCACTGTGGCTGGAGGGAGAACGATTCATTCATCTTTCCTCATTTTTATTTTTTTTTCCTCTCAGACTGGGGAATGCTGATTTTATCCGCTTGTCCTTTTGGACATAACAAATGCCCACACGGTTCTCTGGAACGCATGGGCCTGGCTCTGCCATTGCGCGCCCGCAGGACATGCCAACCCCTGCTCTTTCCCCACTGAGTCGCCCTCGGTGTGTGGAAGCAGAACGCAGAGCCACTTTGAGCGAACCGTTTTACCTGTGTTAGCACTGCAGAAGAGTCATTTTTAAATCTTTGATCACTTGTATACGGTTACTCTGTGTTCCCGCATAAGTCTTGTGTAAAGGACGAGTCCAGCATTTCCGGGCTTGGATGTGTGAAGTTGTGAGGGGTGCTTTTGTTTAACACATCTGGCAATCATCTTGGATGTAGGTGCTTAAAATGCAGGATGGGTGTTACAGCATCAAGGCCAAAGCCTATAAATAGTCTTTCATTAGGCCTGCTTGTAAAACCCTCATTAAAACGAGAGATCAATCAGCACTTAGATAAACATGCCCCGATGACTGCTCTGTTTGTTCTCAGTCTCTTAGTACCAGCACCACTATAAAAATATCTTTGAAACAAAGAAGCATTCTAAGTACTGACACAAAAAGGAAGAACGTCAACACCTAAAATTGTGCCAACAGATCCCTCCCGAGGACTGTGATATTATTAATATGATCTTGAAAAGGGATTGTACAATGAAATGGCAGAAATTGCTTCTGCTATTTGGAAGAGTGATAATCCATATGAGAGAGATTATAAGAAGCAGAAATTTAAGAGGGACCTAATTACATCTTTGTTACTGAACACCAAAATGGGAAACTACTGAAACTTTTTTTTTAAAAAGGTATTAAATCACAACAAATAATATTCTGTAGTTTTTCATCTAAAGAAAAGTTACCAAACCTGTGGATATATGTAGTTCGGCAGTAACAGAGCTTTTACAAAGAAGTACAAACTAAATAATTGACTGTGAAATTTGTAACATCTGTTTCTCATTGCTGTCTTCTTACGCTTTGCTTAACTAGGCTTCCAGTTCTAGTTCTAGATTAAATGTAGGTACCTTCACAGGGCTCATGGTACTTCGTTAGTGGATGAAAACCCTTCTTCAAAAATGTAGTTGGTTACATGCTTTAAAGTCAATAGGGCAAAAGCCAGTGAAGTATTTTAAGCCCCATTTTAAATATTATTTTTCCTATATTTCTGCTGTTTTTTTAATCAATTTAGTTTGTTGGATACACTAATGAAAGTTTGTGGTTTAATGTGCAACCTAAATTGCTTTAAGGTAGTTTTGAAGTCTATCAATATGAAGTTTCTTGTACTTCACTAAGATGATGACTTAATGACTTCACAGGCTTTGTTTACCTGCGGTTCCTACATGTCATGCCGAAGCAGCCCAAGTCTGCAAACACAAGGGGGTTTAATGTTGCTTCTCATCTAACAGAGAAACTTCCATGTACTTAAAAAAATGGCATTTACTTCAAGAATCATGGAAAATATTGGTCTTTTTTGGAAATACAGCCCTTCTAAATGTTTCTAACCTGTCTTTCAGATTGCAGAAGCTGAAGGACATGTTTATATCAAAATTTGGATCGGCTCCCAAGTTTTATGTTCGTGCACCAGGACGAGTCAACTTAATAGGTAAAAGAGAAAAAAATAATCTGTCATCATGGAAGCCAAATAGTTTAAAACACAGAATCAAAATAATGTTGGTCCTAAATCTTTTTTTTCCAGAGAAGCTGGAAATCCAGTCTGAAGTACCTCCTGAACAGTGCATACAGGAAATAGTGTAGTTTTTTCTCTTCCATTATAATTTACCAAATTAACCAGCCACACAGCAATGCATACGATAAAGCATAAAAAGATTCTGCCACCATCTCCTCTTCTCTACTTTTCCATTGAGTTATATCCACCAAACTTAGAACAGTTGTGATTCACTGGCAGACTGGAGAGACACAATTCTTTTGTGTTTAAGACTGATTTGTATTTCTGAATTTGCCTTGGTTTTGAGATTTCTTTATCCATGGTTAGGTTTGTGTTCTCTCTAGATCTCAGTTTCTTTTGTATTCATAAAGTAACACCACACATTTGAAGATACTGTAAGTAAAAGCATCCTGCAGAACAAAGCTTTAGAAACTGATTAGTTCACTGTGCAATTAATTGTATTTTTTTTATCTCTGTGTTGTGTGATCATATATATTGAGTAGACAGCATATGGAAATTATTCCCACAAGAGAAGACGTTTACTACATTTTGTATATGAATGTTACTTTCTGTGTCATATGCAACTGTATTAATGATTATTTAAATTTAATTATTATCTTTCTGGTAAAAGGTCCAGAAATTTTATGGAAAACGAAAAAAAAATCACCACAAGCCCTAGCTAATGGCAAATGAATCACTCACATGAGTAGAGATCACATAATGAGGAGTCATGTGGTGTCTTTATCTCTTCCAGTCATCAATGTGATTGATCCAACTTAATTTTTTTTTATTGCCACAACAGTATACAAATCATGTGGCCATACTTAGTGCTGGACAATAATCTACATAGCATTTTAAATTTTTTTTCAAGCCAGCATTAAAACTTGAAAAATTATAAACAGATGCAATGGATAAAATCATTGTGCAGGAATGTGGAATCACAGAATCGCAGAATACATCCAGTTGGAAGAGACTGCAATGATCATCCAGTCCAACCCTCAGCCCACCACTGAAGGGTCAACACTAAACCATGTTCCTGAGTGCCAGGTCCACATGCTGCTTAAGCACCTCCAGTGGTGATGACTCCATTGCTGCCCTGGGCAGACTATTCCAATGTTTGATAACTCTTTCAGTGAAGAAATATTTCCTAACATCCATCCTGAACCTCCCCTGATGCTGCTTTTAACCATTTCCTCTAATCCTGTTGCTTGACACCAAGAAGAAGAGGCCCCCTCCTCATTACAACCTCTGTTCAGGTAGTTGTAGAGAGTGATGAGGTGTCCCCTCAGCCTCCTTTTCTCCAAAATAGAGGAAGTGCACCCCAACCTTTAAAATATGAGTTATAGAATCATAGAATCATAGAATGGTTTAGGTTGGAAGGGACCTCAAGGATCATCCAGCTCCACCCCCCTGCCATAGGCAGGGACACCTCCCACTAGAGCAGCTTGCTCAAGGCCTCATCCAGCCTGGCCTTAAACACCTCCAGGGAGGAAGCATCCACAACCTCCCTGGGCAACCCGTTCCAGTGCNGATGAGGTGTCCCCTCAGCCTCCTTTTCTCCAAAATAGAGGAAGTGCACCCCAACCTTTAAAATATGAGTTATGGTATTGTCTTGTACAGTAAGCAACACTGAACTGCTGTAGAAGCCCTGTTACTACTACTCTAGAAAGAACTATTTCATTTTTTTTTCAATTGTTGGTTTCTTTGGTAGGAGAACATATAGACTACTGTGGTTATGCTGTGCTCCCTATGGCCATAGAACAAGATATACTGATTGCAGTAGAACCTGTAAAAACCCAAGTTGTCCAACTGGCAAATACCAATTCTTTGTACTTGTAAGTAATTACTTTGTTTATTCACTAATTTTTATGAACCTCTTTATGCAACATAAGATTTGGTTGTGTTAAATCAATGATACAAGCAGGTGGAATCTCATTGACTCTGCATATTAATTTAGGTTCCCTGCTTTTGCCTCCCTCCTGTTTGTTCAAATTTCTTATGAGGCTTCTGATAGCCTTTTTCTAAAAGTGCAATCCCATCTTCCCTTCTTCTATCTCTTCCTTCCTGATGTAATTCCATAACTAGCAGCAGTTCAATTTCTCCCTGAGAAGGGAGTGAAATGTTTGGTAATCAATTACTACACATGTAAGTTAAGACTCCCCTTTCTCTGGAGGACTTGGAGCTATATTTTCACAACACAACTTTAGCAACAATTCTGGCTCAAAGATTCTGTATTCTCTGTCTTCCACTTTCCTCCACAGCTGCTTGTTTGTGGAATCACAGACAATTTAGGTTGGAAGGGACCTCTAGAGAATCCCTTGTAAGCACCTTGACGGGCCCTCTGCTGGACTCCCTGTAGTCTGCCTGTGCCTTTCTTGTATTGGGAAACACCAAAACTGGACACAGTATTCCAGCTAAGGTCTCACAAGTGCTGAATATAGGGAAATAATCCTGCCATTGTTTTCAACTTCAGACACATTTTTCTGCCTCCTTCCTTGTAACAGACTGATATTTGTGTGGTTGTGCAGTTCAGATCAGGTCACTCATCCACACGAACTTTTGTGGGCATTTTACAAAAATCAGAATAAGCACAAGCTTACTTTAAGCCATTTTTATTAAGCCATTGTACATTACTCTCTGGAAGCATAGAGTATGACAGCACAGGGGCAGGAACATATTGACAAAAGCACATATTCCTGCTTAAAGCTCAGTTATAAAAATATGTTCTGAGCTGCTACCTGCAAGAAAAGCAGCTGAAATGAATTTTTACTTACATGGTAAGTCTTAAGTGCTGAAGTATTTTTTACTCAGTTTATGGAGTATGTATTCACATAATAGCTGAGCTGAATTAAGGGTTTACCACTGCCAAAAGGCAATGGCTTGCTTCTTTTACCCTTGGCCTCTCTGTTAGCTTCTTATAACATTGATCCACCGTCTGCCTTTTACCAGATGCAGTACTTGTCTAATCTTAATATAAGATGCACCATTCCCATTTTTTGCTTGGTTAATTTCATGCCGTTCTAGTGAATTGAGCTGCCGTGCACTTAGTAGTAAAGCTGACTTGGGGTAAACAGTGGGAACATCCAGTGCTGAGCAGGGAGAAAAGAACTGGAAGACGTAGGCAGGACCTTTCCCTGAGTAGGGAAATAGTTACCTCTGTCAGGGTATTGCAGAAGCACTCTGCAAGACCTGATAGTCCCAGGATTAGAATAGCTTTGGTTAGGAAAAGTTGTAATAATGGACACTAACAAAACAGTAACCGAAAGATAAACATTTGTACTTGGTCTTTAAGCTTTGGCACAATACATTGCAATTGGAACGGCCTTCTCCTATGGTACATGCAGTTCCTAACAACTCTAGAATTATAGCTGTTGATTGATACTGCATAAACAGTCACTATATTTTTATACCTGCCCTGATTTCAGTTTGAAATCATATGTTTTAAACCATGAACCAAGAGGAGGTCTCAGAGATGCTTAATACTCTATTCTGTTTTGTTGAGACACTGTTAGTTAGAAACAAAGCTAAAACATGCCCATAATTTCATAACAAAGAAATATTTTTCAACACTTTGAATGTTACACCACATAACAAAACTGTTGACAGTAAAACTTCTTTTCCCAGCCTGCTGCACTGGTGGATTTATGCCTGTGGTGAATGCATATATATAGGCCTTTGGCAAACAAGTACTAACCATAATCCTCTCTAGAATTGCTATTTCATTCTTACTTTGTGAATGGGTAAAATGTGTAACAATACTCTATCCCTTTTCTACCCTGAATAGTTCATGTTAACTTTTAGGAAAAAACAGGGCAGAGAGCAAGTTGCAAGTGAAACTATTTATGTGTTTTTCATCATAAATTATCCCATCTGATGCCTTTTATGTTGTTTAGGCTAAAACTGTATTCAAAATTTAAAGCCTTTTGAAGTTTCGTATACTTCACATGAAGTCTTTGCAACAGAGAATTATGCATATACAGAGACTACCTGACACAAAACTTCTCAAAATGCCTCCAGAAGTGCCACAAGTTGACAATTATCAATTGGCTTTCATCTTGTGGCAAAACCTAAAGATCCATTAAAAAAAAAAAATCAGAAGGAAAGAGGACTTCAAATTTGCCTTCTGTTAACCACTTTTAGACATTGATTTCCAGCAGCCTTCTTTTTTATACAATAATAATTTAGGATTATTGTAGAAAACAATCATATGCAAACACAGGATTTTTGATATCTTCATAGCTGTTTGCAAGTATTTTCTATTTTTCAAATCTGTTTTTTGTTGTTGTTGTTGTTGTTTTTTAATATTCAGATGCCATAAGCAAAGGTGTGCTGATTACTCTGGGCAATTGTTCTCAATGCCCATAAAGCACTAATTGAAATGATTTTCAAATTTTCAGCTGTTCTCAGACTTTCCTTGTAATCTCAATACTCCCTTTCAGATATTCTGTGTTACTCTGCACACACGCACCCCCGTAACTTGTGACTTAGCTCTCACACTAGCGTATTCTTTGATGCTGCATTGTTGCTGAAGTCCTGTAAGTGGCACTATTTTGAACAGGTCAGACTGAAAGACAGCAATTTACCCATTACACTCAACACCTGTCTCTGATATTTCTGCCTTGCATTAAATGTCAAAATGGAACATATAACTGACAAAATGGTAATTCTAAGCCAATACCTAAAGTGCAAGATCTGTTGCGTAATATTGAGCTAGGAGTAGGTTATAAACTGGTAATACAAGTGAAATAGCTCACTGGTGCTTAGCTAGCATTGGACTACATGAAGAAGAGGCAGGATTGTGGGTCCGTTTTTCTACTGGTTGTCAGGTGTGGGGGCTGCATAACACGAAAAATGCAGTCTGTAATTGCATTAGAATACAGTGAACTTTTCAGCCGTCACTTCAAGACACTTGATATAATTGTAAAGATGCTTTGTATTAGTATAGCTGTTTCTCTGTAACAGAATACTTTGCCAATAAAAACACCTTTAAACCAGTATTCATTCCAAGTATTAACTAGCAATATTGTTTTGTATAAAAGTAAACCCACCACATCACTAAGCTACAATTTACAGATACAGAATGAGACTAGCCTAAGAACAAAGCAAAACAAAAAATCCCAATAATCTTACGTATTTCCAGGGTTTTCAGCTGCCTCTCTGCATACAGTTTGTCAGACCTCCCTTTTTATAGGGCATGACTTAGCCTGCAACTTCTGAATATTTTTTCTTGCCTTTCCTCTTACTGTGTTAGACATCTGCTCTTAGGACATCAGGTAGATCTAATTATTGGGCATTCAACAGCACAGACTTACAGAAAACCTGCACTTTTTGGTGATGAATGCATATCCCTCTGAGACATCACTTTGTGCCCATTTTGATAGCACCTTTCTGTAGCATTCATTATTGTAGAAACTTTCAGGCTGACCATTTTTATTATTTCGAAATGACAATGGAGAACAAAACCATTGTAAGTATTGCTGTGGAGGAACCAGATGCACTATTTTAAACTACATTGTCTTGATGATATCTTGTAACATACCACAATTTTGCAGCATTAGGCCTGTTTTAGTGATGTACCATTCAGAACAAAAGATGATGAAGATTAATTCCTGAGCAGAGATTACCAGAGAGCCTGAAGTGTATTTTTTTTCTATTTTGGGTTTGGCAGATAGGATTATTTTAGATTTTTCACTTTTAAGAGATCAAGAGAAAATAGACACAAGTGATTAATTAAAGGTGCTAAAGAAGGCTTAATTCCTGGCTTTATTTAATAAATTTTGTAACTTAGGCAAAAAGTCTTACACTTCTATTTAAAATGCTCTTAAAGACCTGAGTAACAGAGATCTTCACAAAACTCCCCGGAAAACATGGCACTGGAAAAACCCTAAGGTTGCAATGCCATTGTTCATCGGCAGGTGGCAGTAATAAGCCACGGTTTTTCAAACTCCGTTTCTCGACACGTTAAAGCCTCAAGGTTTTTCTGTTTTTGCAGGGATTTCAGTGCTAGTGTTAATAACATTCAGATTAACAAAACCAAACCTCAGTGGCATAACTACTTCCTGTGCGGACTGAAGGGTATTCAGGTAAGACAAATCCATTTAACTTATGAAATTAATGTAACACATGACAAACATACCTGTTCACCTTCAAAATATTTCCCTGCATCTGATAGTTTTTTGTAAGGTACACTTGTTTTTCGTAAAGTTTGAAGAGGAGATACAAGTGGGTTCATTTAAAAATATTTGTAGAACACTTTTTATTACATAAATTACAATAACAATTCCATATTTAGTAAAGTCATAAATTAATTATCAGTGTGCCATTTCTGTATTTTGAAGCAGAAAAGAATGCCTTCCAGTGGAATAATCTAATTTAAAGTTTGCTTTTAAAAAGGTTTGGAGGGTTTTCTGTCAGGACACTAAGATCCAATTCCAGTACTTTTCTTCCTATGGAAACATTTTAAAAACATTAATTGCCGGTACCACAACTTGTACACAACACTGAGTGAAGCTGACTCCTGCAGTAGGCAAAGGAAAATGTAAAACATAAGTAAACAGCATAGAGAAGAAATAGTCCAGTAAGAACCATTACTTATCCAGATTTTCTGTGTGTGGAACTTGAATGAGATTTTCAAAATGTCCTGAGTGCAGCCATGCAAGAAGCAGCACACTTACAGTAAAGACAGGAACGTTGAACAGACAGACATTTTCCTGTCTACTCATTTGAGCTGTATCTTCTCCTTTGTGAGTTAGCTTGTCTTCCGACTGACTTCAAGACTGAACTGCTTGTGAAACCAAGTGCTGATCATCAGTGTTGTCCTGGGAGGCAGTCTGATCTCACAACTGAAACTTGATGACTTCTTAGCTTGATGTCAATTGAATGATGTATGTGGAAGGGCAGATGGGATAAAAAGTGATGGCTAGGTCAAGAACAGGTCGCCACAGCCAGCCCAAATTATAGGTAAACTTTCTTTTTAAAGCACATGAAGCTTGCCTCAGGATAGGCCATTTAGGTCATCCCACAGGATGATCTGATCCTGTAGATAAGGACCGCAGAGAGCCAACAAAGCTTGCCTCAAACCTGCCACTTCATTCTTCAAAGTACAATATTTGTAATAATCAGTGCCAAAGATCACTTTATAATAATCCACAGTTCTTAAACAGAGCCCCACCTCTACGTTTAGACCCCAATAAATTACTTAGGTTTTCTGTAACATGAGTATTTTCAATTTTGTATTGCGCAGTAACACAGGCATGTAAATTGCATTGACTGTGAAGATATAGATTAGGTTTCTTTACAATATATCCTTTCATATATTAAGGCTAGCATGACCAATTGACTTTATTTATTTTGCAGTCTGCTACTGAGATTTGTTTCCTAAGGACAAGTTTGAATATTTGAAGGTTAATTTGCAAAGCAGGTTTGCAGACTCTAGCACTGGCAGAAAATAAGCATAAATCTTACAGACTTAAGAAACACTGAAATACAAGTACTCAGAGGGTCCCATGGGATAATCTGTTTATATTAAGTTGAACATGCTATCCTTTTGGGACAGAACTATTGCAGAACTTGGCAAAGCCCATTTTAATTTTTGAAACTGAAGTAAGTTTTCTATTTAAACATTGCGTGATAAGTTTGCAATCCTGCCTCACATTCAAGACAATCCTGAAACTATGGATCAGTTACTGGTTACTCAAGCATTTTCTGGTTTTGAACAAGCCTGTACAGTATTCTACATGAAGGGGCATGGACAGCAATGGTATTTTAGGTATGAATTCCCTTATATTTGTAGAACCAGAAATTTAAGATAATTTGAAGCGATGGCAGAAGACATTAAAAGAAGCTCTTTACTGATTTGTACCATTGGTATTTGTGGTTTAAGTTGTTTCAGGAAAAACAGCAAAAATCTTTTGCAAGTAGGCATTTCTTTATGGAAACTGCCATTTTTCCTGATAACTGACACTGTAACACAGTTCTTTGATTTAGTAATCTGAATCAGAATTTGGCTACTCATTTACCCCCCATATACTTTCAGTGATTTTTTAATAAGTGCTGTGTGTTTATTTTAAACTAACAGCAGAGGGAAATTGATATTAAAAGTGTTTATAAATAAAAAGACAAAGCAACTAGAGGGTAATTAAAAGAATACGTACACAAGAGTGTATGACTTGTGGATTAAATGTATTATCAGTGATACCTCTCATAGATGTAAAAATATTTTGAACTTTATTCTAAAAATGGACTGGCAGAGACCATCACCACTGGTCAGCATCTCTTTGTGCCTCCTGGAGCATGGTACCTTCAGGTACTGTTGTGGTTCTCTCAGTGTCAGTTTTGTGGCTGCTTCAGGAGCTACAAGTATCTGAGTTTGAATACAGCTGCATGGTGATTAGCTTCCCATCAGCATGATGCAGCTCCCTAATGTGGTATATCAGTATCAGAAGTAAAGCATAAAATGGACCTTAAGCTCTTCAGGATACCCTAAGTGAGGAGCAGTGGAGAAAAGAAGAAAGGTAAGGTATAAAATGGCTGGTAACCTCCGGTACTATCAAAACAGCAGCTCAGAGCAGAGCTAGTTGCTGCAGAGCCCACCCACAAAGCTTGGTAAATTTACTCCATATTGAATTCTGCTTGGGATACCATTCTGTTAGCTCATAGATGTATGTGAACAGGAATTGCAGATATACCTTTGGCTGAAGCCATTTGCTTTGTTCTTAAGGAGCAGAATGAAAAATTCATTTTATTTTGGAGATACCAGAAACAGGTCATTGGTCCCAGCAACTCAAGAGAAAGATTCTCTTTCTAAGTATCAGATAATTGCAAGCCTGAGCCTGTCTGTACTTGAAACTGAGATTGTTTATTTTTTCATTGTTAGGAACATTTTGGTCTTAATAACCCAACTGGAATGAATTGTCTGCTAGATGGAACCATCCCTCCAAGTTCTGGTCTCTCTAGCTCCAGTGCTTTGGTGTGCTGTGCAGGACTCGTGACACTAACAGCTAATGGAAAAACCCTCTCTAAGGTAATTTACTGTAAAACACGAGAGTGTCAGCAGTAAAATTCTACTTAAAATTAAATATTGTTAATGCCTGTAAACATTAAAAACACGATAAAATAGTTTTTGCAAAGAGTTGTTGGATATAAACTTAAGATATTGCACAACTGAGCAAACATCTTTGGCCAAATTCTGGCAGGATTTGAATTTGGCAAGAAAACAGGCTTACATTAAAGCTGAAAAAAGGAGCATTATTGTAAGCCTGTACTTTGGCCAACCATCAGGTCCATGCCTGGACCAGATGTGCTATCTGCAGGCCAGGACTGAGGATATATGTGCTGAAGCATGTGGACCACACCCCCGAGGCCTTTACCCTCTCCCTGAATGACTTTTCATGGCTTTAACAGCAGAGCATCTGTTGAAGGCCTGTGCAACAACTTCTTGATAAATTATACAATCAGCACAAAATAGAGATAAAATTCTTCCATCTGACTGCCCTTACTCTCTTCACAGGTTTTTTGGAATGAACATATTTACAATCCAAAACGCACTCCTTGCTTTTTTAAACAAACATTAGTCTAAAAACAAACCCCAAGTATGTGACCTGTTAGCAGTACAACTGTTAGTAGAATTTGGCTCATGTAATGCACATTTCTGGAGGAGTCATGGTCCTTGAAGGTGCCATATGGAAATGAGGTTCTCTCCAGTAAAAATGTCTGGTTAAGTGAAACTAGGATCTTAAATTAGAACATTGTCAGGAAGAGAAAAGAACGGATCTAAATGTGACTGTTACGCATATTTGTCCCTATTGTCTGAGGCAGACATTCCCAACTTGTACAAAGCCAACTTGAAGTGGTACATGATGATGGCAGCTGTTAACTGTACTTGTATACAAGCACTTATCTGAGCCATGAAGTAAACAGATCCACACGGAAGTTGTGACTTGTAGCTGCAGCACTCTGCTCAGCAGTAATGCTCAGTACCACAGTGCACAGCCCACAGGGCTTGCTTCAGGAAGGAATCAAGCAGAGTTAAGGCAGAAAGAAGCAGGGTAGCTTTTCTCAGTATGAGGATGTGGCTACAGTCACTGTCATCCAACTTTGTGTTGGTGTGATGTGTGGTCACATGGTAAGTCAGGCTTGGACACTTAGCAGAGGCTCTAGTTTGTGAGGTAAGACATGTAGTGCAGTCATAGATGGAAACATGGAACTGAGGATCCCATCTTGATGTTTGAGACCTTGCAGTAAGAGAGGTGGAGGTGACACACATGCTTTTTTATACCTACGAACCTAGCCTGGTAATAAGCTTCCATTTTTTTGTGTAGAAGGTCTTATCATAGATCAGCATCATCTCTGGTAACCAAATCTCTGATAACCAAAGAGGCTAAGCTTGGGAACTGCTGATGAAAATCACTGGAGCGCACATGTTCAGAAACTGGTTATCTGCAAAACTCATAAAACTGACAGAGGTCAGAAAACCCAAATTTTACTAGGTAGTAGAAATCTGTATCTGGAAAACCAGAAGCCAGGTTTTCATTATTCCAAGAAATACTGCACAGCAATCTTCAGAGAATAAATGATACAGCATGTATCTTGAGCTGAATTTACACATGGCTCGGGGGTACCAGACGGCATTATGCCAGACCTGTTCTGAACAAACGTGCAAAAACTCCTTTTGGCGTTTTCGTAGAGACTTGTGGAGGAACAGAAAGAAGACAGACTCCACTGAGTGTCTTTCCTTCCCATGTCCTTTTCAATCAACCCAAAATCTCTTCTGCTTACTAGTTGGAAAATATGCTGAAAGTTATAGTTGACTGAACACAGGAGACACAACTGTGTGTTTTTGTTAGGAAATTCTGCTGTCTGCAGCCAAATATTTTTCACTTATGTTGAAAAACGAGCAATTAATGTATAGATGAAAATTCCCAACAGCCAAAATAGGAGCAGTAAAGAGCATGTCCAAGGTTTAGGGAGCTTGCATAGACCAAGACACCTGGTTGTGGTGGTTGAGACAGGATGATAGCTCTGAAGACAGATTACTTTTGCCCAGGCTCTCAGATCTTACAGGACAGTAAAAACAAGTTCAGTGTTCTTGGCTAATTTACGATTTAGCATTAGAGACCTCTTATATCTAGCTAAATCCAGATTCTCTGTTGCACCGGATTTATGCTTAGCCTCACAGAACTACCTTGTGTAAGGCAGAGCTAGTCTGAATATAAATTAGAGCAATCTAGGTATGTGAGCCTTCAGAAGTATAAAACGTGCTCTGACCACTTCTTTCCAGCTCCTAATGCATTCTGTGCTGGTGTCAAATAGTATCTGCGCAGGATCCACTAATGCTAGCTGTATGTCAGCTGTGAGCTCCCCCATGGCAGGGGAATTCTTAGCTGACCAGAAATAGGGGCTTTCCAGATCCTTTCTACTAGAAAGCAAACCAGGACTTTGCATTTTTAGAGCTCTGGATATTTCTGTGTTTGTTTATTTTTAAGGAAGAAGCCTCACTTTACCTCTTTCCTCTGTTGTTTTGGGTTTTTGTCCCCAGATGCTTAAGAGTTGCGAAAGTTGTAAATAGTAGTGTTTATAAGTAACAGTATTTGGCCATGGTGGTAATTTTATGAGAAAAGATTGACTTTTTGCCCCTAATTAGTCTGATGGACTTTGCAAAATCTTAATATGATGGTCTGTAGCAGCAAGACATAGACACTTTTGGCTTCAGAATCAAATTTGGCTGAATTGTAGGGCTTCTGTAGCCAAAGTTATGAAAAATTGACCTTTTCCTGAATGGAACATTTATCTGGTTTGTTTCTGTGAAACTATTTTTATGAGAATATTTCCGTTTATGCCCTTTTGCCTGATAAATCGAAGTTTAAAATAGTAGCTGTAGAGTAAAAGTCATTGAAATTTTGAGCTTTTATGAGATAACACTTCCAGTGTGAAGTTTGAGCCTATGAGATTAAAAGCCAAAAAAAAAAGCCCAAACCAAGCCCAAAGTGAAAAAAAAAAAATACTGTAAAAGCACGGCTAGAATTTCATGGTGGCTTACTTCAAAAATAGCCCTTCTTTGATGTTGAAAACAAAATCAGAAAAAAATATGCTCTTACTAATTATTGTCTGTAGCAGTCTGCAATAGGGCATTGTTTCAGTGTGCATACAGTATTTTTTTATAAACCCGTCACACACATACACAATAGTTTAGGGAAAATACCAGTCCAAGACAATTCAGCCAGATGTGCAGTGCTAACCAGTTGCAGCAGTGCAATAGCATTCAAATAACAAGATGGAAAATTTAGAATCTGATCTTTAAAAAGAATCCATTTTTCTCCTCCAAACAGGATACCAGTCTAAGACTGTGTTGGCATCACTCAAAGAACAGCAATGCTCAGTATTAGCTTTTGATTTTAAAATGATTTTTAATTTACTGTTACAAAATCAATCTTTTGTACAACTTTTCATCAGGAGAAGACACTTTTTCCTAAAGGAAATAAAATAATGCTCTAAATTGTCCCAGCTTTGTGTTTCATGGTAGGAATTAATGAGTACAGAAAATCACTTAGTACTTTTGAATTACTAGATTTACTTGAAAGATGTGAGGCTCAGGGACAGCCTTGGTTGCAGTGTCCATGACATAGTTGAATTTAAGATCCTCAGGGCAACCAGGAGGAGGTATTCTAGGCTTATGACCCTAGAGGTTAGGTATTGAGACTTTGATCTCTTCAAGGATCTGCTGGCCAAAGTATCATGAAACGAAGCCCTAGAGGGAAGAGGGGCTCAGGACAGCTGGTTAGTATTCAGTGATCACCTCCTCTGTGTCCAGGAGCAATGCATACCAACAAAGAGGAAAGCAGGGAAGAATGCTGGAAGGCCTGCCTGTCTGAGCAAGGAGCTCCTGGACATGCTGTCACACAAAAAGAAACTCTACAAGGAGTGGAAGAAAGGACAGCTAGAATGGGGGTTATATAAGGAAGCTGCCTGAGCAGCTAGAGATCTGTTTAGGAAAGCCAAGGCAGAGTTTGAATTAATGGTAACATTAATGTTTGAATTAATGGTTACATTAATGGTAAAAGAAGCCTAGAGAACGTGTGGGCCCCCTCAGAAAGGAAACAGGCAAAATGGTCACAAGTGACATGGAAAAGGCTGAGGTTCTCAATGACTTCTTTACCTCAGTCTTCACTGCAAAGACCTCCAGCCACACTCCTGGAGCCATGGCAGGGACTGGAAGGAAGAGCTGCCCATCATAAGTGAAGATCAGGTTCGTGATCACATGAAGAACCTGACAGAGTTAGGGCTGTTCAGTCTGGAGAAGAGGAGGCTCTGAGGTGACCTTATTGTGGCCTTTCAGTATCTGAAGGGGGCCTACAAAAAAGCTGGGGAGGGACTCTTCAGGATATCAGGGAGTGACAGGACTAGAGGGAGTGGAGCAAAGCTGGAGATGGGTAGGTTCAGGCTGGACACAAGGGGCAAGTTCTTCAGCATGAGTGGTGAGAGCCTGGAATGGGAATGGGTTGCCCAGAGAGGTGGTTGAGGCCCTGTCCCTGGAGGTGTTTAAGGCCAAGCTGGATGGGGCTCTGGCCAGCCTGATCTAAGGTAGGGTGTCTCTGACCATGGCAGGGGTGTTGGAACTAGATGATCCTTGTGGTCCCTTCCAACCCAGACTGATTCTATGATTCTATGTGATGATAGTGTTGCTGTCCAAATATTAAATCTTGTTGTACTGAGTTCTGTTCAGCCATTCTTAACTTTTTTTTACTGTTGTTCAGGGCTGGACAGGTGTGCACAAACTTATTGGGAAAAATAGATGAAAAGTGAATGGGTTTTATTTATTTTAATGTGACATGTTGAGCACAGGAAGTTGAATTGTATTTGGCTCTGTGTAGACTGAGAAATCTTAAGTCAGACACAATGGACAAAAGACCTAAATCTAATCTGGAATCTCATAGTGTCCACTAGCTTCAGTTTTCTCAAATGTTGCCTCAGATAGATTTGACATTGGGATTTTCAAAACACACAGCATTGTCCTGTATTTAAACAGTTACAAGACCCAGTAATGCCATTGATTTCAGTGGGAGAATAGACAACTGGGATCCTTGTTGTGTTTCTGAAGCCTGTATACAATAAGGAAAAGGTTTTACTTGAATATGTTACTGCTTCCTAGTATTTTTTTCTGACCTGCAGTAGAGCTTTAATATCTAGCAATCTGCTAGGAAAAGCTGTGAATACTCACATTGATATTGTGGCTTGAAAATTGACAATGTGCATTGATATTACAGGTCATTTTATAATCTTGCTGCATCAAAAATGTTTGCTGGATGAATGCTTAGGTTATTAATATGAGAAACTCTAACCACACGAAAGTGATACACAAATATTGTATTTTAAAGTGCTGTTAATGCTGAAAAATGTTGAAGTTCCCTTCTGCCTGTGAACTTAAAAAACAGGGTTCTTTAACGTGTTAAGTTTGATTATGTGTGTTTGCAATCAAGGGGAAAGAGAGTACTTTGGAGCAGTGGTAATCAAAGACCGTAATCTCTCGTCAACCAAATTGATAACCTTCTATTTGAGCATGTTAGAGGGCAGACAAAGTCAAGCTAAGATTGCTGTGCTTATGAGGACATCCAGATACTATCTGACAAATATCTTCCCATTTGGGGAAAAAAGTAAGCATAATTACCTTGCAAAACATATATGAAGTCTAGCTAATTGGGATTTTGCTTGCAAACTGGAAGCAGATGGTAACTTTCAGTAATCCATTCCTAGTCAAGACCAGATATTAAAAATAAGGACATTCCTGGTGATAAAAGCAACCTTAAAATTTAGGCATCATTTTATACCTTAACAAATGAAACGCAGTGCCTTACATTTCAGAAGTTACTTTTGTACAGATACACTTATGTGTAAAACACCCACAGATTGGAAAAAGGTCACCATTTAACTAGACTTTAAATATTGCCTTAAGTGATGGAGACTATTTTCTTCTCACTGTGAACACTCATCTTTACCTAGAAATGTTTATTCTCCAATTTCAACCTTGTGTGCTGTGAATCAAACCCTGTAGAATTTAATAGAAAATCTTCACTAAATTCACTGTAACATCACCAACATTATTTGGTGTGAAGGGAAGCAGCAGCCCAAGTCTGACTTTCCAGGTTGAAGTGGCCAAAATGTTGATGAATGTTCATTAGGGAATGTGCATTATTGATGTGTAGAGAGTAAATGTACACACAGGTCTTCAGCTCAACAGATATTTAAATGCTTCAGATCCTTATATTTACCTGCTGAAGAGACTTTAGGAGCACTGAAAACGACAGTCTGAAAATAATTAACGTGAACAAATATATTTTTTTAATGTAGCTTTTCATTCATGAACAATACAATTTAAAGCAGGTTTGGGTTGTAATTTTAAAGATTAGCTATCACTACACCTCCACTGTTAGCTGTAGAAAATCTAGCATGTTTAACTTTGGCCAGCGTGTGCTTCTATAAAAACACCAAGGAAGATGTAAATTAATACTATCATTTTATAGAGAAGCTTGCTTTAGTTTAGCTGCTGTCATTCTGGGTTTGTCTATATCAGGTTCCTGGGTAATGTAGGGTGAGCTGTTCCAAAAAAATACTAAGCAACACTAATTCTGTTTTAGTAACAAATACTTGCCTGTCTCCTACTCACTAATTGTCTTACTCTTTTAAGGGGTTTAATCTTACACAAGTTTATTTCTTTAAAGTTCTGTGTGAGATTGAAAGGGATTGATCACTGGTATGAAACATATTGACAGTGACAGTTATATAGGGACAAATTCTGTCACAGTTTACATACTGTCCAGACTCACTGGATGAGTGAAAATCAGAGCAGTTGAACCCTGGCCTCTTTGTGAGCAAGGGGACTATTAAAGGTGAAACTCTCTTATCTGTTCTCACCCAGATAATTCTCTATGCTCCATTTTTAGGAATTTTTTAATAAGTAGATCAGATCCTCTGATCACTTTCTTTATCAGATACCTAAATACTTCTGTATATTTAGGCCTTCATGTTGTTTATCAATAACATTGAACTGAGAGAAACTAAAATAAATGATGGGGCAACAGAGAATCAAGTGAGTCCTATTGGGTGGTTCCTAATTTAACATGCCAGTGAAGTATCAGGGTGTATGTGGCCATATCTCATACAATGTTGGATTGTGCCTGTAAACACTCAGAAAAATATTCTTCCATCACTTCTCCAACGTTTTTGAAATAGCAAAAATAGTCAATTGACAATCAAACCCTGAATTTTAGATGCTCCATATTTTTTAAATTAAAAATCCCAAACAAACACGATGCAGAGCTGTTGCTGAGTTCTTATTACCAAAAATTTGTCCATCTAGAGTAATGAAACATAAGGTAACTAATAATAAAAAATCAATCCCTTTTTTTTGCCCAGACTACATTTTATCTTCACTAATATGATTTCCCAGATTAGACTTTCTGCATACTGGATAGGAAATCTTGTGGCTCAAAGATAAAACAGATTTGAGTGGTAGTAATTTCTTTCTTTGTAACCTAAGATTGACTTGCTTCTTATCAGGGAGAACCTTAAATTCTTTCAAACAAAAAGCAGAGGTAGTTAATAGAGCTTTTAGATCAAAGGCTAGCCTAGGTCTGCACATGGGGGCCAGTTGCCTAGTAGACAAACTGGGAATGCTGCCTCCTGCAATAGGAGACATTCTGAGCAGACTTCAGAAGTAAACTTCTAAAAAGGAAGAGTCTGGGGGGAAAAAAAAACAAAAACCAAAACCAAAAAACAACCAACCAAACATATTTGTACATTGTTACTTTTAGATTTTTCCAAATGCTTCAACTGAAGTTGTCTAAAACCTAAGAGCTCAGTTTTGAAATCTTTGAGATGCAACAGATTCCTTAAATAATTACTTCACATAGATTTCTTAATTTCTTAAGAAGTGCCTTCATCACTTAAGAAGGCAAGTTAGTGAATTGTATGCACTGAGATTCTACTCTTAATTATGTTGCTTTGCATTGGTTTATGTCTTGTAATTTTTTGTTGGCTAAACAACAACAACAAAAAAAATCACTGATACTAAACACGTCCCATGGAAGCACAGCCAACCTGGCATGTGTACTTGCCAACAGCTATAAAAGTACTGTTTGCCTTTGTGTGCATTTGGTCTAGCTTTCAAAAACTGCAATATTTAGTGTTTCTTGACAGACCACCAGGGAGACTTCAAGCTTTAACTCATCTACTAGCTGCTACTACTGTCATGTTATGCTCATCCTTCTCCTGCATTCAGAGGCTGAACAGACCAGCTGTACATATGAAATAGTCCAGGGTGTTGCTGGACTAACTAGAATTTTGTTTCTATCTCAGCCTCCCTACATGCTATCACTTATTTTTACAGGCCTTACTACAGTCACTAGAAGGCAACAGTTTTCTTCAGCCATACCAGTGCAAAGCAGGTTTAAACAAAGGGGCGAAGCACAGGAGTGGCTGGAAATGTGGTCACAGTCTCTCCAATCGACTGTGGTGTCAGGACAGCAACCTCAGTGAAAGAAGTGGAACAGTAGTGCTGAAATGGATGAGGTCACATTAGCATGTGTCTGTATCAACACTAATTGACACAATTGTTATGTGGCTCATTTGCCACATTAAAATAGCAAAAGGTACAGTGACATTTTCTCTAAGGTACTTCAAGGAAAGCTATAAATCTGCCACTCTCCTTTCTTACCAAGACAGTTAAAAAGATTCAGGGAAAAGCCACATGGATGATCAAAGGTACAGAAAAAACCTCTGTAAAAGTAAGACAGGAAAAAGACACTTGAAGGAGGAAGTAATAGAGGTCCATAAAATGATGAATGCTTTGGATAGACATCAGTTGTTCTTTGGCCCACACATTATAAGAGCAAGAAGGTATTTAACTAAGTTAGTAAGATGCATGTTAATAATCAACGAAAGAGATGATTCTTTGCCTGACAAGTTGTAGCTGACCTTGTTACGGGATGTTTTACCTTTTAAGCAGGAGTCTGGAGAAGCTCACATATAAGAAAGTGTTGGTAACTAAAGTGTTGATCTCTTCTCCCAAGTAACTAGCAAGAGGACATGAGGAAATGTGCTTAAGTTGTGCACGGGATGGATATTAGGAAAAACTTCTTTACTGAAAGAGTGGTGAGGCATTGGAACAGGCTGCCAGGGAGGTGGTGGAGTCACCATCCCTGAAGATGATCCAGAAGCATATAGATGTCATTCTACAGGATATAGTTTACTGGTCATGTTAGTTAAGTTATGGATGGACTTGATGAACTCAAAGGTCTTTTCCAGCCTTAATGATTTATGATTCTATACCACTACTGTTCAGATCCATTTTTATTTTAGTATCATTACCATAATCTTAAAAAAAGATTTTAAACTCACACTGCAGCAGTCTCCTTGTGACCATGTGCTCTAGAGAAATAAGCCACAATATTGGAAATAGGGAGGGTTTTGAATTCTCATTTCAGCTTTGTGACTGATTCACACAGCTTTGAACAAATCATGTTAATATCTGTGTTGTCTCTGAATTGAAGATAAGAGCAGCCTTATAGGAATACTTTGAAAGTGGAGCATGCAATATTCCATTAAGACAAATTATGATTTATTAGTGTTTTTGAAATACTCCTTCAGGGAAGGAAAAAACATGCTAATGAATCTTGGGTGTGTAGAACTAGTTATGTTTTGTGGTAGGCTTGAAATGATCTCCCGTACAGATCAGAATACATGGGTTGGAAGTGACTATGTGCAGAAGGGATTTATGCTTTTGGCATATTTCTCATGGTGCTTCACGAAGAACAAATGCTTTCTTTCACCTAGCTCTACAAGAAAGCCTGTTTAGGACTTCTGCAGAACTCATTAGGGGTGGCATTGTTTATTTGGTATGCGTAACAGTTGTACTTAGAGCCCTGCCAAGGAGTGCCTGGCTCCCTCTGACCTACCTGCCTGGCAGGTGGTGCTGTGGTGTAGCCTGCGGTGTGGTCACCGTAACTGTGGCTACCAGAACTCTACGAGTTACTTCTGTGCTGGAAGTGCAGTGCAGCCATGAGGAAGAAGGTGATGCAAGCCTAGGTATTGTTCAGGTGTACGTCTGAAATGTTGCCAAATTGTGCAGTGAAATCTGGGACCTGAGAAGCTCTGCATTTGTACAGCTGAGACATACACTACAGGGAGATACAAATAACAGATGAGTGAAACGGTCCCTGGCCTAATGCGCTTCCGAGTGTTGCAGATTGAATGGAAACAAGGCATTGCTCTGAAATAAGTTCTTTCCTTTTACAACAAGATTCTAGCAATATTTTTCCTTAGAAATATCTTCTGTAGAAGCCTAAAGTCAGAGGACTTAGGTAGCAAAATCACTTTTTTTCATGTTGTAGTAATGAAGTCACACATAGTTAACTGCATTACCATCTAGGAAGCCCAAGTAGCAGTTATAGTTTAAAGAAGGGGAAGATACTCCTCATTTTACTAAGGAAATGGAGCCATAATGAATTAAAGGGACTTTCCCTGAATCACAAGAAATTTAATGTGGAGCTAGAAATTGAGCCCAGACCTCCTGACATTTGGTTCACTGTTTCAGACCATCCTTATCCAAGTATCAAATACGTACATAAGGCTTTCCAGTTTAGTCTTCCCATTAATTTCCAGTGCTGCAATTGAGTTCCTCCTTTCACTCGTTTTAGCAAAAAGGCAAACATTTGCCCATTTGTCTCAGTAAGTACAAACTGCTTTCTATACAGATGACGATTTTCTCTCCATTCACATGCTTCTCATCCTAGTATTAGAAGGCCAGCCTGTGTCAGCAAGGGCCTGTTTAAATTAGAAACCAAATAATGTTTCAGGGATGCCTTGGGCTGTCTTGTGGAAAGGGTTCTTCTCAACCCTTGCCAGTTACTACTTGGTGGTCCTGCCAATCCTCGCTAAGTTTCAAAACAAAAGTTGCTCAAGCTGGAACAGCACTGTTAGCCCAGCATATGCAGTTGGACAGCTGGTGAGCTGGGACGAAGCAAGGCCCAATGCTTAACGAGGCACAGTTCACCAGACCATGTAAAGGGACAGGGGAGTGGCACTGTCCTAATTGTTAACATTCCTCCTCTGCAAGATGTCTCCTGATATTTATTTAATAAGCCTAGGCTCATAAAGTCTAAATGATTTAAGCAATCAAGCAGTAGCTGATGTGTATATTGAGATGACATGCAGCCAGACTAAGTGAAGGGTGAAATGCTTAATTTCTGACTTGGCAAAGCTTTATCTGGCAGTTACAGATGAAATAATACTTCAGGCAGCTATGCCTAAGAGTGGAACATAGATTGCGAGTACCTCAGGCCAGGTTTGCACAGCCACAGCTCCTATTTAAGTGTGCATGACCAGTGTGCTAGTGTGATCTTCTCAGCCAGTGAGGAGAAGTTTCTGTTGCTGCCAGCAAGTAATAGTCATGAACTCCACTCTGATGTTTTCTGTCATCGGCTACAAAAAATCAAGGATGCTGTATTGCTCTGTTCTCAGAGGGGTGAAAGGCAGGTTCAGCAGAGCTGGCTGAAACACAGCAGCATTTCCACATGGCAGCAGCAGCTGTCTGTATGTGGGCACATCTTAGGTGCAGAAGGAGAGAGCATCTAGAGAGGCCGTCTGTGGAGGCTTGTTCTTTCATTACTTTGGAGCTGTTGCTGAGTATTTCAGCATCAAATGGGAGGGGGAAAAGCATCACTACACTCATTAGCATTTCATTCAGAATTAGTTCCAACTTGTAATGGAGCACGCCCACAGAGTTGCTGGATGCTAAAATTTCATTTATGTCATAAAGAGGCCTAAGGTTCAGACTGGAAATAGGACTGCTTGGAGTAGGTGTGGAACAAGGGAGGAAAAATGGATTTTGATGAACCTGACCTTCAGCATAAGTCAAGCACCAGGACATGAGACATCCAAAATTGTGATGTGCCTATAATTCTCAAGAAAAGTAAAAGCAACATTATCTCCATTACAGCTCATCTTTAAAATGCACAAAGGCAGTACAGAAAAGGAGAGCATTTTTGTTTTCTCATTAATGGTTGTTTTCTTGTAAGTGTTTACTTACCATGTTTGATCAAAGAGATGCAGTCTTTAGAGTTTTGGAGTTCTTTGATAACTTCTGCTTATCAGCCTAAGGGATATTGCCCACAGCTGCAATGTGAGTTGAGTAAATTGATTGGTGGTGCATTTGCAAACAGCTCAGCCTGATTACATTAATCTAAGCACCAATTTTACAACTTTGTGGTGCCATTACAGGAACTGAGCAGTAGGCACTCTGTACATGCCTCTCTCTTAGCAAGGTGATTTACTGATGCCTTTTACAGTTGTGTTCCAGCTAATGTCCCTACCTTCCTGTTTAGCTTGTTTCAATCCTATGATGCTGCATCCTTGGTATGAAATCTGAATCGGCATTTGCCACCAAACCGAAAAACAGACTGTAGCTTTTCTAAAGTTCTTTTTCTGTCTTCCCTGTGGTTACCCTGTGCTTTGAGAAACAAACCGGTAGGGTTTATAGTAGGTGGACATGGATGTTTCTTTTTTGACATTTCTTTTTTTTTTTCCAAATTAATCTGTGTTCTTCAGCCATCCTCCAAGGCTTCTCTTGTGGCTTGTTTTCACTTTGTTTTACTTTCATCTAACAGCTGAAAGCCTTAAATTACTATTTTTGGCAGTTGCGGTAGTGATATTCCGCCCTCCCGTAGTATCCCCTGGCCTGCAGGTATCAGAATGCACCAAGATATGCCCAAAATGTCACAAAAGAATGCAGATCACATATAGTTACAAATTAGTTTAGATAAACAACGTAAGCAGAGTACAGTATATCAAGAAGAAATGACAAACACCACTGATTAGAATATTTACAGTGAGAAAGGGTTTCTAAGTTCAATACATATTTTTTTATTATGGATTCAGTGCACTGAAATAGTCCAAAGTAAAAAATTTCCATTTTTTTGTAAGCTACCAAGATGCTTATATTGACTCAGCATGGGAGGACAGCTACAAGAGTTAAGCATCTAAACAAGAGCACTCTGAAAAGCAGCTGTCTTTGGTGGGTCCAGTGGAAGCTGAAGAGATGATTCTTTTTTGCCTCAGAACAGAAGGAAAAAGAGGTCTTGTGGTATCCTGGTTGTTACCAGTTTACACTACTTTCTGTGTGAGAGACAATGATTTCAGAGCTCTATCATTAAATCCTTTGTTTTGTCACTGGTCCTTATGTTAGCAGAATAAAATTATCACCCTTACCCTTGGCTGAAGGTTCATGTTAATCTTCTTTTCAGGTGGAACTTGCAGAAATTTGCACAAAGAGTGAACGTTACATTGGCACAGAAGGTGGAGGAATGGACCAGTCCATCTCTTTTCTGGCAGAAGAAGGAACTGTATGTGGATCTTTGTAATGCAAACTAACACTGTAATACTAATTTATGTAAACAAAAACATAACTTCAGATGAATCTAGCAGAAAAATAAGAAATCAGTATACATTAGTAATAAGCACCACTGGTATGCAAATGAAGCAGGAATTATATGTATAGCTTGTGAACAGTTGAGCATGACAAGGCTTGAAGGAGTAAGAGGATGAAAAAGAGCAGTGGCAAGAAGAAAGAAAAGACACGGGGCAAGACTCCCTCTAGAAGAGCACTGGGTTCCATACTGTTTGGCTAATCACTCCCTGAAGGTACAATACTTGACATATAATGAAATCTGAATGGTCTGTATGCCTTGTATTCAGTGCAAATGGGATAATCATTGCAAAAATGCTTTCTTGAAACTTCTTAGAACCAAGCAGTGCTAGAAAGTTTTGCCAGGTCTAGTTACAAAGACAATGGAGACTTTTTCCCCCCAGTTTTGCTAATTCCAGACAATTCTTTGTCTAGCTTCTGATGTAACATTCAGATGCCTTAAACATAATGACAGAAGGTATACCAACAATGACAAACAGGACCTGCCAAGTTATGCAGGAGTGTTTGCAGTGGAATTTACAGTGGAATTCACCTGCTTTCCAAGAAGGTACACAGGACTGCAGCTTCCCAAATCTAAATGTGTCAAAATACTTTTATTGCAATTAATGTAGTATTTCATGGCCACCTTTCCTTTCCTTATAACTGTCATGTCCTGCCTCTCTGGCTTTTGTTCCTTAATGCTATATCTCAGATGAGCTTATACAGAAAATTAGCTATTTCATAGAATGATACCAAACTTTTAAATTCCCTCATGAGACACATGTAATTTCAATTTCACATGAAGTCTACTTACTCTGCACCTCACCTTCACACTAAATACAGTTAGTAGTAAACACACAGCTACGTGAATGTTGAAGGAAGCAGTTTATTTTCCTGACACACAGAGATGATGATGTAAATGGAGGCTTGTCTGGTATATAGACGTGAAGATCAAAAAGGCAAAGAAAAGGCTAGAAAAAAAACAGAAGAGAAATTTTGAATGAACCAGAAAATCTCCTTGCTTCATTGTACTTGCAGCTGAATGCAGTTCTGGCTTCCCAGCTCAAAAAATACCCTACAATGAGGAAAGTACAGTAAGGATACTGAGGTTGATCGGAGCTATTTTTGATACCAGCATTGACTGAATCATTAAAAACTTTTCAGCTTGGAAAACAAGTATCTTCGAGAGTAATGTTTTGAAGCTCTGTAAAACCCCTTAATTGGTAGGAGAAGGTAAATTAAGAATTCAGTGGTTTTCATAACTGAAGAACTAATAGAAACACAATGACATTAGCGAGCAGCTTGTAAAAAACAAACAAGGAAGTTTGTTTTTTTTCCAAAACATTCATTGTTAAATTGAGAAATACTGAACATTGTGGAAGGCGAAAGTTTATAAAGGATTCACAAAAGAACTTCTTAGATACACTAATGGAGTATTAGCCTATTTGTAGCTATTAAACATAACAGCCTGATGTTTCTCCCAGGGTAAGTATAGCTGCTGTAATCTTTGCTTATGGGAAACTAGAAAAATACACCCCAAAAGAAGATTGCTTTGTATATGTCCTATTTTTATGTTCTCCCTAAATAGCCATTTATGGCTAATGTCAGAAACAGGACAGTGGATCAGCTTAGTGGTACATTCTGATCTAATGTAGCAGTTCTTAAAGGGTCTACTGAAATGTAAGCAAGTTTCTCTGTCTTGATAGTAATTTTGTGATGTGGTCCAGAATCTCAATGGCAGGGAGTAACACACATGCTGCACATAATGTACAAGCAGATTTGTCATTGTTTATTTAGCACTCTAGCTGCTCAAGGAACTCTCTGGGGCTGAACAATGCCAAAACCAGTGAGACGACCCTGCTTAGAGAGTTGCAGTCTATTCTAAGAAGCCAAAGCAGGGCACATGATTTACAGCTTATCCCAATGAAAAACCAGATGTGAATTTAATCTCCTGATTACATTACATCCTGAATTATTTAATTAATGGATGCCTAGCTTATTCCATGAAAAGGTCACAAATGTTGGGAGCATCTTAGGCAGCCTGTGTCAGGCATCTGCGAAGCAAGGCAGTCTCATCTGAGAAAGGAGACCGCAACTACATTCTTACATACAGTGTTATTTCATTTCTCTCTCTTTGCAGTGTTATTTCATTTCTCTCTCTTTGATTGTCTGTATGTAACATGATCACTTTCTCCATTCAGTCCTAAAATTTTGGTGCTATTTTGTACCTCAGCAAAATAACCTTGATTTAGTGGAAAACCATAGAACTAAAGGGCAGATGGGTATTAGTGAAGAGGAAGGGAATGTGAAGCCCCTTGTTTCTAGTGACTTGCACATTAGCTTCAGTCAGGCCTGGTACTTTTGGGTAGATCAAAGAAGAGCTGTTGTCTTAACTAGGCAAGAAGAGTAGGTTAGGTGGGGTTCTGTGAAACGCTGAAAAAAAAACCCCAAAGACTTAATGGAAACATTTTAACATCCAGCTACAAGGGAAAGATTTTAAATGTATGTGTAACTTGGCCAATGAGGTTAAACCTTTTTTCATGCTGTTTCATGTCAGTTTTCTTTCCTTAACTGTCCCTGGATTTTCAAGAGGAAAAACATGCAAATTTGCATTTGATTTATAGGACTAAGTGCACTGTTAGCTAGTAGTAAATTAAAACTAACCATACGTTTTTCTTTCAATAGGCCAAGTTGATAGAGTTCAGTCCTCTGAGGACAACTGATGTTATACTTCCAAGTGGAGCAGCGTTTGTTATTGCTAACAGTTGCGTTGAAATGAATAAAGCAGCAACTTCTCATTACAATATTAGGGTAATGGAGTGTCGTCTGGCTACAAAGGTAATGTATGGCTTATGTCAAACTCTAATGAAACCTTCATCTAAATATCTGCTTTTCACCACTTCTGACCAATCATGTCTTTAACACCTAGCTAGGTGCTACTTTAAGTAGCATCTTTCTTTCCAGAAACAGACACCTCCATTTCTGCAGAAACAAAACTCCTGCTGAGTTACATGCAAGTGTAAGGGCTGTGCCCTTATACAGAAGATGATGTGATTTAGTTCCATTCAATTTTGTATTATAATTCAATGGAGAAAATAAGTTATTTTTCAGCAAAAAGTATTCTCAGTTAATAAGATAGACTGTTTCTAATTAAAGCTGAATAATGACAAATAATGGAAAGCAACCAGTGTGGTCACATGTTTATATGTATAAATGGCAATAGATGTGTATTTTCTAGGATTTAGAGGACATCAAAGCTCCCAGTTGGAGGCCTGGAAGTAATATTGGAAATGCTGAATAGTAGCATGTATGTCAGTGTAAAGTTTAAAAATGGACTTGCATCAAACCACCAACATTTAGGCTGTGCTGCTAGTTTACAGCTTGGAATTATCTCTAAAGTGGATGGAATTTGAACATGAAAAACCTAAGTTCCATTTGAATTCTGGATTTTGTAGACCATACATTTAGGAATATGTAACTGTAAGGTTTGATTTCACTTTGGAGGAATACAGTGGATATTCTGTTGATTAGACTATAGAAGAAACAAGCAATTATCCCTAACATAGTGTGCTGTGTAAAAGAACAGAATTTCAATCACAAAATCTAAATGAAAGTTTTAAAAACTGCAACATAAAACACTTTGCCCCAAAACATTTGGCCAAAATTTTGGCAGTACTCAAAAATACGTTGACCCTCGGCTGCAATCATAGTTCTATGGAAAATTACCAGAGCTAATGCTGATTAAAAAAAGAGAAAAGATCATAGAATCACCCAAGTTGTAAGGGACCTCTAAAGATCATCTAGTCCGACCCCCCTGCAGTGAGCAGGAACATCCTCAATTAGATCAGATTGCCCAAAGCCCTGTCAAGCCTCACTTTGAATAGCTCCAGGTATGGGGCCCTGACCATTTCTCTGGGCAACCTGTTGCAGTGCTCACTGTAAAGAACTCTTTCCTAACATGATCAGATACTGACAAAATGTAATATAAAATGCAATTTTATTGGGAAGCTAAACTTCAGATGACTTTTTAAATGGGCTTTAAACTTAAGTGTAAAGAACACAGCTGCATTTTAGGTCCATATAAGACATGGTAAAAATAATCAATGAGCATGGTTAAAGCTGTTGTCACTGAAGTGACTCTTACACCATTAAGAAAATGGAAGACCTGTCTGCGTGTTGGTTCTGATAAACCTCTAATTTTACATAGTTCATTAACTTAGCATGTAATTTAGGAAAAGCTTCTTTTGCAATGTTTTGCATAAGAAAGTGAGAACTTTCACAGCTCGCCTGTTCTAAAAGGCAAACTACAATGTGCTCGTTGTTATAAAACCTTTCAAAGTATAGTTCTGTATACCAGATTTTGTAAATTGAATCACACTTTCCTATTTTGCTTTAAATTACTGGTCCTGTGCAGGGAACTGAAAAGATGGTAAGGAAAGTGATTTTTTTTTTCTTTTTACATTTTTGTTAGCTATGATGCAATCTCTGAAAAGGTAATTTTAGAGATGCTTGATTTTCAGGAGACTAATAACATACACCTGTCCATTTTTAAACATATGCTACCCACATGGAAAGTTGCACATGCTGTAAAATTCATTGAACCAGGAAAAGACTGCCTTAAGGACAGGTTACGGTGGAGTGAAGGAGACCAGGTATGTAAGTGGAAGCAGGGAAGTCTTTTAAGCACCATTAAGCTAATAGAACTAGGAAATAACATGCTGCGCCTCGCAATAATGCTTTAAAAGAAAGTCTCCTTGGTAAATATCTTAGGGTAGGCTTTTTTTCCTTTCTGCTTTAGAATTTGTGCTCATAGGCTCTCATCCTGCTAGGGGATTTCAACTACCCCAATATCTGGTGGAAAGGTTAACACAGCAAGCTGTAGGCAATCCAGGAGAGTCCTGGAGTGCCTTAATTATAACTTCTTCAGAGAGGAAATAGACAGCTCTACCCAAGGGGATGTGATACTTGATCTATTGGTCACCAATACAGGCAATCTTATCAGGGTTGTCAGGATTAGAGGTTGCCTGGGCTTATGCATGGGTGAAGTTCACAGTCCTAAGGAATACAAGTTAGGCAAGGAGCACAATCAGGATCTTGAACATTAGGAAAGCAAACTTTCAGCTCTTCAAATGAGTCAGTATGGTTCCTAGGGGATCCAGAGATAAGGGAGGAGACAAGAGAAGATCTGTAAGGATGCTTTCCATAGTGCACAAAAAATCTCAGTTCCCAGGTTTAAGAAATCAAACAGGGAAGGAAGGAGACCAGCATGGCTGAGTCAAGGCCTCCTGGTCAAACTCAAATGCAAGAAGGAACTCTACAGGAAGTTCAAGCAGGGACAGGTATCTTGGGAAGAGGGATGTTGCCTGGTTATATAAGAATGAGGTCAGGAAGGCCAGAGTGCAGCTGATGCAAGACTCTCATCACTGCAAGGACAATGTTTTTAAACTAGGGAAGGGTAAATTTAGATTGGATGTTAGGAATAAGTTATCTACTATGAGGGTGGTGAAACACTGGAACAGGTTACCTGGGGAGGCAGTGGAGGCCCCATCCCTAGAGGTATTCAAGGTCAGGCTTGGTGGGGCTCTGAGCAACCTGATCTAGTTGGGGATGTCAACCCAATGCCTTCTACAATCTATGATTCATACTATTCACAGAAAGGTCCGTGTAAATAAAGATGCCAACACAACATATCCCTGCTGGCATTAATGTAGAATTAATGTCAGTCTGTCCTACAGCAAGTGAGCTCCTGATCATCCTCACAAAGTTATCTTCCTCAGCTTCTGTTCCTCTGTTCCTTTCCTTTCCCTTCTGGATAGTCAGTCTTCTACTTGTTTTTCTTGGTTGGTTGGTTTGTTTTGGAGGGGGAGGTGGTTTTGTTTCTTCTTTCTTTACTTTAGTTGTAGCCTCCAAAGGCTTTCGTGTACTCTCTTAAGCAGTCTATTTAAAGACACTTAGGTACTACAGAACACACACAGTTCCAAAGGAAATTGATTGGTCCCTTGTACTTCAGGAAACTCACGCAGTAGGTGCTGCAGGATGGAGACAAGCGTTAGTGAAGGCTGTGCTCTCCCCTGCTTCACTGTGTGTGGTTTGCTTCACTGTCAGCTATAGAGTAGCGCCAAGAATGCCTGCACAACTGGAATGCCATGTGGTTAAACAACTCATGTTTGTTAAATGTGGAAAGATGCGCAGATGACCTTCTAGAAACGTGTAAGAAAGTGATGTTGCTATATAAGGGCTAAGTATTGCTCTACCTACTGCTAGTCAAACTTTCTTTTATTTATACTTGTCCAGCCATTTACTAAGCATGTTTTCTTCTCAGTTACTTATTTCTCCGCTGTGCCTATAATGAACAATAAAGGACAATAAAGCCTACAAATACTACATCCTGGCAGTTAAGAGCCAGCTGCATGATGTCCACATCTTTAATCCGTCTAGTCAGAGCTCATCAAGAAAACAGCAAACTGTGGGATCAGTATTTGGATTACTATCGTACATTAAAGAGATGGAACTTCTTCCTATTTCAGTTCTGTGTCCATTACAATATAAGCTGCTGCAGCTAGACTGTTTTCAAAAAAACGTATCTGTTTGCCCATAACAAGGCTGCTGAATTGAAACTTTGCTAGAAGCAGTACAGGCCTTTTGTACAGACCATTCCAACAGTGTGCTGCCCACTGGCCTTCCTGGGTCAGTTTCCAGGTGGAGCATTTGACCTGTGAAACCCCAGTGTAGTCTCTTCTCAAATACAGCAGCTTCTTTGAAGTACAGAAATGGGAACAGATGTGCCAATACATGGGATGTATTTCTAGATGGGGATTATTTATTTTAAAAAGAAGTAGGAAAATGTGTGTTTCCTTATAGAACATTAATTTTTTGGTAAATTCGTGATTCTGTGTAATTTTTGGTAACAAAGTTAGCATCTAGAGAGTGCTGAACATTAGGATTAAAGTATGAAGAGAAAAAATTTGATTCATTTAGCACCTAGAAGCCAAGAATGGCATAAAGGAGAATGAGTATTTACGTAAAACAAATGAAGTAGTAATTGCTATTCTAACTGATCAATAAGCTAAAATACAATTACATTAAGGCTGTGGAGTTCTAGGTACTCAGAGCCTTTGAAAAGCAGGCTAGAAGTGACTTAGTCTCTTAGAAGAACATTTTCTCACCTTGATTTGCATTAGCCTCTAGACAGTGCTGCTTCTTTCTCTACCACTGAACATACAATACTGTGTTTTAAATGGCGACAGAATCATATGGTTAGGATTTTGTTTGTTCGGTTCTACAAAGCCTCACATAAATCATAGCAAGTCACTAGATGGCACCAAAAGTAGTTATTTTTTTAATGCTGTAATAAAGCAAAAGGAAGAGCCACTGCAAATGCACTGTTGGAGGAGAGCAGGCGGTGAGACTTAAGTATAGTTGGGTAGCTGCTTAAATTTTATGCTGTAATGTTGCACAAAGCAAAGCAGTTATTTCTCAGACATGTACGTAAGTCTCATTATCTTTTTAACACAGGAAGTTAAATGGCTTTGCTGCATTGAGATGTGAATGATTTCAAACCAATCTCACTCAAAACCAGTTTGTGGAAAAGAATAGCACACACACTGTGTGAAATCTTGGCCCTGATGGTTAAAGGGTTTAGTGGTGATTTGAACAGGAAAAGTATTTCATTCCTCATAACCTCTCTACAAACATACAGCCTGCTCTGGTATATTTAGAAGCTTTAATATCAACTAAGATGGTGCAGAAGAGGAGGTATGCCTGGGGCCTAAGGATACAGTAAAATGACATCCGTATATACCTGCTCATCTATGTTTTACTCAGTAGTAATCTGTGAACGGTAGTATGTCAGTAAGGTCCCACAAGGGCCACTTAATATTCTTCTGTAATTTGTAACATTAAAAATTGCCCACCTAATATGACAAGCTGCTGTACTCAACCATTTTCATTAGGCCCATGAGAGCATCAACACATGTAGCAGCCTCCCAGAGCAAAGCCACTTTGGCATTTCTTTTCAGGATTCTGTTATGTTGAAGTAACCACTGTCAATTGCCAAACCATCACTAAGATACATAAAGCATGATATCATTGTCTGGAGCAGGAAAACCAGATACATCTATAACTAATTAGCATTGTAGCAGTCATACAGCAATAGAGCAGACTAGTACGTCATAACCTTCCTGTAAGGCTCAACATTTCCTTTCAATTGCATAAGAATGTACCTAAAATTTACTTTAAACTCTATAGAGATTGAGAAAGCTTACAGTTAATTCTCCTACACAAATCTTATGTCCATGTTCATATTTTAAGACTGTTACGAGAAAAGGTTTTAATGACGACCTCCAATGTTTAATTGGAAAACTCCAGGAGCACATTGGAAAGGTCAAAATGCTAGTGCAAATTCTCATAGCATTTGTATTGAGCAATTGGCTGAATGTGATTGCAAAAGGTTTGTGTCTGAGGTAAGAAAATCCATGGAAAAGGATACTTCACCAATTTGATATCGCACAAATAATGCCGGTAGGATTTTTGCAAATGGTGTCTGATTTGAGAGAAGAATATCTGTCATTCAGACCCTTTATAAATAAAGACAGTGATTATCTGCTCTGTACTGATAGAAAGAAAGTAGCTGATGAGTCCTGGTTAAGAAATGAAAAGAGCAAGCAGGTCTTAAAGGAGCTTAAGGACAATTTGATCGTTTTAAACAAGAAGGCACAGTATTTTCTGTTTTACTTTTTGAATTTTAGCTTCTCTCAAAGTCAAAAGGCTTGGACTGGAAAAAAACACTGCGACTCCATGATGTGCAAACCAAGCTAGGAGTTAGCCTAGAGGAAATGCTGACCATTGTTGAAGAGGTATTACATCCTGAGCCTTACAGCACAGAGGAAATTTGTAAATGCCTGGGAATTAGCCTGGAGGAGCTCCGCTCTCAGATCCTCAGTCAAAACACGCAAGATGGTAAGTATACATGAACTGTATAGCATACAGTGTTTGCATTGTATAAAAAGTTCATGTATTAATAAGTAGTGCAAGTGAAAGTCTTGCCAGAATACTTCCCTGGAACCTTGGGTGGCAAGTAAGAGAATTGATATCACAAATTGCATTGTAACTGAAACTTCAAATAGTGCAGAGCTTCGATTTTGATTGAACTGTTTCAGAAATGGCAGCAGTATCAGATCACTTACTATTTTAGAGTAGCCTGTGCTGTTTGAGAGTCATCTCTAAATAACCCAGGTTTTATTCTAGGGAAAAGTCTAAACTGGACTTCCTTTTTAGGCAATAGCTCTAACAAAACCAAACATTTTGGATGTTTGCTCTCCCTCAAACTGGTGTTAAGCACCAGCATAGATGGAGCTTGCGTTTCTGGGTTTAAGTTGATCAATGCAGAAGCACGTAACATGCAGCAAGTCTTCTAGCTCTCTCCTGAGAAAGGAGTTTCTGTCACTATCTTTTTTTTTTTCTTTTGGGAAAATATTGGTGGAGGTGAGCAATTTGCTCTTTAAAGTATTTCCCATGCATTATTGGCATGCTGCCATAAGCACACCTGAAATGGATTCTGGATGCATGTAGTAAGGTTACTAATAATACTGAATAATAGAGCACTTAGGAAATAGCTAGTTTATATTAACAACCAGTTTCCAACTGAGACCACCAAAATAACTAGTTCATATTCATAACCAGTTTCCAACTGAGACCGCAGTCTTTAAGAACTTGCCTTGTTTTCATTCAGTAACCTTAATGTCTCTACTGCTTTGTAGCTGAACCAAGACTGCTTTCAGGGACATACATATTTGATGTATATAAATGAGTAACATATCTGTGTGCCTGTATTTAAATAATCTGTATATCCCTAATGGTTGTGGACTTTATATATTGACTGAAGATCAGGTCCTGAATCTAGGACCTGTTCTGCACTCCAGTGGTGTTGGAAAGTATAAAACTAGCTTATTGTCTAATGACACTGCCAGAGAGTCCCAGGATGGAATATGATGTCTTAATCCAGGTCTTTATCTCCATAGAAAGAGGATAACTCTGTACTGTATGTACAAGGGGAATACACTGAGCCATGTACCTGCACTCTGCAACACTTTCATGGGAAACTACAAAGTTGTCAATCTTTTTTGCTGTCCCCCTTCATGAAGCAGTAAAAGACTGTTAACTTACAGATATTTATACTCCTTATATCCAGCTTATAACCCAAAATTCTGCAGAACGGACTTGTTTATACAGTGGTTTTATTTTTTTTTCCAAAATAAAAATCAGAATTAAATTTTTTTTATATAAATGAGATAGGAGAAACATGAAGTAAATGCTATACTGTGGCTCTGAATAGCATTTACAGATGTTTGCTGAACAGAATCTCTTCAAGTTGCATGACCATAATTTCATTTGATAAGGCAAATTAAAATGGGTTACGCTGAAAGCTTCCTTGCATGTACAACATAAAATTAAATAACAGATTTTTGAAAACCTATATACAAAGAAGAAACAAGACAGACACAGAAAGAAGGAATCTAAATCCACTGTTTGTTTTTGTTACACACTAAACAAATTACATTTCATGTTTGCTTTGGAAAACCAGAGGCCGTGTGACAAAAATGTTTTTCTTGTTTCCCCTCTACTTTCCCACTGTATTTTAATGACAATGCCTGGCTTCTTCATATGAGAGGAAACACACCAAGTAATAATCTCTGCAAAGAATTTCAGAATGTTGTTGAACTACTTTGTTCAACATGAGGAAGGAACCATAATGTTTAGGGTAACTTTCTTCCTTTGTACATGTTTTACCATCAGCTTTTCTAATAAAATATTAGTGTTCAGGGTGAATGATTTGCATGAGAATTACTATAACATAACTTAGTGTATTATGACCTTTCTCTGGGGTTGAATATAAATTGTCAGTAGTTTTAAGTGATAGTTGCAAATAATGTTTTGTATTGGCATTGTATCTCATTGTTTAGGGACCTGAAATCACTAAGTATTTTCTTAGTCTTACGTCTAGCTTCCACTCCTCCACTATTGGTGCTGCATACTTACATAAAGTTTTACAAGTACATGAGACTGACCAGATAAAAATTCCATACCTTAGAGAAAAATGGTAGGAACAGGCCAGGGCAAATCCTAGGCCAGGACTTCCACTTTGTGGAGTTACACATCAGCTTTGTGTCTCTTTTATAGGCAGATACTCAACGATTTCTGCAGTTCCCCACTGTACAGCCCACTTGTTCTCCAAGTTTGAAGCAGTACAGATGGTGCATAAATTTCTTGCAGTTGTTCCTTGGTCAACTCGAAATCCTGAGTTTAAATCTCCCTTGCAAAAGTTTACACATGGATTGAACTTGTGGCTTCTAAACATCTCTAGAAAAATAATTTTTATTACTTTCTAAGGTGCACAGTGCTGTAATTTTGGCTTGGACTTGAGTGTTTCACAGAACATTTGGTGTGTGGTGATTGTGGGACATTAAGTATTTATAAGCCTTGCCACAAAAGTATCCTTCTCCTGTAAAACAGTGTATTCTTTAACCATAAAATGTTGGGTTTTTTCCATCTTAAATGAGGTATTTTTAAACCCAATTTTCATTTTCATGTATAAAACTGTAATCTAATTTTGACATTTAAACTAGGGAATGAATTGCCATGGGAGCAGCAGACATCCATTTGCTGTGTGGATTTGGCTGTTTAACTGCCCTCCTATTTGTGTTCTAGAAGGAGAATTTGAAATCTGTGCTGTAGCTCCAGTGAGTGGTGCCTCAGCAGCCTTTCATTCCCATAGTCAAGTAACTTGTATTAATGGCGACCTCAGTGCAAGAAGAGTTTTGACTTTATTTGCACAGACAGGTGTATGTGGAAGGGGACTCTCAGCATTTCTGTCAGGCTGCTCTGTGATACGTAAAGCTTTGTCCTGTGCAGCAGTAGAGTGCCCTTGTCTTACACTAACAGAAGTTATCTTCAGAGTGGTATACATAAGAACACTTCCAAGCCTGAGGGTCCAGATGCCTACTCCAGCCTTAGCCTGATCTGTGTCATGAACAAATTGGGAATGTGCCATCCACTTCCACAAAATTGTGACTTACTTGGGATGATCTTCAGAGAGGTGGCTACTCCAAGGGGATCTCATACAGCTGCCTAGAGGATGCAGGCCTCTGAGGTGCAGCACCGGTTAGGTGCAGGCACTGCCTAGTCTGAGTGAGTTGCAAAAGCCTTGCTAAAAGCTAGCATTCCTTTGGAGGGAAAAAAAATAAATCACTTTAAACCAATAGTTACCATAATCTTGAAGCAGGTGTCTGCTAAATGGGTCACCACATCCAGCAAGGACTCATCCCCTGGTTTATTTTCAGAAAGCCAGACTGCAAACAGTTACTTGAGCAGTCCCAGCAGAGTAACTGTTCCCCACTTTGAGTAGGGGGTTCACAATCTGGCTCAAATTAAAGCCATCTGGCAGCATTTTCTTACACACATTATAAGCCAGCAACCTTCACCCTCATCATGTTCAATCATCAGGATGCCTAACAGCGAAGGTACTATTCCACATGAGTAATGGTTGTAGAAACTGTCCCCTACATGATTTTGTGTCAGTGAGTTTTTCCTGTTGTAAATTTCCAACAGTCCCATCAGCCATGTGTAGTTTATTAATCTACAGTGAAACATATCTTAAGAAGTTGCCAAAACAACTAGAAAAAAAAAATATATTGCCTGAAGAGGTTGGTCTTGAGCTAAAGGTCAGATAGAATTGTACAGGAAGTCTCTAAAGAAAGGAATCTGCTGAAACTGAAGTAACAAATAACTTGAGTTGCTTAGAAGCCACAACATTCAATTATAAAGAACAAAAAACCTGCCTGTAAATGGAGTGGACAGCTTTGCACTGTTTTTGTAAAGCTCAAGTTGAAAATACGACCATAGCGTTGAAAACCCACAATAGACTTTTCTGTTACATTTAATTAACCCACAGTTATTTGGGAGTAATAGCCCAAGATTTTTGAGTCTTAAGATATTTTGTATGGATTTTGGACAGACTTCCATTAGTCTGCTGTGTCTTAACAACTTGGAAGGTTCTTACTGCAACATGAGCTGTGAGTGCACTGGAAAACGTCAGTGTTTCTTTCAGGCAGTTTTGGTGGTTTGTAAGGGAATTGAATCTACCTGTTTGTGGATGACATTATTGAGAACCTCTGCAGAGGACAAAGTCAGGGTGCAGAGAATCCACAAAGGGTCAGCAAGACATGCTGGCATTCTCTGAAAAAATAGATGAGAACCGAAAATGCACAGCAGTTGACAGTGGAGATTCCTTGTAGAAAGTTCACTGTGTCTGCTTTGAAACTTCATAAACAGAGTAAGTGAGGCTATGACATGGAAGGTGAATTAGCTGTTCCAATAGCAAGCTGACCACCAGTGAAATCGGTGTCCTGCTTTGACTTAGAACAGAACTAGTTCAGGGATTTCGCTTTTCAGCTCGGTCTCTTCTGCATAACTGCACTGACATTAGCAGCCTCTTTTCACAAGCAGTATCTGCTCTTTGTAGTCATAGGCTCCGTGTTTTCAGTCAGTTGCAAGGATTGGTGTGCAGATCAAGGTCACTCCTAAATCTTGTGCACTGTGTTGGGGGTGCAGAGTAAAAGGCTGCACCTGCATGGAGAAGAAGACAGTTCGAATGACCCTAAACTAGCCATTCCATCCCATGAATGTCTTACTTGGTATAGAGCTGAGGGATCATGAGAGTCATGTTCTTTTTCTTCAATGGCTTGCATCAGAGGAGGACTGCCCATTCTGCCTGTGATCCTCATCCATGAGTTTCTGAATCTAGTTCCCATCTGTCACTGAGTCCAGCCTGGGACTTCTGTCACAGCATCAGGGACTAACTGCCATCAGAGGAGAGGGGTGCAATTTGGTTTTGTGTATGTATATGTAATCTTATTATTATTTCATCACTTTTAGTCTTCCAGTTCTGAAGTCTCTCTCGATTATTCTGTTTCTCTTCCCTTTAAGAATGATGTGGGGCTGTCATTTATTTAGTGGCCAGCCCATCTCTAACCTTTGCTAATGTGTTAAAAAACTGACAAAAGGTCACTAAGAGCAGAACCAGGTGCCCTTCCTTGTCCAAACCATTCTTGGGTTTCATTTTGAATCATAAGGTTTACTTTGATATCTCATGACCTGCATTTGTTTCAGTCCATAATAGGTATTGTTTACCTTCACTTGAATCCATAAGAAACGTTCTGTGCACAGTGATTTATTTTGTACAGCATCAGCTATCTCCATGCTGTGTTTCTAGGAATCAACAGCAAAGACTGATTGTGCAGAAAAATTCTGATTGTGCAGAAGAGTGTCTAGGTCCAAAATGAAACAGTTCCTTCATGCATGACAGTGATCTAGGCAGTACATGGCAGAACAGAAATGTGTAGTGATTTTCAAAGAAGAGTTTTTGAGAGCACAGTTTTGGTCAGAGACCCCATCCCCAGCTGATCCAAACCTCTGTCAGTCCCAACAGTGCTACACCACTTTGAAGTAGCAGATCACCTGAACTGAGTATTGCACAGGTCCTCTTCAGGAAGAGACTTTAGACATACCCTAAACTCAAATGCCAGCATAACAGCCAGCTGGTTTCATTGGATCTCAGGTTGTAGATTCCCCTCTAGTCACCAGAGAAATGGGTATCACAGGGCAATCTGGATCTTGGAAGGCTAGGGAATCATTAATCCCACACATTTTCATTGACAGAAGATGGAGGTGATGGTACCTAATTTCTGTACACTGTAATAGATTTAAGGATCCAGATGCTTTTAATCTGGTATTAACTCCCTAAGCCCTACTTTGCTCTTCTTTGCATCACAGAAAGTGAGCACCAATCCTCTGCAATACTGGAAGGTTTACTTGAAGGCTTCATTTTTTCCTCTTTCAAGAGCACTCCAGCCCTAGCTCAAACATCAGCTAATCAGTTGTGCAAACTTGGGTTTCGTTTCTTTTAGCCATGACAGAGCATGACTTAGGCAATCAGTCAAACACTGTGGCTGCCTGAAGCACACAAACTCCGTTCAGTTTCTACACTCTCCTAAAAGTCACAACTTCCATAGCTCTTTGCCATGTCCTATTAATTCAGATTTTATCTACGTGGAGCTAATATACAGGCTATAATGTAGCAAGGCCATTCCCATATGAATGTAATTTTTAGAAGCATCATGTGTGCTCTGCTGTGTTTGTCCAGAGATGGGGAGTTGAACTACCCATGCAAGTAAAAAGGGGTTCAGGAGAGTTGCTGTATTACCAGATTTATGGTGTTGAAAGCTGAAAATATGTCATTATTTTAGGACAGGACATACAGAATACAGAGCTCTTCGGTGTCCTGAAGATAATTTTACCTGAACAGTACACTGCCAAAAGGGAAGAGCAAACTGTAAACCCCCCTTTAAACACAAATAGAATTTTCTGAAATAAAATGCTGCCCATAGCCAAGCAATCGCTGAGATAGCGACGTCGGCCATTAGCCACTGCTAGTCCAGTAAACATCCACAGAGCAATCTGAAAATAGCACACAGCCACTCTTCTTATGTGAGAGCTGCCTGAAAGAATTGCTTTTGCAGTGAGAGAGTCAATGTCAAGGTAGCAAATTCCCCCCTACAGAGAGTGGCTCTCCTGGGGGCAAATGCTCTCAAGGACACAGCTCAGACCTTTTGGCTGGCATCCAGTGCCCTTTCTGGTTGCCAGTTCATAACGTGATGAGCACAACACAACCCCAGAGATTTTTAAGGTAATCTAGCCAGTATGAATTGCTCTTCCAAAGGGTGGTCTCTGAATCAATCACAGCCTTTGGCAAGTCTGTTGCCTTACAATTGAAACCAGACATGTTTTCAGTTCATTCTTTGGGTTACTACTGTTCAATGGTGATTTACAAGAGAGTGTGAGCTATGGCAATCTCTCACGCAACTTTAGATATTCCCTAAACAAATGCACATTTAGAAATCTCCTTGCTCTGAAACAATGGCTTATACAAAGACTACTTAAAGAGAAATCATCCTTCAAAGTAGGCCAAGCTCCCTTTCTTCAATATTTATAAATACTGAGACATTGCTCTGCAAAAAAAAAACAGAGTAAGTAACTCCAGCAGCAACAAAACCCAGTGGATTAAAACACACCTCTAAATGGGAAACCAAAACAGGCTCTTGCTTTGTGATACTCTCCAGGTTGATGTTTCTGGGAAGCACTCAGTTTTCTCATTTCTGTCCTAGAAAGGGGCATTCAGAAGGCCTGTTCAAAAGCAACTCAGGGTTTCTCAGCAGCAAACTCCATTGAACTACAAAATAAGTATCGCTAGAAGCCATATCCCCAGTAGCAGAACACTGCCATGTTCAGCGTTTCCCTCTCAGCACTGCAATTTACAACATTTACAGTTGTGATTTACACTTACTCTGGGGAAATACAACAGGATAACACAGGTACTGAGGAAGTTTTTAGTCTGTAAGGGTTGCAATCTGGAATATACATGCAAGAGACTTAGTACTGGACACAGTTTTCTTTCCAGTCTTTCAAGGAAGATTTCTGCATACGCTTGCAAATGTAGATTGCTGAAACCATCAGAAGTGGTTCCAGAACTTGTCTGTCTCTGCACATTAGCCAAGTAGGAACTCCATGTGTCTGGGCCAGATAGCAAGTTCTGTTTTGAATACAGGGCTTGCATCTCATCTCCTTTTACCTGTGAGTAGTTAGTTCATCAACCATTTTAGGAAGCAAGAGACCAGAACCTGAAATGAGGAAAGAGACCTTACTCTAAAGGAGAATTTACATGTAGAAAGAAAATTAAAGATTATTTGAGATGCTTTCACAGGGGTGTGCTTGAATTGTGAGGAAATAAGGAAACATACTGCAGTAGATGCTCCACATAGAGAATAGAGTTCACTTAGCTAATATTTAGCACCCAAACACCTCCAGTAAGTCAAATTAATCATAAACTAAATTATGTCACATGTTTCTGATGAACAAGACTTCCTCAACAGCAAATACTGAAGCAAACAGAACTATACTGGGAGAGAAAAACAGCTACAAGAGAAGTTTGAGAAAGTCAGATCACTTCTGAGATATTAGTTACAATCCAAGTCCTCCTGTAAATAGGAGTAACTTGAAGAACCTTTTACTACAGCCATGCCTTAATTTTCATGTCCCACTGTTGAAGTCTTTACCCCAGTGGCCATGAATCTTGGGCATCCCTTCATCCTTCTCAGAGGAACTGCTTTTTAATGGCACAATAGAAAACGTTACCCAAAATCCTTGCACTAGGTTTTGGTCTCAGTAAATCCATACTAAGCAGTACCTGTCAGCGCTTGATGTCTCTTCACAGACACAGCACTGACACCCTGGCTGGTAACACACACCAAAAATAAACCTTGAAAACCAAACTGAAAGTACCTGTGCTCTTCACTGTACCTTTAATGTAATATCATTTTGAGTCAGAGTGAGCCTGCATCATTGTGAAAATAATTGAGAGCGTTTCCTTACCTATGCACCAGAAAATACGGATGATAGCATTTTTATTCATCTCAGATTAAAAAAAAAACAAGCCAACAAATAGGTGGGGTTTTTTTGTGCTTTGGTGGTTGTTTCATTTTTGTTTGTGGGTTTTTTTGTTTTGTGTTGTTTTTCCAAGGAAAGGTCCATCTGCACAGCTCTGTAACTGATGCAGAATTGGCCTGGGGCAGTCACACACAAGGCCCTGGGCCAGCAGGTGCTAGCTAATGACTGCCCACAAGGCACTAAGTGCCTTTCTGCTGTTCTCATGACTTGGTTTAGCTAGTATTTGAAAACCTGGAAGCTTTAAATTAATGCCCTGAGGCATATTGCTTCAAACTCTTGCACCTGTGGCTTGCTTCTGCAAAGTGCGAGACTGGATCTGTTCAGTGACACAGCAAATAACCAGAGCATGTGGATGAAGTTATCAACGTGAAAAAAATGTGTATATTGTATTTTGATGAACTCTAAATACTATTTTGTTAGGGCTTTAGAAGAAGACATAGGTGAGCTTTTGCAGAAGACTGCTAGCCTAGCAAATCCTAACACAAAACAGAATCACCAAAAAATAATTCTGCTATATTTGTTACTTTTGCGGTGACTCTGAATGCGTTATTGTAGTACTTCATTTTCTACTTCCTTTTGTTTAGTTCCCAGCTTTAAGCTATACCAGCGTGCAAAGCATGTGTACAGTGAAGCTGCCAGAGTGCTGGAATTTAAGAAGATATGCAGTGAAGCACCTGCCAATGCAATCCAGCTGCTGGGAGAATTAATGAACCAGAGCTATATCAGCTGCAGGGAAATGTATGAGTGCAGCTGTCCTGAACTGGATCGGCTGGTAGACATCTGCCTGTAAGTTCTGACCACAGGGAAGAGTAATTACCTGTGGAGAATATTGCTTGAATTGATGAGAAAAATACAACATCATTGGCTATTGCAATTTTAAAATGAAAGTATTCTTGTCTTCTTGTCTCTTTATTACAAAATTAATGTCCTGCAGGGCCATTACATGGTCAATTGTTTCCCTACTGACATCTGTGTAATACTTTCAGATGAAAGCTTCAGTTTACGACTTTATTACAGACATTGCTTTTGGACTGACTCATCATTACAAGTGTTACATCAGACTGTTGGCTATTCTACCGAGTCGTAGAAGTAGTCATAACTAGTTTTCTTAAAACATCATCTTACTCGTTCTAATTCAACTCTGTTGCCTTTTGTGTATTTCTTCACCATTTCAGAACTGCTACTATGTGAATTCCAGAGCATAAGCAAACTGTTCTGCAGACTTCAGTTGCATCCAAATCATAATGGTATATTGTGAAAAGCTATTTCATTTCTTTGAAATTTGAAAGAAGATGTTGTTTAGGGTATCAGCTAGTTTGGCCATGATAAAACAAGTCCTCTCAGCTCCAAAATACATTCTCCAATTTCATCTCTTCTCATCGCTCACTATTGCTCCCCAGCTTCCTATCTTCTAGCCAGGACAAACCAAGTTGGAGAAATGAAGGGAGTTGGAAATCACAGGTTGTTGTGTTATGGCAGGTTGTTATTTTCATAGGTCTGGTACAGTGGGTAATGAGATCTGGTATAACCAAGTGTTAATGCAGATAGTAAAAACAAATACTTGGTAGTCACATTCTACATAGTATTCATCCATACCACAGGATCAGCATGAAAGTTTGTACACATTTCAGTCCCTCTTAATTTCCATTTTTATGGTACTTGAATCATGGGACAGACATTTTGTCACTGACTTCAATCTAATTTCAGTGCCCATAGAAGGAATTCAGTGGTTGGTGATCATTTTAGCAGTGGCTTGGGGGAATAAACAGCTGCCCACCCGAGCTTTGCCAACACTACTCCGTCCTCGCCTTGGCCCCAGCCATCTTCTCCCAGCTGCTTCCCTCATTCACTTAACGTGGCTGCTGGTGATGCTGCCTTCTGACTACTGCTCATCTGTTAGAAGGGTGTGCTTAGTTTGGGAAACTCTGCCTTGAGTCAGAGTGTTACTGCCCTGCCAGAAGGGAAACGCAGGCCTGAGGTCAAGAAATGTTGTTTCACTGTATTTTATATGCAAGTGCCCTATCCTTTCTCTGTATCTTTCAGTCTGAAAAAAAAACCCAGAAACTGTTTCAATTCCAAGGTAAAAAGGAAAAAAAAAAATATTTTTTTCCCCGCAAAGATGGAAGTTACCAAACTAAGGTACAGAAATACCTTCTTTACCAACAAATGGCTTCTGATTTTTTTTTTAAGCTAAGAAAGGAGTCAGGCTTATAATGAAAATATGAATTTAGAAATGCGTGGTTTGCCGTATGCTTGCTTGTGTTCTCATCTGGATTTGATAAGGTGTAATACCCCTTTAGCAGGTTTGTATGTTGATAGCGTACGCTAGAGATGATTATTTAGGTTGGTGCGATGTCTTTCTTTTTCGGACAAGATGGAGCAACTACAAACTTAAAAACTCAACAGAAGACTTTTGGACGTTGGCAGATTGTTTTGCATATGGGATACACATGTTGTTTTGTGATAAAACACAAAGAAGCCCTGATAGCCATTGGACAGTCTGATAGTAATTTAGCAGTACAATTTCTGTTTCTTCCTTTGGGATCCAATCCAGTGTGTAACTCACTGGCTATGTTCAGTTTATTGTATCACTTCATGATCACATAATGGAATAAGCTACGACAGTCACTCAGCAGGGCAGTTGCACTGTGGTTATTCCCAGCTGCTCAAAGGGAACTGCTGATCTGTGTGCAAGAAGGGAGAACCGTCTCCAGAGCGTCACTCTTCAGCTAACTATCCTGTACTGGGTTATCATCAACATTGGCCTGCAAAGTCTTGATCCAGAACAAGGTATCAGCACTGCCCATTTTGTGACACTTGACAGAGGAACAGCCTTAAAACTTAACATCTAGGGTTTATGTACCCAGGGTTGATGCTTCAGTCCACAGCAGCTGATGACTAAGCTTCAGAGAAGTGACTAGCCATTTTAAGCATCTTCCCTTAGTGGATCCAGGTTGAATCATGCTGACAGGGCCTGCTCTCAGAAATGCTGTGAGGAAACAGTCCCGTTTCAAGTAAGGGAAAACAAATAGGTATGAAGTGAGAGGATCTTTACTACAGTGTGGGGTACCAGTGCTCCATTTCAGTAAAACCGTATAGATGCTAGCAACAACCAATTGCAGTGTGAAGTTCAGCACAGGGATGCAAATTCTGTTTCTTATTTGTGCTGAGCCCTGTGCTTTCACAGCTAGGCAGCAGCTGCTCTCTGAGCTAGCTTGGGTATCGTGACACTGATTTGCAGGCAGTAGCATTTACACAGCCACAGAACCCAAAGGAAAGGAGCACACAGTTAGGATTTTACTAAATTAGATTAAAACTAATCACAGCATTTCAATTCCAGCAACCAAAATATAAATAGCAAAGGAAAAAAAAAAAAAGTGTTCTGTGTTCCCATGTTACATCAGATTTCTAACTTACCAGCAGAAGAGCCCACAACTATTACCATGAGCAGAGCTAAGCACTACAGTGGAGCATCATTTATTGCAGTTTGAAATCATTGCAGACATGGAAGTTATTTAACCTGTTGAGTTTTTTAATTACAGTAATTGCACAGAAACAAGTAAATAATTTGTTAATTATTCTTTGCAATCTTATCAAGAGTATTTCCTAGGAAATATATCTTCTTTGGAAGACTGATATTTGTTAATGTTTTCCTGATTCTGTGCTTAGATTTCTAGAAGTAGATAGTTACTCTAGGTGAATGTAGCCCAAGTCAGCATCTAATTTTTTAGAAACAAGTCTTAGCTTTTCTCGAGTTGTATATTAAAAAACTAGGGGACATAAAATCACTACTCACTCTAGGAAAATCTGGCTGATAGGATTATAAAAATGGCCACGAACTACATAAATTATATTCTTTACTTACAATGGTATACAGCTGCCTTGTAACTTTAAAAAGCCTTTCCAAAAATACATTCCACAGAATTGCCCGAGTCTACTGCTGTTCTCTCCTTACAAGGTTTAAACTGTGAAGAATAATCTGCATATCCAGATGTTTTCTGTTTTGCCTAGATCTTTATGTTTTGCTGTACAACCTCTGCCAAGAAAAAAAGAGATCCATACTTGCTGTGGTTTGTACTGCTGAAAACTGTAACCACTAGTTGGTCACTTGTTTTTTGGGGTTTTTTCCCTTTTGCAAAGACAGAAGAGTTGCACTTTCTCTAACCAATCTTATGCTGTTAATAACTGTTTTTCCTGTTAGCCTTTTAAAGTAAATAACACAGAATATTTACTGAGCAATTACAAACCAAGAAATTGAACCTGAGCTTCTGGATTCATCGGGTCCTTTTGAAAAATCTCTCAGAATGAGTTTTGCAAATAACTTTCTTTCATTCTCTCGTTCTCCCTTTTGTGGTGGTATAAATCCCAATAATTTGTGTTACCAGCCATGCCCCTTTCCACTTGAAAATAGTTGAATCCTGTAACATACAGTTTTTACATGACATCCAGGCACATCATGGTAGCTTAGACAACTCTGCTTTCTATCAAGACTCTTACCACTGATGAGTTTCTTAAACCTGCAAAACCCGGAGTCATGGCAGAATCAGAAAATCTACCCTACAAAAAGCAGTTTCCAGCTCTTTCAGAGACAGAAAGGAATAAGTGTAATACCTGCCCTTTCCATTTATGTATTTCACTCTCAACACATTAACTCCATCCTTTCTGAATAGCTGGTTCATAAGTTTGAGTATTTGAAATAAACAACATTGCTCTGTTTTGTTCACCTCTTACAGCAGAGTGTTTTGGCAGTGAGTTACTGCAGTATCTTACCTATCATTTCCATATACCAAACTATGGGACATCCATTTTTAGCTTTCTTTGCTGTCATACTCATGTGTTTTCTCTCGTTTACACACTCTCTATTCCTCATGAGGTAATTCTTTTTTTATCCAATGAATATTGGAACAAGATGTAGAAACTCTTCCAGAATCATAGGCCAGAACCCAGGACTGGGAGCCAAGTGCCTATCACACTGGACTGCTTAACATTATCTTTCTTACATGCCCCATCTCTGCCTCTATCACTTTTCCTCACAGCTGCAGCAGAACCCAGGCAATGCCACAGGGTACTTTCCCCATACACTGAACCCATGTCACTCACCATGTGGCTGAGCACTCCATCCACAAGAATGTCTACTCATACTCCTCATAAATGCATGATGTAGATGCCAGTGAAGAAGACAGTGTCTGGCTATGAATCCCACTTTACAAGAGGAGTCTAGCTTGGAGGTAAACTGATGAAGACTTGTTCAAGACAGTTTCAGACCTGTTCCAAAGTTAACTTTCTTGTGTTTGATCTAGATACCAGCCATACACAGCTTCTCCAGTAGATGCAGAATTAAGTGCTCACTTCTGAATCTCTGTAATACCAGATACCTAGTTTTCCAGTCTTACAGCAATGCCCATCGAAGTGCCAAGTTCCTCAGCCTTAAGCCTCAAGTGTCTAATCATATCACCACATTTGAAACTGTTAGCCATGGTATTTTGAAACACAATGACTTCAGCTCTGAAATGGGCATATTTTCTGTCTACGTTATGCTGTGTTGCTGTATTTCAACTAAGTATTTTAAAATGACTCAGTAAAAATGAGCCATGAGCATGACCACAGAGAATTACGAAATCAAGAAAAGGTTTAGAACAATTCTGAAGGGATTTTAGTTGCCTACCAAAATAAAAGCCAGATACCATCTGAAATATGAAGTTCTGACTGAGGTAACAGACCAAATGAGTGCAGACAGTTGATCTGGCAGACTCTGAAAAGTGGATTGGATCATATGAAGGCAACTGGAATTTCCCTATTGATTGCAATTGAGACTGGATTGGATTCTGCTCATTTTGAGTTTGCTCCATGGGCCAGAAATGACAAAAATTGCATCAGAGAATGAGTGGCTTACAGGAATAATAAGTAAAATAAAACACCAACAGGAAATAAAGAATGAACATAAAATTGAGTCAATATGAAGGGTGGCACCACACAGACACACTGAAGAAAGTGTTTCTGTTCAAGAAGAGATGTAAGCATGTTTAGAATCAAACACACATGTAAGTACTTGCTTGAAATATGACCTAACCCTCTAACCCAGCAGTATACCAGATTCATTTAACATAAAATGTACATATTAAAAATAACTGTAGCCTACGCAGAATGAACTGTCGGTTTCCAATGTTCTTCACATGATGTTGTCCTTCCTTCAAACACATTCTAGGACTGGGAAGTCTCTCTGTGCATGGCTTTTGAAAGCATAGCAGAGGTATTAGGTTGCAAATCAGATTGGATCTCTTATTCTTACAAGATTTCAAATGAGTTTTCTAAATCATCCTGTGCTGACTAGGTCAGAAAGGCCCCCAAGAAATGCATTACATGCAAATTTCCCACTTTTTTCTGACTCAGACTAAAGGTCAGGGACACAGGTAAGCAAACTAAGGGAAAACATTTCAACTAAATTCTAATGAGACAGCATCTGAATCTTGAAGAGTATTGGCATAGGATTTGCTGTAGGACATTTCTAGCAGACCAGTATCTTGAGGCTAGGAATGGTTTATATTTCAGATGTAATTTGTCATTGTTCTTTCTATCCGCTCTCCTTATTAAGAGCCTTTTTTTCCTTTGGGACTGAATTCTTATTTTACCTCTAGTGCTGTAAATCTGCTTAAGTTCATGAGGTTCTCCTGAAGAGAGATTCCTAACTCTGTCCGTTCAGCATAAACAGATGTTTGAGTGCAATGACTCTGTATGACTTTTTAAGACTTCCTGAACTCTCCTTCTCTTGACTGGCACGCTCAGCAATCCTGCAGAAGCCTGTGAATCTTCAGTTTTAGATCTGTCCTGGAAGAATAGAGCTATTTGTCTTTGCCACATTAGAAAATGGCTTGCATGCCTACATCCTGTGCAATTAGTTTATGAACCCTCTTTTGTTATTTTTGTCATGTATTTCTGTTTTCACTTCTGATGTCTTATGAATGTTGCTAACAATTCCTTTCTTATGCCTTTTTTTCTCCTCAGCTGTGCTGTGGTTGTTCACCCAACCGATACTGAAGCATTGTAAGAGAGGGTGACTTTTAGAATTGACAGAAATTACTATATTGCAGTTTAAAGCATCCACATAGCTCATTTTTCTTTTTGTCTGAAATGGAAACTGCAAATTGCTGTAATGTTGGATAAAACCAAATGAACATGTTTTGAGTGAAGTATTCACCAGTTTTCTACAGGATTTTTATATATGACAAATTACCTATTTTTAGCTTATTTTACAGGATTTTCTTTTTTTTTTTCTTTTTAGACAATTTGGGGCCACTGGGTCACGTCTGACTGGAGCTGGCTGGGGTGGCTGCACTGTGTCAATGGTGCCTACTGACAAGCTGAACACTTTCCTAAAAGATGTTAAAAAAGCTTACTACCAAACCAATGTCCAAAGGTTAGCCCTGGAGAATAATTGCCTGTTTGCTACCAAACCTGGAAGAGGAGCTTTGGTTTTTGTTGAGGCCTAAAGAAGGCAAAAATTTTAAAGAAACTATGTAGGGCATTTAGAACTGGCAGTACTCCCCATGCCGCAGCAAGGGAATGCCTGTTCTGGCTTTGATTGTAATGAGCAGTTGCTATTATCAAAATACATCTCTGAAAAAGTACTTAAAAGAAAACCCTGATTATAAAGCCTGTTTTTTCTCATAGTAAAAATATAAACACTGACTTAAATCTATTGACAAAGAAAACAAATTAAAATAAAGATAATACTTTGCTACAGTGGATGTCTCTTCTGTTTACTTGTCATAAAAGTAAGACCAGGTGGAACAGTGAACTATTTCATTGTAGGGTAGGAACCTTGCAAAGCCTGCAGGGCCGTTGGGTGCTTACTCTTCGGATGCTGGATATTCTTTTGTACAGAGTGTCTTGTGGAAACGGAAGATTAAACTCAGCCATTCCAAAAATTGGAAGGACCTTGCTAAACATTAGAAGCTTTATGCTCTCCTCAAATAGAATTATTTCTCTTGCAGTTAACCATGGTACTGGAGGAGCACCTGCAGGCCAAGTCAGCCATTAGGAATACATCACATTAGGCAGGAAGCCTTGCCTTCTAGCTGCCTTTCTTCTGTTTCTTTGTACAAGGGTGACTTGTTATGAGTTTCAGCATGCCATCTATGAGCAGTATAGTAAGACTACATACTCCTTTAAGTGAATGAACAAATAACAAAGCAAAGTTTTGTTTTGAGTTATCCAAACTCCACATTCTAATTCTTGAGTCCCAACTGTGCTTCTACAAGACAGAACATTTGTATTTTAATGCAAAATTAAGGAATGGCTATAATCCACTCACCATTTAAAAAAGAATAACAAAAACACAAAGTACAAGGAATAACTAAGGAGATAATTCACTCAAAGGTACATAGATAGGACCAAGAGTAAATAGGTCTGACATATTACTGACAGACACGCATCTCACTTCCAGTTCGCGCTCCTGACAGTCATTGAATGCTTTGGGTTGAAAGGAACTTTTGAAGGGCAGTCTCAATGTGCTATCTGCAGTGCATTGGAAGTACAGCCTCAATAATTCATAACCCATCCTCAAAGTAGGACAAACGATCATGACTGTACAGCAAGATACCCCAAAGATGTCCTAACTCTGCTGCTAAATGGAAAATTAGGTTCCTGTGCCCTCTCCCACAGCTCACAAGCTTCCGCTTCTCTGATAATAGACAATGACAACTCAGGAGAAGTTTTTGCTACTGCCATAAACGTAGCATCACAAAAACGTGCACAGGGACAAATCTTGCTAACATCCAGAAGTCTGCATCAAATTAGAACTATCTCATAAGAGATCCTCTGCATTTTACCCATGCTAATTCAGGCCAAAAACTAATTCTTGGAGGCTACTAATTCTGTGACAGGGCTCTGCCAAATTCAAACACGGTCCATGAAAAACAGCCAATGCAAACTGCCAGATCTTTTCAGGAACCTTAGAAGGGATGCAGAATAGTAATGCTATCACTAGAAAAGATTTCTAGTTTTGGACAGCCAGGAAAAGTGGAATGAAATGTGCTGTTGATCAAGCAAATGAGGCACTTGAGAGGAAAAGGAAGGTGTCTGTGCATGATGGGGAGAGATGGAAAGACAGAATTTAGAGTAAGACAGTGAAAGGATGCATCTGAGAAAGGAAACACAAGGCATAGTGGAGACAGTCAAGAACAGTAGGCAGAATTATAGAAAGGTTTAATCTCAAAACATTGATTATTGCTGTCTGTGGAAATAGAGTACCCTGTACCTACCGAAATAGAATGTCTTGTAACCTGTTTGTAATGTACAGCAGATATGTTTGTACATTCGACTAAACTTGTGAATACAGGACTCCAGAAATCTAAAAACAGAAGATAAAATAAGTAGCTTCTAAAATCTCCAAGGTAACCTTAGAAACGTTGAACAAAATCATATGGCTTTGTTACCAACCACTTTACTAAATAGGTAATCCTTAGTTTATTCAGCAGGTTCCCATTTCTTGCGTTACCATAAAGACGGCATATACCACAGTAAACACCAATCCCTTCATTGATACATTTGCATTGAACTTCAGCTCTGCTGGATTCATGGAGCCACTCGTGGGTTTATGAGCAGAAGACAGATACATTAGGGTTGATTATTTTTCCTCCTCCTTTTTCAGAGCCTACAGACTCATGGAATCTTACCAAAAACATACTGACAAGTTTTTGGGCTGCAGTGCCTTCAAAATTTTTCTGTCAATGAATCTTAAATGATATTCTCAGAAACAAAAACGAAGAAAACAGAAAATTGGCACAGTATAAAAGAATGAAACTGAATGTTCTTAAACTTCTGATTAATTTCTTGCTTTTTATTGCTTCAAGGTCTTTCCCATACTTTTGCTAAAACCTTCAAACAAAACTGGGACATAACTTCCACTGGGAGACTTGCAATATTCAAACTATATACTTAAAAATGGCACTCTGGCACTTTTATTTACTGTTTCATTCTAAACAATAACAAAATACACATTGGAAGGAATTAATGTTTTGGGGTGGTGGGGTTTTTTTTTCCTGTAAGATCTCAAAGTACAGCAACACTGTCTGGTGCTTTATTAATGCTCTGCCTCATCTTAATCCTACTGACATGTGCATCATCATCGCCGTTATCTGCCAACTGCGTATCCTGTACCTCATGCCAAAGCAGAACCACAATAATTTGACCATTCACTTGATGCAAGGTGATCAGGATTGTGCAGTTGAGATTTGCTCTTCTGGGCACAGCACACACATATGGCAGCCTAACATACAGTAGTTATTTACTTAGACAACATCTTCAAGAACACTGGTTTCTGGTTAATATGATCTGAATGCCAACTTTTATTTTAGTAACTGCTGCACACTTAACTCTGTATAATCCTTCTGAAATTCCTCCCTGAGTCCATGTGACACTTTAATAACATCTTGATATGCTGGAGCAACTGCTGAGCTACAATTTCAGTTAAGTGAAAGATTGGTGTTTTCAGCTAACTACCAAGTTTCTGTGCTAGACCCCATTCAGAGTCAAAGAAAGATACAGCCAGAAGAACATTCACGAGAGCTATCTTGTTCTAAAAAGGTATGTTTGCAAACTATAGTTCTTAACAGGCAGGACTGAAGTAGTGTTTTCTGATCCTCATAATTATATGCTTCATCAATAAAAATGAACTCTATACAAATACTTACACTGCAAAGAAACAAGAGCATGGAAACCAGAGTGGCAAGACTTAATGTCACAAATCCTGTGAATCATGCAGCATGCTACAATCTATTTTAAAGGCTAATTTTGAGATGAAAGGCTACGTATTGATAAGAGACTAGCTCACAAGGCGGAAGGGAGCACAATGGGGAATGTGAAATTGTAACTGGAAATGGCTCCCTGTGATACAGCCTTGTTTGACAGATCTTCCCTGCATACACTCGTTTGACAGAAAAAGCTCTGCCAAGCAATACTGCTATCACCCCTGTCCTGCCTCTTCACTTCAGCCAGCTTTTTCATTGACCACTCTTCTAACATTCGTTACCCCATAAAAGAGGAACAAAAGATTAATTCTGTTCATGATCTTATTTCTTAAACTCTGCCTTCTGCTTTTGGACTTGTTTCAAAAGAAATTAACTTCAAGATTCTGCAAGGTACCACATCATAGCCTCAGAAAACAGCACTGTGTTCACTGGAGGACAATCTGCTATGATGCTGATGGTGGATGGTACCTGAGATCCTCTATAATTTCTCATGCTTCAGTGGGACTGCAGTACTGGCTATGGGAGTAAGACCAAGATCTAATTAATATATTAGGAACTGCTGGTTCCCTGGGGCAGACTTCTTTTCCTCAGGTGAGCTACACTTGTTTTACTAGTGAGATCTGTAGATGAATGCCTTCTGAAGCCCCTAAATACTCTGCAGATTTGGTCACCGAGTTCAGCAGAACATAGATTTATCCCAGCCCATTTTCCCTAGCAAATAGGTCACTCAGCTTGCATTTAAGCTGACGTGTCCAAAAGCTCACATATAGTTAGGGCACTCATGCCAAATTCATCATAGGTGTAAGACTTACTAATGGAAAATCTGAAGAGGAGTAAAAACTACTTAAACTGATCAGAAGGCACTAAGGAACTTTCAGAACTGACCAATAAAACATTTGAGATGGATTTTCAGCAGCACTGAAACAAACTGGATTAGGATTCATACAAAAGCATTTGGTATATTTATTGGATTCTAAGTCTAATGCATTTAGAGAATTGCTATTGTGTGCTAAGCACTGCTTTGTTGGCCAAAATTACACATTAATATTAAAAAGAAAAAAAACCAACACTCCACTCTCCATAAAAGCCTTTCTGCACTTGGCACACAAGGCTCAAATAACTCAATAAAGATTAGATGTACTTAGAACTAAAACATACTAGTGCCCAAGCAGATGTCTTCTTTCCAGACAAGCTGTGTGTGATTTGGGGTGGGAATAAAAGTGTGTTCTATTAGCCAGTGACCAAGCCAGATGTGTGGGTTGGTCTGGATTTTTTAAAGTCCAAATTCATTTTTAAGGGGCACTGAAACAGGTTTGTATGGAATTCCTACACCACTTCCCGAGGAATACAAAGGTCTTAATTTTTGTCAGACTTGATACAACAGAGGTTTTATTTGTGTTGGTTTACATTTTCTGATTTCTGTCCTTCGTGTGATAAACACATATTTATTTTTGTTGGCTAAGCTGTTCTGACTTTGAGCAGAACTCTTTCGTTATATTTTATTGATCAATTAACAACTAAATCATTCTCATTAAATGCTGAAGATTTTTCCATTGGCTTTCTCCCAGTGAACATCCTTTCTTGTAACCATTTCCCTTCTGTCTAGAGAAGAATTAAGAGAACAGTTTTACCAGAAGAATTCTTGAGGAAGAATTCAGTGAGCCACTTTTAAGCGGCAAAAGCAGCAGCATAATTTTTTTACGAAGGTCTGAGCCTAATTTTCTGTCAGAAACAAAGCTCCAGCTTCCATGGGTGAATTAAAAAGTCAAACAGAAAGCAGGAGCCAACAGGAGAACAAAAAAAGAGTCTAGTAAGGTTTTACAGAACTTCTGTCATATAAAACTACATAGTTGAATCAGAAACTGAAATCAGAGCCAAATACTAACTACAAATGGAAAGATTTGGGGACAAAGGGTTAAAGATCAAGGGGAAAATACCTAGCTGTTCTCAAAGCTAGTTATGATCAAGTCTTATCCACAAGAATAGATGCAGTTAAATTCCTGTCCTATTCTTTCTACAGGAATTCTAACTCTATCAGCAGCAGAACAGATGATCAGCTTTGCAAGGCCTGATTGTTTGGGCCTTTTGTCATTTTCAGAAGACCATTTGAGAGAGTGAGAGGAGGCCTGGGCAGCTTTTGTTCCTGAAGATCTATAACCTGATGATGGCCATCAGGGAGAGAGAGGGACTGTTGCAAAGGATTTTCAGTACTTCCTCTAGAGGGAATAGCATGGCTAGTGCAAGCTGCTCCAAGAGACAGACTTACAAGCCTCTTGCTATTGTTGCTGAAAAACTCCAAAATTTATTGTCTTGGCTGAAATTAATAAAATATTTCGCTTTGATTGTAAGATTTCAGGAGTTTGCCTTTGCAAGTAAGTACCTGGTCAAATCCACGGAAAGTGAGGGCACATCTGTGTCAAGAAATGCACATCACCCCCTGCAGCACAATGGAGTTGGAGTCTTGAGACATCAGTGCACGTTTCAGACTGCAGTTCCATCACCCAGAAAACAACAGTGACTTTTTCAAGTGAGCTTAAAGGGTTGGGTTAGCAGAGTCTGAATCCCAACTATCTGTCTTAGTTCCACTAATGAGATTTATTTTATTTCTATGTAGGTGGTCTCTTATTTCTCAAATGCAATTAGCAAGCAGTTGTTGCCTGATGGTTTTATTTATTTTTGAAAGTGCCGACTACTGGACTTGCTTTCATAGTTCTAGAGTTTCCAGAATTGAGTTTTGTGCTTCACAAGACTATTTTCAGGAAATACTTTGTAAGAGGGATAATATTTTGAGTTCTGCTTTTATGGCTGCAAAGGCCTCTCCTTTTTTACTCCCTTTGTCTGTTCATTAGGGGCCATCTTTAATTCCTAGATTTGGTTTTGGAGATAAGTTCCTTTCCTTTGAAATACATACCAATAAAAAAACACCACTAAAAGTACTTTAAGCCTTTAGACAAATTTATGCATTTATTTTATGAGATTCAGTGTTGTGTAATGTTCCAAGTGGTGCACTGAAATTCAGCTATTTGCCCATTTTTAGGTTTTCCCTAGATAATTCATTAGCTGCCTTTTGTTCACTATGTGAAATGCATGAAAAAAAACATCCCTCTTGCTCTTTTAGCTGTAAAGCAAACAGCAACTTTTAGCTTTTAACCAGCTAAGAAAAATCTCTACACCCTGCTTCTTTTGAGGATGACATAGATGAGTGCTGCATGGTATTTCCAACTTCAAAGTGTTACTACAGTCCTGCTTTCTGCAATTCATTAATTTACAATTCATACTCTCAAAAAAAAGGGAACATTTTCGAAGACCAACGTCATGCATATTGCAAATTACAATAAACATGTCAGCAAAAGTGGATATACTAACAGTTTATGATGTCTAATTTGCTAATTTGTTCTTTTTATATAAATGGACAAATTACAAATGCCCATTGTGGTCACATTAAAGGGAGAATGGTGTGGAAAGTTCTGTTCTCAATAAACCCATGAAGTGGACGCAACTTATTTTTAGACAGAACTCTGCTCATTACGTGTGCAGTCACCTAAAAATCTGCTGAGAAAAACAGTTTCACAAGAAGTCAAAGATTTCCTTTTTATCCCATTAGTCAGCTTAATAACTAGTTTTACAGTTTTCCATGCAAAGGTCATAAAAACAATATCACCAAAAAATATACCAAAAGCTGGAACAAAGAAGTTTTCCACACTCCTATATGATGTTGTGAAATTTGTTGAAGCCTGTGAAGTTAAACTACTATAACACAGAATCTTATACCTAAATACACTGCTGAGAGTTCAGTGTTCTCTATAAAGCAATGTGTGACTTCTCTATGCTAAAAACTCTACACTGAAAAGCAGTGGCTAGATATGTTGTGTGAAAACTCTTGAGTATACAGAAGATCAGAACTCCATGAATTCCCAGAAAATATTTCAGGGGAACTTGAGTAATTCTTCATTAAATCCTCCAAAACCAGTGCAGTTAGAAGAATTTCATACATATCAGGAAAAGAACAGAAGTCTATGCTTCTGTTTACGAACTAGGTTGGACTGGATGATCTTGGAGGTCTCTTCCAACCTGGTTGATTCTATTCTAAACACAAAGGGCTCCAAGTATTTGTGCTACACAGCAGATAAATACTCTCTACACTTGCAACAATGAGCAGAGAGAAATACATCTAAACTTCAGAAAAAGTCTAAAATTCCTCAGGATTTATAGATGTTTGGCTCCAAAGAGTATATAGGTCACGGACAAAACAGAGCCAAATCAATATTTAAAGCAAGAATCCAGATATGGTTAAGAGTTCCATTCTGTTTTGTCAGGTTTGCTTTACATTTCTCACTCAGCTTTATTCACCCCAAAATCTAACTGGGATAAAGTAACCTAGCTACAGCATCTTTTTACTGAAGACCTTTGAAATCATGTTAGGTTAAAAGATAACAAGATGAAGGGCCAATCAAATTCTTGTCTGTGTCTGTAAGTTTCTCTCTTTTGGGTAAACCACTTGCTGAGATTGTCTGCATTACTGTGGTCTGTCTTGGTCTAGAAAAGAGAAAACTCTCCCAGCTATTGTGGATCATAGCAGAAAAAGCAAACAAAATAAATGACCGAGACTTCAGCAATGCATTCTTCTCTCTGCCCCAGCTGGTGGCAAAAAACTATGGTGGCAAAAAGTTCTGAGGACAGGATTTTCAAAACAAAACAGGTTGGGAGTTAAAAAGATGTTTGGGGTTTCTTTTGAAAACCAGGACAATCAGTCCTGCAGGTCAAGCAATATGACAGCAGCATTGCCCATTTCATGGCTCTAAGACAGAAGACCAAAGGACTTTTTACCACTGAAGTGTGAGGAACACAGGCTTGAACTCTGGCTCTGATCTGATACAAGAGGACTGAGTAAATGGGAGAAATATCAGTAAAGGATATTATCAAACTATATCTCTCAAAATAACAACAGAACAGACTATGAATTCCTGCATCCCTATTTACAAAAAAGCATTTATGCTGAGAATGTTTTGGTGGGAAAAAAGAAGAGTTTAAAACACCCCCCACAATGTGATATATTCCATCATGGTGATATCATTGTAAGAAAGAATCAGAATTTCTGACAAAGACTGATGGCCATGATCTAACGTTATAGGAGATTGTTCTCCATTTCAAGCAGCAGAACTGCAGATTACAATAAGCACAAGACCAAGCCCTTGGCATGAATTATGAACACCTGCAAGTAAGCCCGAGTTATTTTAAAATCAATGCAATATTTTATGCACTGTAATAAACCAAATTCTTTTTTAAAATTTAAGTATGTGATAAGGACTTGAGTGAGCTGTTCTAGTGGGAGGTGTCTCTGCCTATGATGGTGGGTTGGAACTAGATGATCTTTGAGGTCCCTTCCAACCTAAACCACTCTATGATTCTATGAAATTAGAATTTCATCGAGAACAATCCTAGTGAATCTCAATTTAAACTGCAGTTTATTACCATCACATTTTACCTTAATCTGACCAATTAATTTTATCTAAGACTAAAGAAATTTCCCCCTATAGAACACTGAAATATAGGGTAGAAAGGACATGTAAAATACCCCAGCAGAAATACAGTTTATAAAAAGGAAGTTGTTCAGCAAAACACAGAACTATTTAAATCCACTGAGAATATAATATACACAAACTTGAAGATTACATTGACATCTGATTTTTTGTTTACTTCTCTTTGAAAAAACACACCTAAGTTTACTGCAAGTGTAAATCAGTAGAGCAAAATCTCCTTGTAGCTTTCTCTCCATAACTCTCTATATTCTGTTATTGCCACTGTGTATACAGCTTTGCTCTGTAGACTGTTTTAACTGCATAGTTTGTAGGATTAACAGAGCCATGGCTTTTGTTTCTGAGCTGCCCATAGTAAGCTCCTTTTAATATCGGAAGTATGTAAACCAAACCCCTATTATGGGTTGGATTCCTTTGGAATAGCACTTATATGATCACCATCTCCACTTTTTCATCGGCCATATATTTTGCATCTGCAAGTAGATCTTCTCTGAATTATATCCTCTGCTAACAAAAATACAGAGACCATACACCTGCACTTACTGGCAATAGGTAAATGTTGCTGTCTTCTCTTTTTCTGACAGCCTTTTTCATTACACAGCATTTTCTTGGTACTGCAGGATACACATCACACTTTCAGTGAAGTGTTAATAAACTATATTTCTCCTTCGTGCATTTTCCACTATTTTTTCCAGACCAAACCACCAAAAAAACCCCACAACAAAAAACTAGGCAAACAAATTTCACAACTGACCATGAATCACTAATGAAAAGTGGTTCTCAGAAGGTTATTTAGTCCAATTCCTGTACCTTGAAATGTTAAAGTGCATTATTTGGAACATACTGATGTGTCCATTCATCAGAAGCTAGACAAGATGTTACTAATGCCGGTGATAAAACACAGATCTTTAGTTCTGCCTATCTCTGATGTTTTTAAAAGGCTACTATTAATAATCCTGGATGCCCACGGCAGTAGGAAGTAGAGACTAAATACCCAGTTTCACAAGACTGAGGTCTTTCTGCCCACCTGTGCCCATCACACCTGCCTACTGAAGTGAAAAACAGGCTGTAAAACAGAAGCATGGGAGCATTCGTGCAGTTTGAACAGGGAGATGGCTGCTGGGATTTTGCCAGAGCCCCATATAGAAGCATTGCACTTTATGAGGTGCACACATATGCATAAACATTGTCCAAGTGCGAGCCTCATGTTCTACAGAGCTCTACTGTAATTCTTTGTTACTGTTTCTAACAAATTAGTACAGCAATTACTGGACAAATGGAGTGTGCAAGCATGACATGCTTAATTTTTCAGCTACATCTTCAGAGCCCTCAGAAAAGCTGTTAAAAGAAGTCAGTCACTTCAAGGTCTTGAAACAAAAACGCAGGAGTTCTAACTTGCAGATTTACAGTAAGCTGCCAGGCATCCATGAAGACAAAGCCAGATCTTAACTGGGCAAATACATCTTAGCCACAGGTCGTAAAGCAGACACAGATGTAAAAAAAAAAATATCAAGACAGGAAAACAAAAGTTTGGAAGAACAGTGAGAAAAACTTTACATTTTTGCATAACAGGAAATCCACTGAACAAAAAAGAATTACAAATAACCACTAACATGCCTCATTTGCCTTAAAGAAATACAAATGCTCCTAAAATAATATCATCAAATAAGAACCACAAAGTGAAGAATTCTATTTCAAAAATATGTCTTTGAACACAGCAGCTCAGTGCACAGAGAAGATGGTGGAGTTGAAGACAAAGGACTGCTAAAACAGAACTGGAATGAAAGCCAACATGAAATAAACTCCTCAAGTTCTGATGCTTGCAGACAAATAGCATTCAAAACCAATTTTCCAGTAATGACAGTTATCCCATAGGAGTTCAAAACAATTTATAGACTCACAAGAAGAATACATGTGAGAATAATGTTCCAGACTGCTGAAAACTAGCAAAACGAGGAAGGAGGTACGAAGCACTTTCATATCAGTTAACATCTTCCTAAGAATTCAGATTAATGGGAAGAAATGTTCCTTCAGACTGAGATACGCTGGCTCATGGGCAAACTTTTACCCCAGGAGCCTGTATCTCACAATTTATCTTTTTGCAGCATACATGGATGATGCACAGACACCTTTTTCACACCCTGCTATGTGCACAGGGATACTCAGTTCTTCACAGTTCCAGAAGCTTTTAAAACAGACCAGAAGAAGAAAGATCTATGACAAAACAATAAGTCTTCCCTTTTTTCTACTTGTCTTTTTCTACAGCATGACTGAAGAGGCAGTACACCCCGCCAGAAGCTCAAAAGCAATTTCAAAATGTGCCTGAGAGTTCTCTTAGCAAAGCAATGACTCAAGGAGTCGTCGTAGTCAAGCACAGAGCTTCAGATAAGCATGAATGCATCTCCAGGTATCTCCACTGCAGAGATGTGAAGTCGAACAAGACTTTGGCCACATCCTTGTTGTAGTAAAGTCTTTCTGGAGCAGGTCTAATCACAATGAAGAATAGAATGTTAATTGCTTCATAGCAGTTGTTTCCATGGCCCATCACTGAAGTGGTCATTCCTTCTGCAGAGACATGTGTAGTCATGTGTCTCAGCAATAAAACTGAATGAAGACATCATTGGAAAAGGCTGTTTTTTCAAACAGACCAAGACTTCCTGAAACCACTGAGCACAGGAACATTTTAGCCCCAGGATGTGAACTTCAGTGAGAAAACAGATAATGTCCTGTCTCAAACTGCACCACAGTCTAACCTCATCCACAACGTGGTGTTCAGACATGTGCTATCTGGGAGTAACAATTGTGTGCTGTATGAAAATCTCTCACTGCGTGCAGAAGTGATAAGCACAAAACAAATCATCCTTCCATGGAAAGGTGCAGCAGCAAGCAGACAGACAAGTGCCTGAAAGACTGATCAGAAGAAGTAACCAGTTTAAATATCACTGCGGCAGGGTACCTCTGAGAGGAAACACCCACGTTCCAGGAACGGAGAAGACAGAAAGCTCCTCTGATGGGGTACTAAGGGCAGAAGTTATACTGCTTATTAAAACCAGGATCTCAAATCCTTGCAATGCTCTTACGCTATGCAGTAACGTTCTCCTTGGAAAGAGTAAAGCTGGATTGGTCCCTGGCAAGATGGTGCTAAAGAAATGCAGCTGTCAAAGACAATGCCAGATGATCAGAGAGGGGAAAAAAGGAGGAAAAGATACCAGTGAATGCGAACACTTGCTCCTCCGATCTTCAAACCCAGGAGATCTCTATGTCCCAGGCTGAGCGAGATGGGGAGATAGTACCCAGCTCAGTTTGACAGCCTGTTGAGAACAGAGTCACATTTCAAAACCTGTTTGAGCCCTGCAGACTGACGAGTCAGTAACAACATCTTTGTTGACAAGACTGGAGCATGACCTGAATCACTGGATACCTGTCAAATAGAGAAAGGAGCGCAGGGTGACCAATGATACCTCTTCCCCTTTGCTGCACTCCAAGCTCAGTGGCACCACTATAGAAATGCCATCAGAGGCCACATTTGAGTGCATTTCAACATTTTCCAAATCACTGTCTGTCTGTGATAACATTATGATTAAAACTGTATCTAAGGGAGGGCCTGCATGTCTGAAAGCTGATGTTTTTCAGATTACATCATTCAGCTTAATTAAAATACAGCTTCTTCCCACAAACTTCTCTCATTTATGGTACACATGAACATGAGATGCTTAAATCCTTGAGAAATTTGAACTTAACAAGATAGTCAGTTTGTCAACAGGGCTTCTTTTATAACTCCTATGACCTCACTCATCAACCCTTATAAGCAATGCAAAAATAATAGCTCTGAGGTTTATTCCTCTTCCTTTTACATTCCTCCATAGTAGGTACATTCAGAAACCATTTCAACAGACGTAAGTACTTATAAGGAATAAGAAAGAATTAAGGCAGACTTTATTAAAAAAAAACCAAAACAACTGGGACTAGACAAATCCTGATTTTAACAAGCTTCTCATCAACAGAATCAACATTCATTTACAGTCCAGTGAAAGACAGTTTAACTGAAGGTAGTGAGACAGCCTAACTAAATGTATGCTATACCCTGAAGAACCTTTTTACTGCTGACAGTAATACTTGAATTAGAATTAGCACAGTGTGACTCTTAAATCCTGAACTGAGTTTGCAGAGAAGGCAGTTAAAAAGTGGTTGGATTTTTACTTGCAAACTGAACAAACTATCTGGAAGTCATTAACAGATAATAAACATAACCTTCCCCCCACTCAATCCCAAGATGTCATCTCTACAGTCACTTTGCAGATTACAGTTGTATTTTTACAACATGTCATCCTACAGAGAAAAGCCTCACAGGCTCTCATTTTATCCGCTTTGTCCCTTACTGCTAAGGAATTAATGCTTCTCTTCAACAGGACTCATTTCCTAACAAGGAGAAAGAAATGGCATCAAGAGAAGAAGGAAAAGTTGAGTTTGCTCAGTGAAATATGCTACTAAATTATCTTTAGGATGAAAAAGCCATTCTGAAAAGAAAAAAAATTACAGCAAGTTAAAGTATGCTGCAACCATCAGCCTTAAACAGATACCTAATATAGTTAGCCTATGATCAAACAGGCTAAGGGAGCACTTCCCACAAGATCATTTCTTAAAGGAATCTTTTTAAGTAGCTTTGGATATTTTATACTAATCTTGTCACATGAAGTACTTGCATACTTCTGGGGTTCAAAAGCAACTGGCTTGTTTTGCAAGACAGTCTTGTAAGAGACGTTACAGTTGTTCTTTCTGAATCATGACTGGCAACACACTGCATTGTGATGAGCCACACACTGCTATCATCAGACTAGGCTTGGAGATGAACCTTTTTTCATTTCTTGCTTTTCAAAGGAAAGAAGTAATTTGAACCAATAGCATTAGTAACCTAGTAAATACATTATATACCAAAACTTTGAAATACAATTAAAAAGAATTGCTCTGCTAGCCACTGCAAGAAATGTAATCTAGTGTGCCCATGAGTCCTTTACAGCCATGATGACATGGGGGAAATAGATCAGCCTTTGACATTTAAATGAGAAACATTGTCACTGATTATCTGAACAGAGGACAGCACTGCTGTACAAAGTGCTCTAACCTTTGACTTTTCCAGATGTTCAAGAATTGTAAAAGTACATTTCAAATCTTCATAGGAGAATATTATTGCCATCTTGGTCAAGATGTGATGTAAGGTTTCTATGGAGGAGAACCTGTTTTATCACAAGATCCATGAGCTTCTGATTTGCCACTGAAGACAAATGAACAGCTTAACCTTTTTCCTCACTGTGTAAGAGATCTGAAACTAGACATGGTGCAAACATCACGTCACCTGCTTCTCCTACTTGAAATTAACTGGTCCTATGGGCTTCAGAGAAAAGTGGCTTTGTTAGAAGAAGCAACAATTGGTGACCCAATGAAGATTGAAGGGAAAGACACTCAGTACTGAAGAGATTAAGTGCAGAATAAAGCAGAGATGGACAAAAGGTATAAGATTCTCACAGGTAAATAGTGACAGGAGGGAACAGCCTCAAGCTGAAATCAAGTAGGCTTAGACTGGACATTAGGAAATATTTTTTTTACAGAAAGAGTGATCAGGCATTGGAATGGACTGCTCAGGGAAGTGGTCAAGTCACCAACCCTGCAGGTGTTTCAAAGTAATTTAGACGTGGTGCTTGAGGATACGGTTTAAAGGTGAACTTTGCAGAGTAGGGATAATGGTTGGACTTGATGATCCTGAGGGTCTTTTCCAACTGGAACGTTTCTGTGATTACAAGATGTCAGACAGAGTCTGGACATTCAAAATGTTCAAGAGATCAGTGGCATATAGACATTTCTAAACTTGGCCAACACATCATTCTAACAGCAACACAGAAGAGCAATGCCAACAACTATCAAATACCACTCAATTTCTGTGAATCTTCTAAAATAATAAAGTAAGAAAAAGATAGTGTGCTAGGCAAGCCTGTGAACCTAAGGTATGCAGGCCCTGAGTGGAATTAGATTTGCTATTGGTTCCTTCTTAAACAGAGAAGCTATGGATTAGGTTTTCCACTCCTTATTGGATGAGAACACTTTAAAAATTAAAATGAACATGGTGAAAGTTTGTATGCCTAAATGTCACCAGAGCACTAAATGCTCCATCTGTTTTACTACACTTGAAAATCTGACTTCTCTCAGTGGACAAAAAATAAAACAGATCTGGATTGTTTCCTATTATAACAGACAAACACAAGAATAGCTGTACTCAGTCAAACCAAAGGTACATAAAGCACAGTATCCAGTTTCCAGATCTGACCAACATCAGATGCCTGAGGAAGACCAAGAACGGTGCAAGCACACAGTGATATTTCCACAAAAGTCTCTCTTGCCCACAAGCATTCTGTGGCCCAGGGACCAGAGGTAGTTACTGTTTAATAGCTCTGAACAAGTTGTTTTTTTTTTCCTAACTAGTTCAATAATCTTTGAAATGTTAAAAAAAGTTAGTATCTATAGCATCCTTTGGTGTTTGTCAATAGTCTATGAAGAGACATTGATATTTTATTTTAATCTGATAATTGGCTACTCTTGCTTAAAATTAAGAAATAATGAGAGAACTTCTCAGAAAGTATAAAATCTTACTCAAGACAGCTGAAGACTTTTGCATATGAAGGCATCCTACAAACAGGAAATTCATCTCCCAGAATGTCCTCTGGCAGAAGGAACTGAGGTTCCTTTTCCTCATCCTGCTTAGTTAATATTCCCAAACTACTGGATAAGATTTCCTTCTTTCTTCATTCAGCATTTTCAAGTTCTTATCCTATAATCAAAACTTTAAAACACTTGGCAAAACTGCTGTTAAAAGTTAGGGTATATTTTTTTTCTGACTGTACAGCACTCCTTAGCCAGATGGAGCTCAGCTATTCTCCCTACCATTTCATAAACCACTGTGAAAACACACTTGTTGGCAGACCAAGATACCAAGATGCATAATGTTACAGTGCACCTCACTGATCTCAGTTCTTAAATAAAGCAATCACATCTCACTTAACTTAGTTCTTAAGCAGAACAAGTAGCTTAAACAGCTTTCCTCAGTAATTATTCACCCTGAGGCAGAGCTAGTACCTAAGCTTCTCAGTAGCCCTAACAGCAGGAAAAGGTAACAGAGACAGCAGATAAACTGGACAAGATGAACAGAGCAGCTCTGATACACAAGGATGTTTCAGGATTCGCCTAGCCCTAATTCACTTATTCCTTTATTGATATTGTTAGCTTTATGCAGACATTGCTTTGGTGAAATATTAGACAATCATAATGCTGTCTAGGAGAAGTAGAAAATAAACTATATAGAAAAGCATCATCCTGAAAACAAAGGCCACTTAATTGAGTGAAGCTAGTCTGTTGCCTGAGATGCACAGACATGCTCAATGTGTTACCTGGCATGCAGGTAGGATCAATCAACTAGCCATGAAAGAACAGTTTACTGTTCTGGTGCAAGCCAACTACCATAATATATCTTCTTGCTGTCAGATTTCTGTTTCTGCAGAACCAGGATTGCTTCTATCAGAAGAAGAATTATTTCTATTGTTCATTTTTTTCTCTTCCCCTTGATAACTTTGTTTCTTAGAAGCTGACTTCTACTGTAGCAGGCACAATGAATTAAAACACACATTTGATAACAATCCTGCCTCCCGGAAAGTAAGGAAAATCTCTGACACTAGGTTATTGTAGACATGTACATAGTGCACAGAGGCACAGTTATTGCACCACTCCCAGGTAGAAATGTTTCAGGAACATGGTTCTGTAAATCTAAAGTCGTTAGAGACCACCACAAATTATATCACATCAGCAGTATGCACACCTTATCTCATGAATGTCCAAGTAGCCATATATTAGTGCCTGTTGAATTTTCATCACACCAGCAGTATTAGCAATAACTAGAAGTACATGTCAGGCTTGCAGCTCACATCCAGTACTTTGCGTTGTTTGCCTCTGGTGAACAAGTGATTGGGAGTTCATGTGCTTTCAGTATTATTACTTTTGTATCACCTTTACTGTTATCTCCCATACACAACTGGGGAATAGTATGGAAATTTGCCAAGCAGCCCTAACAAAATATGGCAGTAACAGTAAGACCTTAAAACAAATCTGTTTATGTTACTTCAGATGCTGTCTCTCTTGATATCTTACCCACATCTTATCTCAGCAATATCTTAATGTGTGGTGGGAGGGACTGAAATGTGGTGTTGCTAGCTGAACGACCTGAAAGCATCTTGAGTAATATTCAGAGTAGATCAGTTGAAGAGAAGATAAGGAGGCCACCCAGAAAGACCAAACCATCATGACTGGCCTCCGGAATATTTTTAATCTTCTGCGGTGCAACATAATAATTGGACCAGAGCTTGGCTTTAACATCTGCTGCTGGTTGAGATCTCTGACAGGCTTTTCCAGCTTCAATCCGAGATACATTTTGAACATTATTAATTCCCATGACCTAGTGTCAAGGTCTGATAGGGAAAGTGATCTGGCTGCGTTATCTTCCAGTATTTAATATCAGTTCTAGGTAGAACCAGCTGGAAACAATATCACATTTGCTACAATACATTTTCAGAGGAATTTGTTGAAACAATCTCATATCTACAGAGATCCAATTTAGAAAATAGACTTCTAAATTGAGGTTGTGTACAAGAAAAGCCACATGAGCAAACCACTCAAGGTAAGTACCTCATCAGGACATATTCGGACACCTGACACCTTACAAACTAAAACATAAGTCTTATTTTATCCTAAACTCTGGTTCCAAATTTTCTCAATTAAAATGGAGTCAGATGATCTCATATTTACTATTTCATAATCATTAGTAATCATTAAGCTCTGAATGAGTTCTGCAATACCTCCTTATGCAGCTGTCAGTGATTTCAGTAGATTCTTAGAATGCAGAAATTTCTGAACCTGCTTTATCATCATACACAAACTGAACTCTACGAGCTTTTAGTCTGCTGGGTTTTTCCCATCTTCAATGAAAGTAATTAACTCTTTAAAAGTGTTTTTTATTGTTTTGATTTAAAAAACAAGATTATTCAGACTGTCATTAGTTAACATAGCATGCCATGAAATACCCACAAATTAAAGTAAGAAATGAAGAGTTATTAACAACTCAAAGTAAGGCTTTATTTCTAATTACCTAGTCAAAAAAGCATGACATGATTTTGATGGCTCACATCCTCCACCCAGTCATGAGGCAAATAACTGTGGGATGCACATCTAGGAAATTCCACTAACAGTGTGTGCACTGTCAGAGAGACTACATGGTGCATGAATGCTTCCAGAACCTTTCTGACCAGTATTTGCATGTCAGAAGAAAATAGGGGGGGGGGGAGGAATTCTCCATTTTCAACTAGGGATACCAGAAAAATATTTCTATTGGCTAGAGCAACAGATTTTAGGGCATAGAAGGGGACTCAGTCCATAAGAGAAAATAAGTTTTCTCTCTTTTCATCAATTGAAAATTGACAAACTCATATAAAGAGTATTGTGTGGTATTGCATCATAGAAGAGAACACATGAAAATTCTTACTCTCCAGTAAAATACTGCATGCAACCCTGTGACTAACAGAAGGAACAGTTTTGGTGACAAAAACCTGGTGCATTTTTAGCATGGTGGCAAATTTTTTATACATGAGTGTCTTGAAAACTGATTAGTAATATCTCGGTCATTCAAACATTCATGTACACAAAAAAACTTGCCCCAAAAAGCAGGTACAGAAATTCTGTTCCCCATTACTGTCATTCCAATGTGAAGATACTTTTGACTGGAAGAACAACTTCCAAGAGTTTTAGGAATTCATCTTGTTTCCATTTTTTTCGACAAATAATGAAACACTCCAAGGCCTTTTCATTCTCTGAGGCTATTTAAGGCTTAGAAAGAGGAAGGAATTATGACTCTGGTTCTAATTATTACGGTAATTTTGAAGGAACAGCTATCAGGTGATGAGGATCTGGTAGCACTTTATTATGTTCCCTGACTTTCAAAGGTGGAAGCAGGAAAGAACTGGTGCTATAGGTGGAACTCAGATCATTCTGAGGTCTGTTTTTCTTGTCAGTGTAAAAACCTGAAGTTGTATTTTCTGTACAAGTTTATACAAATCCAGAAACTTTGCCCTTAAATATGATTTTCTCTTCAATAGTAATGAAAAGCCTGCTTTGTTTTTGTCCCTGTCTTCTGGACTACCAGGAGATATCTTACAATTCCTAATAGCTAATTATTGCCACCTATAAAGCAATCCAATCTGAGTGCTTTAGAAGATCACCACCAGTTTCTTAAAAACACGCACTGTAAAGGTGCATCTGAGTCAAACACCACAAATATAGTCAAATCATTTTGAGAGTCTGACAATGAAGTTGCATACATAAATGAATATAGACAACATCTGAGCAAAAATATGTATTTGTCTATATTACTGTGTCTTATGATTGAAACTAGCATTAGATGTCAAACAAAATCTCTACTGTAGTTTTCTTCAATGTAAAGGAAAGGCATTGTGATAAAGTTCATCAGCAAAGCTTTACATTCCTGCAAATGGCAGCATCTCCGGCTGTGACAACTACCAGCTTTCTTAGTGCAGCTATACAGTTACTGCTCTCTCTAAGTTGAGGGTAAAAGAACTGCAATCCTTCCAATAATGGACAGTGAGCCACAGGTCACTTTTTTGGGTTTGCATGTTTGATTTGGAGGTTTTGGTTAGTTGTTTTGGGGCTTGGGTTTGATGTTACTGTTGGGGATTTTTTTTAAACATAAATCTGCATTTTGCTTTCAATTGCTTAAAACACAGAAATCTGGATTTGGTCAAAAACAACAACCAAAAAAAAATATATTAAAAAAATGTCTGAAATGTGGTTCTGAATGAGAAGTCATTTAAGCTCTGCTCTTTATCTCTAGTTCTGCTCACTGAAGTGCACCATCAATTTATCGATTAGAGCATCTGAAATTCCAAAACTTTTTAATCTGAAATTGCAGTAACAGCAGTGAAGCAAAGCACGATTTCATTTTTTTTCTTTTCAATTAGAATGTCATCACGAGTGGGAAAGCAGTATGCTCTCTGGGTCTCTAAATACACTGGCTACTGTTGCCCAGAAGGCACTAGACACACGTCTCCATTCAAAAGGCAGCTGAGTTGCCACACACACAAATGTATTCTCAGAATAGCAAAAACCTTGAACAGGTGCAGCTAAGCAGAGCATTGCACACACACGCAAGCATGTGGCAGAGGATCTAACAGGAGTCCAGCTCTATGACATCAGGCACTCTCCTACAATTTGAAACTTTATCTCCAAATACTTAATTTATCTGTTTGCAATTTTAAAAAAGGGGGGGAATAAAGGAGGAGAACAGAGACTGGGTCAAACGCACAGACTGACTCATCTCTTCAAGAGGCTGCCAGAATAATTCATTCTGGCAAGCATGATCCTGACCAAGTCCATACCAGACTTAATCTGTCACTCTTGCGACTAGATTAAAACAACCAGAATAAAAATTAAACAGAAAAACTGCATTAAATAGTTTTTAAACTGTAAGCAAAGACTATAGTAACATTTTAAACTCAGGTTATAAAATATTTTCCATACTATGAGTTATGTAATGAAATATACAATTAATTCTGAATTAACTTGAATTGCCTTGGACTAAGCATGAAAAAAATGCATTGATTTTAGGAACTCATTCTAGGATAGTGTTTAATTTTAAAACAAATCTGGCTTATTCCAAGAGTAGTTAATCAAAAGGGATTGATTTCTGACAGCTGTTATTGTTTGAGAAGTTAATATCTAGGAATTTTGTATTGGTTTGAAAGGGCATCTGTTTCTAGAATGTGTAAAGCTTTGATAATGCAGATATAATTCATTTGCTTTCTTTTTGTACAAAAAAAGCTGCTCTTAATATACTTATCTTAGATTACTGGATGTTAAATAAAGTGACTTTATCATGCCATCAGTTTTTAGGAAAAATCATTGAAGTCAGGTGGGTTTTCTGTTCCAGAACAGAGGAATGATATGATCCAGTATCATCTTACCTGTAGTGAGAAAGTGAAGGAAAACTAACAATGTGTAACTATAAAATGAAACAGAACAGGCTGTATTACGGTACTGCTTTATATATAAGTTTGCCCTTTGAAAAGATGAGAAAATTTACTTTATAAACTATACCTGAATTTGTATTTCATTCTATCTTAGATTTATTGAAACTTATTAACTTGCTTGACTACTTGGAGAAAGTGAGTTGACCCCAAATATTTCTCTCAGTCTCTCTCCTACTCACCTTCCATCTTATTTACTCATTTATTCAGCAAAATTCTAAACTGATACTACACAAAGAGTAATTCTAGCAAACCAGCTGTTTCTGGAGCCAAAGGAAAGTTTGAACTGACTTCCATAAGTAAGGCAGCAGCATCTACCAAAAGAGAAGGTGCAGCTAGTGACTTCTCATCACAGAGGAGGAAGAAAGTGTTCTGGCAACAAAAGCACCCGTTCTGGTACTGAAGTCAAGGAGAGAGTTGTGAAAAACGACATGTTTGGGCTGCAACTAGCTGAGAAATATGTTGGATGGGGCAGAACAATAGGTCTCAAAAGTCACAGAAGTTCCATGCCTTCCAATCATTTACTGAGCCTTTATCCCATCCTGGGAATGTGTTTTATTTGACAATGTAGATACTATTGCTAAATACACATACACAGAAAACAGCAAACATCTGTGTTCTTTTAGAAATAGTACAAAACTGAAAAATATGTAAGAGGGGAAAACTAGAAAGTGAAACATACACTCCACTGTACAGCCCAAGTGGTTACTTTCATTCTGAAAGCTCCTGCAGTGTGGCCACCTGGACTTAACTCCAAGTTCTACAGCTATCTCATTTTATAGCCTTGGAAAATGTACAATTTACCCCACTTTCCTCAGTTATGATGCCAAGTTATGAGGACTTTCACTGTTATTTCTTCAGAATGATTGCTGCTTATATATGTCTCTCAGTATGGAATTTGCCAACTTTATTTTCTGAAGAGAAATGCCAGGTTTCAGAAACTATATATACACACATATATAGGGAGGGATTTTTTCCTTCATTATTTGCACACTTATGTCTAAGTATCCTAAAAGCATTTATGCAATTAGTGTAGAAGTTACGTAGAAGACATAACAAGAATACAGAAATCAAACCCAAGATCTGTATTCAAGGTATAATTTCAACACCAGAAACAATAGCCAACGACTTCAACAGCATTGAAGGTTGGAAACTTGTTTCAGTACCCACTGCTTCAAAGTACCTGCAGCTTGAAACTGATTACTAGAAAAATCTGAAAGTGCTAAACAGAGTTATTCTCCAACCCTTTCTTCAGTAAAACAAAATTTTCTGTCTCATGAAAGTCCTTTCAAATTGGCACACTATAAGCATGAAAATAGTTTATAAAAAATACAGTTAAGATTCTGAAATTATCATGTCAAAATAGGAATAAAAGCCAAACAAACAAAATCTAGTTTGCCAAAGGAGCATTTAAAAGAACCTTCCATATTTCCGTTCTTTTCAAATGTATAATTCACCTCTAAACGAACTATTTATGAATAGAAAAATGTAAGGCAATCTGACAGAGAAATAGAATAGCTACACAATAGGATGAAGGTTGTGATGCACATAGCAGGTAGTAACGTTTCCAGTTATCTACCCCACTGAAATGTGTCAGTGTCTACCAGGAAGGTATCATCAGCTTAAATCAGAGCAATGAAAAGCACTTGACAATCTTACAGAGATTCCCTCTTGTAAATGGGCAGCGGATAATAAAACACCACATTTGATGATGATGGAACAAAACTATTCAAGACATTTCCTCTGCCAACACAGGGCTGTGATACTATATATACTCTGCACTTGTTCCTGATTTAAAAATGCAAACCAAGAACTTAAGTGATGAGAGATAGTTTGGCTCCTGTGCTTTAACACGTAGTCACTGGATATCCCTGCCCTGATAGTCTGACCTCAAGTGCAGGTTATTTACAGAAGTTCAGATACAGTATTTCAAAAGCTTAGCTCCTTTATAATTTGCATTGCTTTGCTCTGATGTTTTATAAAACTCACACATTTAGAAGTACAAGAAAAATAGCTTATTGTGCTCCAAATAATAAGGTTATTGAAATAAGATATTAATCCATTAATCAGTTGTTTCAAGATAGGATAAAGTTAAGATCAGCTTCTTAGAGAAGTAAAGACACCTGCTGTGGAGTTTAATTTCTCTCTCTCCATGCTCTCCTACCAAGAACATCCATTTTTAGGAGAATTCCTAACAGTCACCGCAGTTACAGTGCTCTAAAACATAACCACTCCTATACTAAAAAAACCAAATTCTTTTATTTTCAGGCTTTAGCTTTTTCTAAAATCAGGGCAGAGCAGAAAGAGATCAACTCCAACTTCCACTTGGAAGTTTAGTCTCTGAAACAACCCCCTGAGGGTTGGTTGTAGCCAGGAGGAGGTTGCTCTCTTCTCTCAGGCGGCCAGCACCAGAACAAGAGGACACAGCCTCAGGCTACGCCAGGGGAAATTTAGGCTTGAGGTGAGGAGAAAGTTCTTCACTGAGAGAATCATTGGCTACTGGAATGGGCTGCCCAGCGAGGTGGTGGAGTCGCCATCCCTGAAGCTGTTCAAGGCAGGATTGGACATGGCACTTGGTGCCATGGTCTAGCCTTGAGCTCTGTGGTAACGGGTTGGACTTGATGATCTATGAGGTCTCTTCCAACCTTGGTGATACTGTGACTGTGATACTGTAATGTATAACACACTGTCATCTTACCAGGAATGTCACTCCTGTATTCCATCTGACCTTCCAATTTCAAATATCCTGCATCCTGCTTCAGTGAAAAGCTTTGCTGAAGTTAAGTCAAGGAAGAAGCAGGTATATATTAACGTGACAGTTTCAAGAAATTATTTAAAGGCTGGATGAAAGGTTTAGAGTATCACAGAATCAGCCAGGTTGGAAGAGACCTCCAAGATCATCCAGTCCAACCTAGCATCCAGCCCTATCCAGTCAATTAGACCATGGCACTAAGTGCCCCATCCAGTCTTTTCTTGAACACCTCCAGGGACTGTGACTCCATCACCTTCCTGGGCATCCCATTCCAATGGCAAATCACTCTCTCTGTGTAGTATGCTATCACAGCTTTCTCAATAAATAGAGTATATTCCCCCCACCTCTCAAAGTTATTTCTATAGGAGACTTTCTTCAGATTTTTCTGTAATATTGTGGAAGCCTAGTCTGCAAATGGTTTTGGAATGGATACAAAAGTGACAATATAAACATGAATGCAACTGAGATAGATCCACACTTCAACAAAGCCTTGCCTGGTTACATAAGATATTGGAGTCTGCTGCCTTTCTGGACTACTGCAAACTTAAATGTTTTATGTAATTGCTAAAGTATGTATGTATATATCAGGGGAAGAATGCTCTCCACTTCATTGCTGGCTCAAACCAAGACAAGAAATACAGAAAACAAGTTCTACCACTTGAAGGTTGTTTGGCAGACTATTAGAAATGGCAGGTCACAGTTTAACATCTAGCTGACAGGTTTTTAAATAAAATAACTTCTGATGCTTTCTGGTAGTCTTATCATATATGCCAAGTACTAAATTAATTAAGTACAGAAAAACTACACAAAGACCTTTAGTCCTATCACTTCTAGACTCAGAACTGCATCAAATGAAAGCCAGAACAAGTCCTTATGTAAACTAGCATCAGGACTACTTCACCCAATTCCTTTGTCAAGTGATTTAGTCTCCACAACTGCCAGGTTTGCACTTGCTCAGACAACTCAGAAAAAAACCACCACACAAAATAGGAATTCCTGACAGTTTTAAGCATTTGCCTATGCGGATGTCAGATATTCCTCTGTTACTGGGACCCAGGGTGGGTTTAATCTACAAAGCGATCAGTTGGCCTACATCATTAACACACTTCTACAAACAGTGGATAAAATGGTCTTAAATTACCAGAAGTTGCATCATTATGGAGTATTATTTTAGGATTGTTAGCCTTCTATAATATGATGTTGCTCCCACAGGAATACTGATTAAAATAGGAACCAGATGTGCTTTTCATGACCAGATTGGAAAAGATAAACAACCAGAAAATCAATTCAAATAAAAAGGATGCCTTAGGGGTATTTCTCAAAACTGAAGGAGAGAATATGTATCCTTTAGAAGGGTGGAGTAGGAACTGAAAAACATTTCAAACCAGAACCGTCCTTTTCCATTAAAAACACCTCAAGAAACATGAAACACTCTAGTTTTTCAGACACCTATTTTGATTATACTCCAGTGCACCATTATGTTAAAACTCAGTGCACTGGCCAACACTAAAACAAAGGAAAATCAGTAGTTTTGGTTTTGCTCATAAATACATAAGAAATGAAGCTCATAAGGAAAAAGAGCTCATTCACATTTAGATATCAACATTTTACAAGGATATCACTTTGGTTTATTGGCCTCTCAGTATGGACAAGATGCTGTACCTTGACTTGACATTGCAAAACACCCCTCTGGAGGCATAACAATGTTTCCACAGAGTAAAACAGTTGTAATGGGAAAAAAACAGCAACTTGGGGGGGGAGGAGAAGTGTGTTAAAATATTGTGATCCTATACTTCCTCCTCACTCTACACACAGAAAATCAACAGTTGTAATTATCAACTCCTCTAATATCAGAATAAAATTAAGATCCCAAAGTCAAGGTCTCCAAACTTGGGAACCAGAATTAAAACTGTTCATGTATCCTTCCTTCAAATTTTCTGTGTAAGGAGATAATCTTTCTTTGCACTATCACACACTTCCCTGCCCCAGCTGTACCACTAGAGACTCCTATAGAAGATATCTTCTTACTGCTGCTGAAGTAATAGCTATCAAAATCATGTTGGGATTTAGGAGTATTGATAACATCTCATTGTAGAGTAAGAATTGGAACAAGCCCTCAGATTTCAGGATACTTGAAGAGAGCTACCCCTGCTTCCACAGGCTTCTCAACCAAGAAAAGAGGGAAAAAGTTTTGTTCCTGTTGGTAACTAATCACAAGGGCCACAGCCCATTTACTTGAGCAGAAAAACTAATCTGGAACTCAAGATTATAGAATACATGTTAGATTTGATAAACTATTCACCAGAGATCTTTTGGAGACCAGGAATTCATAGCAGGCATTGCCAATGTATTGTTCCTCTCTAACAATGCTAAGAAACAAACAAACAACAGCACGATCTTCAGAAAGGAATTTCATTGAAAATTACAGTTAACAAGAACAAACTTTGTGAAAATTGGTTTGTTTGTTTTTTTGGGGTTTTTTTGTAAAGCTTTTCAGTAACTTCTCTTAAATATTTATATCTCATTCTGTAGTTTGAGTCAAATGGATTTTTTTTTTTTTTAAAGTACAAAAACTTATTCTGTTTAACTGCCATTTGAAGGGGCTGCCACATTCTGTACCTCAGCATGGTGCAGTTCGGCACAGTTACTGCAGCACTGAAGCTCATACATCCACCCATTGTGAAAAATGTTTTCACAAAACCTTTTGTTTCTGGGAGAAAAAAAAAAAAAAAGAGATGTTGGTGGTTTGTTGGTTGTGGGTCTTTTCTGGGTTTTGGTGGGTTGGTGTTTAGTTTGGTGGGTTGTTTTTTGGTTGTTTTTTTTTCCATTTATAAAGTATCTAGAGAAATCAGTCTAGTGTATGTATAATTACTGAAAATTGCTTTTCGTATCTATTCTAAGTATTGGTTACTTATGAATTAGTTCATGGACTCTGTGTGGTCATAAGCCTACCAAATCAAGTATTTCTACTGCCTAAGTTACTAGCATTCTTAGAAACACCTATTCCTTAAACTTGTGTTTCCACACATATGCAGCAGTTTGTCACCCATGATGTACAGCACAAGACAACTTGTAGTATTTAAGTCCTTGAAGCAAAAGGTTGTATCCATACAGCCTCTGACAATGTCAGTTTAACCAAGTTTTTTACTATACAAAAAGTCTTTGTTGCTAACAGGCAATGCAGGAGGTACAAACTAGACAGATGCTGCAGATGTACTCAATCCAACATAATAAAAAAGGTAAAGAGAAGGTAACACTGCACTAGACAAATTCCTACCAGGGAACTGAGTTTTCCCTCCTCTTTCACAGGATTAAAAAGTTATCTGCCATGAGATAAAGGGCATACACAGATCATTCAGTCCTAGCTTTCCTTCACTCCCCACCCCTCTTTCTATCTATCACTTCCCAAATGTTCTATATTCCAGCTTCACACAACAGTAATATTTAGGTTTGACTGAAGAATATTTTAGTTGCAATGAACAGTTTTCATCAGAAGCAAGCGTGAAAAACTAGAAATGGGAATTAACATTAAAAAGGCAGAAATTATTTTAGTAACATGATAGTTATGATAAGCAAAGTAAGCCAGAAGTAGAGAGGCAGAATGGAACATCAATTTCAATTAAGATCTGTTTCAAAGCCTGACCTTCATCAGTTGCTGACAAAATTCAATCCTCCCTGATGCCAAAAGCCAGGCAAATAACCATCTAACAGCAACAGCTGCAGTGGAAGACATTTAAACTCTTGAAGTACAGCTGTTCACAGATAGAAGGGATCATTCCTTCAATCTACAGAACCACATGTACAGAGGAGTAGGATGGTGCTATTTGCTTAAAGTCTAAACTATCTGGCAATCCTCAGTTTAGGCATCTTTAAATTAGAGTCAGTTCAAAAATCACTGGTGTCCCATCTTGCCTAACCCTCATGTGTGAGCTCTGGAAGTAACTGCAGTTTTGGCATAGTCTCTATTTGCCCCACTACTTTGAACACAAAAGTATTTTGACCTTTTTTTTCCTAATTATGAAAAGAAGAAAAAATAGGCTTATTGGTCCCTGCACACACTGGATGCCTCAAGAATGATACTGACATACTCGTTCAAACCCTGCACTTGATACAGTGAACTGCTCTCAGATCCCTAGCCCTTAATATTCTCCTTTCACATCCTTGCTAGATTATTGAATTACTATTCTGGCCTGAATTTACAAAGACTTACTAGGACTTCACTATCAGTAAGTGAGGGAACAGCAAAAGTGAGGAACCTGCAAACCCATTACTAACAGACTGTCTAGGAATAATAGCCTTCCATTAGATTCCCTCAGTTCTGCAAATGCTTATCGACCATTTCTAAAGGTATACAGCTGGAAAACCTCACATTTTTTGTGACTAAGTGGTGTCCCTGTCTCTGACACATGAGTAATAAATAATGCAATTATTAGAGAAAATTGCTCTTGTTCTGCATCTGCTGCTGAGTTTTTACCTCTGCAAAGAACATAGCCTTTCAGGGGGAACAGAGCACTTTCCCCCTACGTTATTTTACTTTTAGAATATGTATACTAATGGGCCATATAATTAGCTGAAGATCAGGCAAGGTCTTACTTCAACTGTTTCCTAAAGTTATATATTAAATGCACAGTAGTAATCTAGTATCATTTTGCCATACACAGCTACAATTTTTTATTATTGTGCATGTTTTGATACTAATTATATCAACCTGCATTATTGCTTTTTTTTTTTCTCCAGTGGCTTGCTCTTCTCTAAACAAAGTCTAGTTAACTCTTGAGATCTAAGACACTTGAAAATAATATACTGAATTACATAGGTACTAATACAAGTCCAAAACTAGATTTTAGTTTGTGCTTATTGCTACTACATGAAATAATGACAGCTAAAATGAAGGATATGGAAGGAAGCTGCCCGAGCAGCAAGGGACCTGGTTAGAAAAGCTAAAGCTGTTACAATTAAATCTAGCCAAGGAGATAGCAAGTATTTCTACAGGTATATTAATGGTGAAAAGAAGACTAGGAAAGGTGTGAGCCCCCTCAGGAAAGAAACAGGTGAACTGGTGACAAGTGACATGAAGAAGGCTGAGGTTCTCAATTACTACTTTACCTGAGTCTTCACTGGCCAGAGCTCTAGCCATGCTCCCAGAGTCACCGAAGATAATGGCAGGGGCTGGAAGAAAGAACTGCCCACTAGGAGCAAAGATAAGGGTTGTGATCATCTGACAAACCTGAAAGCATTCAAGTCCATACACAGGTACTGAGGAACTGGCAGATGAGGTTGCCAAGCTGCTCCCTATTATATTCCAAAAGTCACAGCAGTCCAGTGAAGTGCTCACTGAATGGAAAAGGGGAAACTTAACTCCCATTTATAAAGGGTAAAGAAGGAAGAGCCAGAGAGCTACAGGCCAGTCACTCTTATCTCTGTGCCCAGTAAGATCATGGAGCAAATCCTCTTGGAGGCACTGCTGAGACAGAAAAATAACAAGGAGATTACTTGGTACAATCAACACGGCTTCACCAAGGGCAAATTGTGCCTGACAAACCTGGTGACCTTCTATTAAAAAGGTCACATTAATAGATGAGGGACAAGCAAGTGACATAATCTACCTGGACCCGAGCAAAGCTTTCAACACTGTCACACATAACATCCTGGTCTCCAGACTGGTATAACATGGGTTCAATGGCTGGATAACTCAGCAGATAAAAAAATGGCTTGATGGCCACAACCAAAGAGTTGCTGTCAATGGGTCCATATCTAAGTGGAGGCCAGTGACAAGTGGAATCCCTCAAGGATCAGTACTGGCATCAGTCTTGTTTAACCTCTTTGTCAGTGACATGGGTTGAGCGCACCCTGAGCAAGTTTGCTGATGGCACCAAGCTGTGTAGTGCAGCTGACAAACTGGAGGGAAGGGATACCATCCAGAGGGACCCTGACAGGCCAGAGAGGTGGGCCCAAGCCAACCTCATGAGGTTCAACAAGATCAAGTACTAGGTTCTACATCTGGGTCAGGGCAATCCAAAGCATCACTATAGGCTGTGCAGTGACTGGCTTGAAAGCAGCCCTGAGGAAAGGGACTTGAGGGTACTCGTGTATGAGAAGCTGAACATGAGCCACTAGTGTGCACTTTCAGCCCAGAAAGCCAAACACATCCTGAACAGCATCAGGAGAAGCATAGTCAGCAGGTCAAGAGAGGTGATTCTCCCCCGCTACTCTGCTCTGATGAGACCCCACCTGGAATATTCTGTCCAGTTCTGGAGCCCCTATTACAAGAAGGACATGGATGCGCTGGAATGTGTCCAGAGCAGGGCCATGAAGATGACCAGAGGGCTGCAGCGCCTCTCCTATGGAGACAGACAGAGAGTTGGGGCTGTTCAGTCTGGAGAAGAGAAAGCGTCTGGGGAGGCCTCATTGTGGCCTTTCAGTATCTTAAGGGGAACTACAAGAAAGCTGGTTAGGCACTTTTTAGGATGTTGGCTAGTGACTGGACTAGGGGGAAATGGAGTAAAACTAGAAGTGGATAGATTCAGACTGGATGTTAGGAAGAAGTTCTTCATCATGAGGGTGGTAAAACACTGGAACAGGTTGCTCAGGGAGGTGGTACAAGCCACATCCCTGGAAGTTTTTAAAGCCAGGCTGGATGGGGCTTTGAGCAACCTGATCTCGTGTGAGGTATCCTTGCTCATGGCAGGGTAATGGAGCTAGATGATCCTTGAGGTTCCTTCCAGCCTTGACAATTCTATGATCTATAGTCATTGGAACAATAGGTTTGTGCAAGGGTCTCAGACACTTCAGCAAAAGTCCACAAATCTAGGTCTTAAATCTGATTCTTATCCAACCATCTTGCATATAAAAAAAATGCTGTACATTTAAAAGTTGCAGGAAAAAAAAATATTAAGTGAGGCAAAAGAAATCAATTGCATCTATTTTTGTAAAAGTAACATTTGAAAACATGATAACTTCAAAAATTGAGATCTCTGAACTTCATAACTGGTAATAAAGAAAACTTATTTTCTCATATCAGTTCTACCTTTTCTTTGTATCACAACCAAAAATGTACTTTTACAGCCCAATTCTGCAACATCTTAAGTTATTATCATAAGTCTGAGTGTCCTGATGCCCTGAGGCTGAGGGTTATCAATCCCTGAATAACACCACTTATTCTAACCACATACTGTGCAAAATCCATTAAAAAAAATAACTGTCATTGTATTCTTTTTTTATTCTATCTCCTTCAACAGTCAGTATTATGATACTCTATTTTCCTATTGAAGTAGGCTTGGATGGCTTTATCTTCCACGTTTATTACTGGCTGAACTAAGGTATGCCCAGCCTTTGTTTTCCTTAAAATAAGTTATACAGAACACATTTTTTGTAGCTAATTAAGAAAAAAAAAAAAAAAAAAACAAAAAGGAAATTGTTTCATAGTTGTCAATTATTTGATAGTTTGGTGTTCTGGGGTTTGGGTTTTGTTTATTTTTTTTAGTGTCAATTGCATCCCATTCAAATTTTCCTGTAGATTTAAATCAGCTCAATATGATTCGGATGAATAGGAGGAAACAACAACAACAAAAAAAAAAGAATGGTGTTTAAAGGATCTGTGTTGAAAACTGCTAGGAAAAAAAATATTGTTTTTTCAATATGATTTTAATAACTCACATCAAAACAAAAAATACATTCTTATAGTTATGCAGACAAAGGATTTATAATTGAAGTTTTTGATCTTAATTTTACACTTAAGCTTAAAACCTGAAAAGATAAATACTTCTCCATCATCTTTCTTTTGGTTTCACTACCTTGTTAAACGAGTTGCATTTCTCCAAATATCAGTGTTTTCAGAAGACTTTCTCTAACAGCAACTCTTTTCTTATAACATTCACATATAGCAAAAGTCAACCTTGACCCAATCCCATTTTGTAAATCAGGGAACTTGAGATAAGGGTTTAACCACAGACCATTTAGTACCTTCACATCTGTGTATTTTTTTTTCCATAGGACCTTCCAATCCCATTTTAGCTATTGCTGCAGAGCATTGTAACTCAACAACTCAGGTTTAAAGTCTGATAGACAGATTTCTATATTCCTACTGTCTTAAATTCTGAAAATTGTAGAAGATATTCTAAAGTAAATTTGAAATTAATCAGGAAGAGTAGAGAAGATATGTGTCGCCCTGAGGGCAAGCTGGACCAAAGGGAGGTTGTCTTTAAAAAGTTGCATTCATCACCCACTGCCAAGCTTCAGTGGCACATATTACAACAGGCCAGCCTGGAGATAAGGAAAGCATGGCTCCCTGTTGTCATGTTTTCATCTAAAAGTACAACAAAAGTAATTTCCTACGTAAAGGAAAGGGGATAGATTTTATTAAACTGTTTCTATTTGAACTGGAGGTCTATGCAGAATCATTGTAATTGGAAGCAAAAGCACTCACAACTCATTTCCACTTCTCTCTCTTTTGCATGTGCATTGTGGCAATGCTGTGGGCAACAGTCTACCAATGCAAGGGTTCATATACAGGGAGCAGGTTTAAATATTAAAGGATGGCTTACAGCATGTGTATTTTGCATCTTTTATGTGTCATGTGGTCCTGATACCATAACACGTTCCTTCAAATACAATCTCACCAAGAAACACAAAATCGGTATCATTTTAGGTGAATAATTTTTATGTATATCATTAAAGACATACTCAAGATTAGATTTTTAAAGCCATGGGTATGTATGTTTTTAAGATGACAGAGGAAAAAGCCCCAGTCAAGCCATAAAACAAAAATAGTTCAATTTGAGTGAGATACTAGTTATGCTGGGTTTAAACAGAAGCGGACCAAGACATTCAAAGGATCAGACATGCATGCAAAGAATTCTGACTTGCACATGCAGCTCAAGACGGCATCCTCTCAGCAAAAAGAAAAATCTACACCAGTTGTGTAGTGAGGAATAAAACTATGATTAAATACAATTGCAGTTCAGGTATTGTGGAAAATAGTTACTTTAGAACATATAATGATATTAATGTTATCAACAGTAATTAAAGATTAACTGTATTGTTGGCTGACTAAACTTAGAGGTAGTGCTTATTGAAATTGCTTTTCCTTTATTCTAAATACAACACGCACCGCACATCATTTAGTTTTTTCAGAGCCAACAAAAATACATACCTATGCCTGGGTCATAAGTAGCTCCAGCCTTCGGGAGCCAATGCCCTAGGTATATATTTTCATTCCTCTTACTAACTATCAGAAACAATAAATGAGCAAGAAAAAAAAAAAATAAAACCCATATAGACCTGAAAGTGAAAGTTGCACAAAAAAGTCATAAAAAAGTCCCAGAATATTTACAGAAACATTTCTACTTGTGTCCTGCTTTGCTGAGTAAAACACAGATTACCTTTTATCCTTGATTGCTTTTTTTATAATACACAACAGATAAGCCTTTTGAATACCACAAATTTTTTTCATTGCTATCATTCTGAATTCAGACTGTGGAATGGATTAGAAAACAGACTGATAAAAATGCAGCAAATGTACTGGCAAAAAGCACAACTGGAATAAAACCACTGCAGTCTCTACTTCTTGTCAAAATGGTGGTCATAGGTTGACAAGATACAAGTCAAACCATAAATAGCTGTAATCACAGTTTAAAAGGGTTAAATTAACTAAGGTCACTTGTTCACGTATCCACCATAGGCATCCAGGCTTTGAAATTCTTAAGTACCATACCTCTCATATCCTAACAATGCATATATTGCAGCATATGCTGAACCACAAAGTATGTGGAAAAGCCTAATATGCTGAAGTGAAGATAATAGCATGAAAAGTTGATCAATCTTGGACTTTCAGTGACAATGTTTGAAAAAAGAATGCAAAGTGGGTTACAAATGGGATTAATCCAAGTGAGCAATGAGAAGGAAGCTGAGGAAGGAAATTACTCATTCTCTGTGCATAGGAAGGGCTGAGTAATACAAGGTTGCCTGGTGCCATGCACTTTTATGCTCATTTTGGATTGCTCCAGTGAAAAAGCCCAATTTACTTATGTCCCACTCACCACGAGGTGGCACATATGTACACCCTATAATCTTTAACTGCCTCTACAGTTCACTTCATTTTAAAGAATCAACAGTTATCCATTTCTAGAGTGAAGGAGTGAGGGATAAAATAAAAGCAGGGAGTGATGAATTGATGTATATTATTGGATAGAGACAACTAGAAAGTGGATTAATTTCACACTTCGCTTGTTACTATTATTTTACAAAGGAGTATCCCCTTCAAGAGTGTGGAAATCAAATAGGGTAAGGAGCTATTGAAAACCTCCAAATTCTGTGTAATTTCTGGTGAATGTAAGGGTGAAGTGGAACATGGACTTTGGACAGCAGACTGGTGCCAAAGATCAAAATAAGTATAGAGAAGCAGAAAATCAGGCATATCTACCAATTATTTTGTTTATCTGTATTTTAAGCCTACTGACCACCCACTGGTTAGCACGCAGTTTAAGGGTTTTTCTTGCATTGCTGCCACATTTCAGTCTCATGCTGCAAGTTTCAAGAACGAGTAACTATGTATGTTAAGAAAGGCTGTTCCCTAGCAGCAATTTGCCATCACACTGATAAAGGTTGCGTTTGAACATCAGACTCGGAAACATCCAGATACCTTCTCATTTTCATGCCTGTGCAGTTATCCCTCTTCTCAAGTCTGTGATATAAAAATATAATGCGTGATCTATAACTGCCACAGCATGCCCTTCACAGTGTGTAATAGACCCATGTTTCATACATCATCAGAAAGGCACTAAGGAGACAATGAATCCACAGTCTCAGAAGAGATTTGAAAGCAAACCGAGATAAGCACGCGAGTACAAAAGACAGGAGGAGAAATTTCTTTTGTGAGTAGAAAAACACTGACCTAAATCGAAGCACAGAAACACTAGCTAGCATGCAAAGAAATTCTATCCACACACCACAGAATATATGTTTTTAGAAAGTAGATTCTTGGAGATTTAAAGCATAAGCTATGTACATAGCTCCCTCTGATGACCACTGGACACGATACAATGCAAGCCTCCTTTTATTTTTATTCGTGCATTCAACTGACAGCTGAGTGGTTAAATTCTAATTGCTTCCAAGTGAGGTCAGCAAAGGTATTTATCGAAAAGGACTGAACAACAGGCTCAACACACACATGCACGCATAAGCACATACACACCATCTCTCCAGCGTGTTGATTTATGGAAACAATTATAATTCTGGTGGAGTCTTTCTGAGCTGAGGACATTTATAGCTACAGTAGAGTGTCTCATGTTGCAAAAAGCAGACAACCGAAATGGAGTACTCGGGTATTCAGCTCTTATCAACAGCAACAAGTAAGTTATCTGTCCTTTACAAGCACATTCAACAGTTTCTAATAGCTAATAACTTTTATCTTCATTCATATATGCTAGATGCTAAAAAGGCATTAAGAAAACTATTTATATTAAGAAACTGAAAAGGAGCAGAGTAAAAATACAGAGCTAAAGCTATGAGGTCTATTTTGAAACTTGAACTAGAGAAAAGTTATCTGATAAATTGTGCTAATGGTAAATATATAGATAAGAAATAATCAGCAGAATTTTACCATGCATGAGAAAGTAGCTTGATAGAATGGCTAAGGCATTTTTTGGGAGGACTTAGAACTGAAGACAGAGCTATGTTTATAATCTGTTTAAAATGTCTGTGCAAAAATTTATATGAGAGGTATCTTGTATATACATTTGCATATTTTTAAACGTGGGCTTAGCATGCTGTATATTTATGTATAGTTCTTTGCAGTAGCATAATGTATCCTTGCACGTTCTTAACAACTGAGCACAAAGACTTACACATGCACCTTTTCTCACAGATCTTTTACTTTCAGTGCAAGCAGCAAATTCAAGTAGTACAGAAGGTCACAACAACAAAGGTTTTTTTAACTTGTGTCTTTAAAGGATATTCTGACTGAAGAGATATTTAAGAAGCTCTTCTGTTTCGCCATTAACTATTAAGGAATAACGATCAGAATTCTAGAAGAGGGAACAATCTCATTTAAATGAATCTGTAACTCGTAAAGACAGAAGGCAGGTCGGTGACCTAACAGCAACAGTCTACTTGAGATTTAATTTTCATTATGTTGTTCATGAACACCCAGAACACTGCACTATAATGCACAAATGGATACTGACATGGATCCTGCCAATTTTGCTCTACAGATCGTACTTTTACATTATCTTTCTAATGGGCACTATATCTTTAGCTTGCAATGACATGACTCCAGAGCAAATGGCTACAAATGTGAACTGTTCCAGTCCTGAGCGACATACCAGAAGCTATGATTATATGGAAGGGGGGGATGTAAGAGTGAGAAGACTTTTCTGTCGAACTCAGTGGTATATGAGGATTGATAAACGAGGCAAAGTAAAAGGGACAAGAGAAGCAAACAACAACTACAGTAAGTAATATTCTTGCTTTTCCTATTTCTATGCTTTTAGAAATTTACACATTGTTTCCCATCCCTTGATTTACTATAATTTCCAAAGAACTTTGCATAGTCTACTGAACATTGTATAAGACACTTTTGCCAATTAACCCTACAACAGGACATTTGTTATTGATTTTGAAATGCGTCATTTTAAATAATACATTGTAGATCTGCTAATATATTAGCTACAGCTGGTAACTATTAGCAAACAGAGAGCCTATTTTAACAAGTGAATTAAGGTTGTTAGGATGAAAATGTATAACCACAAACTCTGCTCATAAAGTGCTTATGAAACATTAAACCATATTCATATAGTCCATGAATTACCTAAAAGTTTGGTCTGTTTGAATTAACAATTAAAACATATGCAATACTAGAAAGTTTAATGGAAAGAATTATGTAAACTCTTGCAAAATCTTTTAGATAGTTTGCCAAGCCAGGAACAAAGTCTATTATGGTTTCTGCCGTTCAGTATTACAATGATCATGATGCTGGGGGTGGTGGCGGTGGGGAAATCTCTCGCTTTTGCTCCAAAACCATGACTCATCTAGGGAGAATGGACGTACAATATTTTGAAAAGCTGTACCAAATACAGTTTTTGGCCTGGCAAGAGAATTGTTTCACTAGTGTTTATTTTTCCAGACAAATGCCTATATATCTTCCATTTACAATTAAAAAGCATCAATTTTACAGCCATTACCGTTGCCCCTTGGGCTTTTATGCTATTACAAATATACTGTTTAGTTATAGAAACATGACGTCTACTCAAAGAGAGATTATTTCACTACGATACAACAGGAAAATACATAGGATTATATTGTGCATTTCAAAATTAAATTATGAGGAAAAAGGGGCCAGATCCATGCTGGTCTAGTGTTTATAGCCAACTGAAAGGACAACTGTATTTCCAAGGATGATATTAAGTACAGTTAGGATTATTTTGCTTTTTATAATGGCAGCAGCAAAATGAATTGAATTTCAAGAACTGTAAGTGTGATTTAGCTTTGAACTGAAGTTTACTTATTTTCTGTAAGAACAGCAGTTTTGCATACTAAGCGCCTGCCTAGGAGGCTTCATAATTGATTTCTTTACTTCATAACTTCGTTAAGTGCTTGGCAACTTGCACGGCTAAAACTTCACTGACTAATGTTACTGTTTCTTTTAAAATTTGTTTCCATGTGTCTCCTTTCATCCTATACTATTACACAGTGAATAACCATACTCCTCTCAAAGTCAAACACATGGCCAGCAGCCAAAGAAATTATCTGGTCCGTGTTCAAGAAGACTCCCATTGAGTTTCAGGACATTGCCACAATAGAGTTCCACAAGGCTAGTTTTGAAATGAAGTGTTGTTCCAATAAGAATCACTGGAAAAAGATATTACTAACTACTGAAATAGTTTCTTCTGAATTTCTGCTGATAAGTGAACATTGACACAACTCTTTATGTTACTGAGATTATGACACCATATAGAACTCTGAGTTATTCTCTCAATTCACTTTTTTTCCAGTTCCACAATGCTTAAGTGAAAACTTTGTTAGAATTTGAAATGATGCTAAATTACAAGTAAAGGTTCCCTGCAGGATCCCATGCTGCTGAAGCACACTCATGACATCTTGAACCTTTCTGTAGCAAGACCATTTGAGAATATCAGCTCATATACTAAAGGCAAGCCATTTTCTTGGAGTTTTCTGAACACTTCAAGAATATTTTGTGATGGTGAACTATTTCAAATTACAAAAAAGTAGCAAGTGATTAAATATGTACATTTATATTGCAGTGAAAAAAAAACACCCAAATTAATCTCTTTTCTGGCAAATGTTATGAGCATCAGAATTAAAACACCCAACAACAAATTAAACACAAAAAAAAACCCCAAAAACCTTTAATGGTTTATCTGATAACTGATGGGAACTACAATGAATGGTGTCCACTAAATTTAACTAAAGCAGGTGAGAAGCATCTTCCTATAATTTACCTATTGCATACTATGAAAATGCTTTTGTTGGGAGTAGGGAAATAGAAGTAAAGAGTGAGAGGTAAAAGTATGTGAGCAGTGATAGTTCAGATTTTCTAGGAAGCATTATGAAAAACTTCTTTTATTAAATCCTCTATGAAAGAGAACATAACACAAAGAAAATAATAGGGTATGAGAGGAGATCAGCAAAACAAAACAAAAACTCCAACTAAACAAAGGAAAAACAAAACAAAGCCCTGCATCTGAACTACTGCAAAAAATTTAATGCTAGAAGACTAAGCAGGCTGAGTTTATCCCAGGTCTCTGAAAAGCATAATTTAAAGATCATACCTATTACAAAAGTATACTAATTTGGGTGTTCAAATATTCTTGTTCCACAATTTCAAGTGCTGAAAGTTAGCATAAGGTAAATCAGACCTGTCTCTCAAGATGAAATCCCAGAAGAGCTGCAGTCAAAGCAATCAATGGGTACAAAAAGTGCTGCTCTGAGAAGAATCTCATTTCCACATTGTGATAAATAAAAGGGCTCCTTTTACCTTCAGAATCACTACTACATGCTACTAAAATGAAAACAGGAAAACAAAATATGTTTTATCTATCAAAACTTTGCTTCACAAAGGAAGCTGCATTTACAGTTTTGCAGACAGTCAACTACTTGCTTTCAACCCACGAAGCATAAATACAAATACAGTCTTCATACCGAGAAGTGTCTGTAGGACAAATTCATCATAACTTTGTCAAGTGCTAAAATTGACAGAGCTTCACATAAGTTGAGACTATAAATGTAGGAAAGCCAAGACAGTGAGGAATTAGGATCTCAATACTTAAACTTTCTCTACTAAGTTACAGAAACAAAAAAAAAAAAATCCATGTCTTACGAAAGTAACAGTGAAAGTGTTAACATTTCCCAAGACTTTAATTAAAAAATCATGGTCTTAAGTGTTTGCTAATTGAAATTTCAGGACAGAATTAAACACTGAACCAAACTCTCAGCCATTAAATCTAATTAATCTGTATTTATCATTCACTTGTTTAAAAATATATTAACTCCATAATCCAAGAAATATATATGCGTACTGTTTCAGTTAAAGCAAATTGTTGAATTCTGTTTGCTGCAGTGATGACCTTGTTAGGTACCCAAAGAATATTCATCTATGCACATTTCACAAAGCAGTAGAGCCTTCTGGTGGACATAAAGGTGGACACTCAAGAGTAAACTAAACAAATCAGAGGACAGTGACCTCCACTGAGCAGAGGAAATAACTTTGCACCTGCTAGTTTTCATCCTGAAAGCTAAAAGATAGAGAGGAAAAACCAAGAGTCACATACTAAAAAACTAAAGCAAGAAATTAAGAATCAGTCCAAGAGATGAGGTCACCCAGAAAAATCTGTCATTCCTCATCAAACAAACTTTCTCTTTGACAATCACTCGTTACACCCTGTCCAAGCCTAAACTGTATGCTTTTCATTTAAAGATAAATTTTGTATCATGTTAACATAAAATAGCCTACATGGGCTCACAAACCAGATTTTTAAGTTAATGACTGTAAGAAGTGAGAGTGGTGGATGGAGAGAATATGGCAATTTGTTAATTTTGATAGAAATTCAATTTCTCCTTATCACTGTTGACTCCTTTCATGATAGTTTATGAATTTAATTTGATTCTGTTCAGAAAAAAAAAAAAGGCAGTAAAAAACAGAGTTTGTTTTGACTCTATTCAAGAGGATTTACAACTACAACTGGATGATGCTTTAGGACTTTCCACGCTCTGTTGCTTTTGGAATCTCATTTTAAGACTTCAAAGGGTCTCTTAGTTACTAGAAAAGCCTTCCCGGAACCTGAATCCTAAGATGTCTGATCCTATCATATTCCATGTGTGCTCTAAACCCAGAAAGTATCTATTTCCTCCTCTTTTCAGTGGATAAAGCCAATAGTAAATAATTTTTTTAAAGTTAAAGTAAGAGCAGATAGTCTGATGAGATCATGGAACAAAATGGGTTGATTGAAATTTTTATCCTGGAAAACTACTTCAATTTTGATCAAAATCCAACAAATGACAGTTTTCAGCAATACAAATTGAACTCAAATTCAATTTCTTCAAACCTAAACCCTAACTGATGATATCTTGGTAGTTAAAGACTCATACTTGCTTAGAAATCAAAGCTATTTTCCATAGCATTTTATATATGTTTCTTAGGGTAAGACACATGTTGGACTACATATGATGTGCCACTACATAAACAGCAGAGCAAGAAGATTCAGTAGACAAAAATCAAATATTTGAAGACAAATGTTAATGTGCCAGATTAAGTATTATATGTGCTCCAAACAAATACAACATTTCAACTGCATTATTGATTTTTCAACAGCTGTTGTTTTGACCAATACATTGGCATCAGGAGAATATAAAATGTCATTAATGTGAAAGTGCTTTTGGTTTGCCTTAGTGCTCTCCTATTCTTTTTGATTATACAAAAATTACATCCTACTCCAATAGCAATATATCTCAAAACTTAACCTATAGTGTCAAGAATAACATCCTGTCCTACAGCAATTAATCAGATTTACATGTACCACTTCCCTGCTCACTCTCAAGCTCATTGGCTAGCACTGATGGTAGATACCACATCTCAAATTTCAACCAGTAGAAGAGAGTCTATGCCTGTAACTTAGCTCAAAGCCCAGGTTTTGCCCAAATGCTGGCAAGTTTTAGCAAAGATGCAGGTAACAGAAGCAGCTGAGTGATGTCTGTTCTCTTATAGCTTCTACTGACTTTTTTTTTTTTTTTTTTTTATAAAAGTATATTTGGGAGAAGTGAGAAGGAGGGAGTAAAGCCTTGAACCACTGCAGCAGGATTCTTCAGAGCTCACATATCAATGCCCAGATCAGTGCTCAGTTGACACAATACATGACAGGGGTGCGAGAAAACACAATTAGAACTGCTCATCACTTCTGAATTCACCTCCTGAATCTTCATCATCTTGTCTATTCTGTGGTATTTACCAGATGAAATGTATGTGTAAAGTCAGAACAGTAGCCGTTTATATTCACTTCTCACTCGGGACAGAAAACGATCGCATGAGCTCTGCGAGGCAAGAATCAGACCTCTGGGCTCAGGCATAGGCAGCAGCTTCACAAGCTTGAACCATTAGGGCTATGTCTGGGTGTGCTTGAAAACTGGAATATGAGCCAAAAAATCAATATGAGCAGTGAAAAATATCTAAGCTGAATCTATGCATCCCATGCTTAATCTGATCTTGATGCACCTTAGTAATTCAGCCTTGAATCAGCAATTTATTTGAATTTCTCAATATCCAGAGTTATCAGAAACAGGAAATGCTACATTTTTATAGAACCATCAATCAGCTTTAGCAGCCAACTACCAGAGCAGTTACAGGATACATTAAAAAAGACAAATTGCAGCCTCATCTCCCCCACAGCTTTTTTACCCCCTAGTTGTTTACAATTACTAAATGTACAAAAAATTCAGTATTGTATCATTAAGCATATTATTGCTCCATCCTGAAGAAAATGTGCTGAAGTGGCCCTGACCTGAGACTCAAGAGACCTGAGGCTAATTCAAATTTTTAAGCAATACGCTTATAGACTTTGGGAAAATTCTTCAAACTGTCTGTGCCTCTATGAAAAAGAATTACTCACTTCTTGCAAAAAAAACTTTAAAAATTATTTGTGAAACACTTCCAAACCTACAAAAGAGTTGTTTGGATAATGTTATAATGTTGTTAATGTTATAGACATTAAATACTTTTCTGATAGAATATTGAGTAAAAGAATGTTAATTAAAATAACTGAAGTCAGTACATAAAACAGAAAAACACAGAGATCAGATGAATTTTAAGGAAGCAATTTTCTATACAGGCAAACGGAATTGGGTAGACAGTTTAATTCCTTATACAATAAAAGTATCTCCAAACAAAACCCCAAATCCAGACATCTCCCTTCACAAGTTCCAGCTTTCCATATTGTTCAAGTACCTGAAAGTGATTTTCTTCTTTAGATTTCTAGGATCTTGGAGTACAGAACAAAGCTGATTTTCCTCTCCACCTTCCTTAAACCTTAAACTTCCTAAAGTATATAGTTACAGTGTTCCACACTGTATCTAGTGTGGAACACTGTATCAACCAGTAGCATTTTTCGGAACACCTTCCTCCTAAGATCACAATAAGTTTAGGCAGATGAAGACTGTTACTCTTCTTGGGTGGCACACTGCTTTCATTGCATAATTGACTGTCTATGACTATATTTGGCAGCTGTGTTTCAATTGTCTTTTTTGACCTTTGACTTTATTTTTAATTCTAAATTTTGGATAGGAGCTAGTGGAAATGTCAAGTTAGCCTTTTGGTGTGTATAATTTGGAAATATTCTTAAGTGAAGAGTGAAAATTCCTATAGCAATAACATAACAGAGGTTAACAATCATAGCACTGAGTTGTCACACTTTAAAACTTTCATAACACATGACATCATTTACACAAATGGAAAAAATTATTTTTAACAATTGGTGCTGAAAAGTTGGGAGTGGATATTCACAGATGGCCCACAACTTCATGAAAACACAGCAAAAAAACTGAACCAACCAATGCAATCAATATGTGCTCTTAACTATTACTTAGCTTTTGAAACCAAGAACAAAATGAGCATTTTTGCAGCATTCACACACTGTCTGTAACATGATTCCAGTACCTGCGCAGTTCGTCACCAGAAGACCACAATGTTCTAAACAGGATGAGGGGATCAGACAGGTAAATCCCAGTTAATGTCAGAAGAGCTATGTCAGTTTATACCAACTGACCATTTGCTCTTTCCAAGTTAAAATGGGAATCTGACAGTTCAGAAGCAGGATGTAATTATTCAAAAGTCTAGGTATTTTCCCTCAGTATGCAATCCTTCAAAATTAAGCACAGTCAGAACATTGACAGATTAATGCAAAAACCATAAACAAGACCACTGAAAATGTCTGTTTCATAGCATTTATAACCACAATAACTTCAACAGGCAGTCAAATCACTCACCTACATCACTTCAATCAAAACACTTTTTGAATACTCCCATTAACTGTGGGTTGTTTTTTTTTTGAAGGACTCTCCTAGTGTTATTACTTCAAGGTTTAATTGCATACATGTTTACCTTAGATCCATTTCTGGTATGCCAGTTGTATTGTTTCAAGCATGTTAATCGACACTGGGAGGTGCTACAGACTACAAAAAGCAACTGATCAGACTTGTCCTTGGCCATTTTGATACCCTGCAGTTTTGATTTTTGTTTTACTAGAAGGGAATACATTTCAAAACAGAAAAAAAAACCCCACTCGTTAACAAGAAGCATATTTTTGTTAATAACCTGTACTAACCTTATAAGTTTTTATTATAACCTTTATCAATATTTTAACCAGAAGTAACTGTTTAACGGGTAGGGAGGGGAGGCGGAGTAAAACAGTTTTTAACTGTTGAAGACACAAATCATTATAGATTAACATACATATCATCAGGAGATGAAGATGTTAGGGGGAAAAAGACAGCCACAATCAACATCAAATACTAAATCTATGCTGAAGTCTCAGAGCTGCTCAGGTGAACTGGTGGCATAGTTCTGCTGGCATGCACAGCTGCAAGCAGCAGAGCAGCAAACGTGAAGTTTTATATGCTTATCAGGTGTTCTGACTTCCCACTTGACACATGCACAACTTTGCATTATGATGATGGATTTGCCCTTTGAGTGATCTATGTGAAGTCTAAGGGCTGCAGTATTCAGACTCTCCAGTTATCCACTAATCAGATGGATTTGGGAGAAAATATGGACCTAGCTAAGTCAAGGGAAGAAGGCAGTAGAGAGTGAAGAATTGACAGCGCTTGTGTAGCTTCTGCAGCAAAGACCTGGTGAAAACAAGAGATGTACTCCCTGACAAAGTGAGATAAAATAAAGAGGTAACTGAATCCTAGAGGGTGCAGCCAATACGAGTATCACTTGAAAATGCAACTTAGACTAGCAAAACCAACAATTCTATCATATTAATTTATTTCCTTTGGAATTGTCTGTGCAGCTTAGGGCTTGAACATAACATGCAAGATGGTACAAAGATATCCAAGCAGTTCTTGAGTGCTTAGTGCTGACATTTCATAGAGAATTAGCTATGCAAATCCACCACATAATGATTCAAATAATGAGACTTGATTGTTAGGGCCACCTTGCAACAAGAGACAGATTTACGCTGTGGGAAAGGCCAACACAAAATCTTCGCCTGCAGCAGTCCCTTGCTTATGTGGGCAAACTGCACTTAAGAAGTCATCACAGCTATGTCATTTTCCGAGGCTACAAAAATTGTAATACTACCTTTGCACAGGGAAAGGGACAAATATTTGTGCCTAAAGCAAGACTCATGCCAATCAAATTCCCAACCCAGCACTGTTGCTTGTATTTAGCAATACCAACAGAGTATAAAAAACCTGGATCTCTGCCATTTACTAAGCACATCTCTAGCAACACATGAACTGAAAGCATGACAAATATTAAACAGTACTCTGGCTACAAATGTTGTTACTTATCAAAACTGAAATTGCATAATACTTCAAGAGGCTATTTTCAAACTAACTGGTGACAAAAAGGCATTCTTCCAACTAACATAAGCTCCATTCTTTTAAGTGAACTTTCTGTTTTTCTGAGTATGGGGATCCTGGTCAATATTTCTAACAATGACTGAAACCCAAAAGCAAAGAAAAAGTTATCTTCTATTCCATGGTACAAGTCCTTCTTTAGAGCACTTTAAAACACTGCATACAAGAGAGAAAAAAGCTTTTTTATATCTAAATTATGTTTCCCAAAAGACCATTCATCCACCCAGGAAACTAGTACTACCACCAGGTAAGAAACATGGAGAAAAACACAGCAGGAAACACAAAGTTGATTCTCTTCTCTATTAGAAACCCTTCTTCCTCACTGCTGGCTAGTTAGAAAGACCTGGCTATGCCCTCCTTCCTCCCACTTACTAATAACTAACCTAACAGACATTTTGAGCCTCACTCTCTTTTACCCCATGCCACACCAACAGTCTTTGCACTGTGTTTTAGGCTGCTGAGTAATCTCTCTGAGCATCTATTTCAGCAGTAAAGAAGGCTGTTTTCTTACTGAGTACACAAAAGATAAACTATCCGACTTGTTTTCCTACCTCACTAACAGTGTAATAGCCATGAAAGGAAAGCAAGTATTATATGAATTGAGAATAGCTTTAGCAGAGTCTCCTCAAGTAAATGGCAAGAGTCCTACACCACTTATACTTGTCCTTTTAAATGCCTCTTAAGTTGAATAATGAAAACAATACAGCTGTTAATAAAACCATTCTTTAAAATTATTATACACCGATTTCTATCAGAATGTTCAAGTAGCAAAGTGGTGCTCAGGCTACTTAGTTATAAAATTGTTTTGTTCCTGAACTAAATCATTTTGTTCCTCACTATCTTTTTGTCACTTGGGAAATTCAGACTATATTACTGAACATAACTATCATGCAAGAAAATTAAAGAAGAAAAAAAAAAATATTACCACATCTTTCTAGGAAACTGTTTCCACATCTTTCGAGGAAATCATGCTCTGTTAATAGCTAACTAATCCAGTGTTGTGAATTTGAATTAATATACTGCAATCATATTGTTCTAGTACACGTTCTGAATGATTTAATGAGAATTTCTGAAATGGCACTTTTTCATCCAGAGGGAACACTGGAAGCAAATCCAATTCACACCCAAATCATGAAACCAGCATTAGGCCAAAAGCAGGATTTTTCAGGTGATTCATAACATGAGGTGCAAACCTGTTAATTTAGTAATGTGGTGAACACCCTAGCTCCAATCCAACTAGATTCTGTAAAAGAATGTGGTAAGTTACAATGGCTATACCATTTAAACAGGAAATGACCTAGTGACAGAAGGTACACAAATCATGATTTTTATGAGAAATCGTTATAAAAAAAAATTCAGAACTGTTTTAACACTTAGGATGTAACAAATATATATCTCTGCAAAAAAGTAGACTGAATACTAATCCCACTTTTTCTTCTCTGTAAGAAATCAATTGTAAACACGAGTGGATATTTCATAGTGTCCTTTTCATTTAGGATCTGTAGAGAACCCACAGAAAATTTTCTAGAATTACTGACAAGTGCTAAAGGGACATTTCAAGTTACATTTCAAAAAGTGATATTTAAGACTAAGCCCCACAGCATATACAGGTACTTAAATTTCTAAGACACTTAAGATGATGCTTTCCAAAATGTGCAAGTAGCCATTGTTATGTAACTGTGCGAAACAAAATAATAGAAACCACATTTCCTGACTTTCTCCTAATCACTTGCAAATGATCATCTTGTATCCATAAGTTACATAATTTTTCTTCCCACTAAGCCTAAATTAAAATGTAAAGGCTGCCATTGCAAAAAACAATTTTCCCCTTTCACCCAGTTAACATTGGCTGTTCGCACTTTTCTGTCTGTGATACCATTTTGTTTGGGGTCTCCTGATCCATACACGACAAAATTTAATAAACACCAGTTTTGTGCAAATTGTATGTGAAAGTAATCATGCTTATCTCCCCAAGCAATTAACTATGTGAATTCCAAAATCAGAGTGCAATGATCACCCCCTTTTAGGTGATGCAGGAAAATGCAGAATGTTTCTGCCTGTATACAGCACTGAAGTATTTGAAGCTTTTGGACCTCAGCTTATTATATTGCCTCCTTCATCAACACAGTTACGAGTTCTTCCAGTTGAACTCATCTTAGCAAAGGAGAATTGTAAGTCACAGCTCCCATTTCGTGAGCTTACTTTTTCTGGCTCCAGACCCACCACAGTGGGATAGTTTCTCTCTGTTTTCCTCCTAACAGTTCTCTGGCAGCTGCATCCCAAACTAGCTTCTGTCAGTGGATCCCTAAAGAATTATAGGCACATTTCCTATTGCAATATGCTGCAATTTACCTCACAGGCAGTATTGTATAATACAGTCTGATCTGAGGCCTGTCAGACTCTGCTGTATTTGATTAACACATCTAAAAGATATATATGTGTGTGTGTGTATTTCCTGAAATGTGTATGGTACTTGATTCAAGTAGCTTCTCAACAACAGAGACATATAACCCACATGAGAAAGTAATTGTTGGGAAGTAGAGAATTAGCTCTCCTTTCAACATACAGTCAAAATGTGGCTGTTCTATTTATACTGACTTACTGATGAAGTATAGAGAACTATCAAAAATAGTCTAAATATCTGCTGTTGATAGTTAGAAATATTGCACAGCTGTGGAGGAGTTAAGTTACTGACTTGTGGAAAAGCTATCTAACCCCGTGATTCATTAGGAAAAGTTTGCTCAAGAGCTGAAAGACCCATATTAGGAAAGACACAAATACATGCCATTTGTAAAAGCCTGGCTCTACTGAAATCAGTAAGAGTTTTGTTACTGATGCCTATCAATGGCTGGAGGAGCTAAAAAGATGGCAGAAAAAAGCTATTGCTTATATAAATCCATGTGCTTTTACTTTAAGATACGGTTTCATAACATAGGTAATACAGGCTGGGCATAAAGAAAAATTAAATTCCTGTTCCAACATTAATCTATTCCTGACTTTCAAGTTAGAATGACTTACACAGATAGTATCTATCTAGGAGTAATGTTGCTATCTCTATTCTGCTCAAGCTACAGGCATATAAGGAAATACACCAGGATATATGCAGTCTAGAATATTCATACTGAAAAAGTTAGCTATTACTTTTCAAGTATCCGTACAAATCTGTATTTCTGCATGAAATATAATAATGAAAGGATGGGGGGTTTTAAGTTCTCTTAAAACCACAGGTCCACATTTCTATACTAAGTAGAAACTGATTCCATTGTTTAATTATATTACATTTCTCCTATATTGAATAAGAGAACTATAATCTATTTTGGTTGATTTTTTTCCTACTTTATAACACTTGAATTCACATACGAATGCAGATTGCACTGGTAGTCACAAAGGAATTAAGGTGGCACGAAAAGACCAAGTTAAAAGCAAGAAAATAACTTTGTTTTGCTTGGTGTGGTAAAACTCAACCATTTTCTCAGCTATCTTCCATACTTTTTCACCAGCTACTTGTTGCAATACAGCAGAAGTCACAAACATTTTTTCCCCTCAAAGAAAGAAAAAGGTTTCTTCACCTTCATTTCAATAGATGGAAATAACCACAAATGTTTAAGTCAGAGCAAAATCACAGTGAGTTCTTTACCATAAACCAGGTTTTTGTACATATTTTAGAAAATACTGCTATGGGTACAGCCAAGCTCTGTGCTCCTGTAACTGCATAGTCTTCAAGGCAGTTCTAGAATTTCCTCCTGAGTTCAACACTACACAGTAACTTCTCTTTTACTTCATGTTATAAACACTAGGATAGAACAGTACCATAAGGAGTAGAAATGGTCATAAATACAATGCAGAATCAAAAAAGTCCTACAAGCTGAATCTGCTAATCACAAAATTATACAATCCTAATGCAAATCCTCCACAAAATAAAAATATAAGAGCCAGAAACTCTCCATTTACTCATACAGCTTCTGGTATCCAATCCATTGTTTAGTATTAAACACCCACTTAAAGAAATCCCTTTACCTGAGTCCTCCTCTTCTATGAGCCTATGGAAGAAATAGCTACCATTCTGCACTGCTTCCTTATAGAGAACACTCTACTCTTCCCTGCTTGAACATGGTCTTTATTTAAGCTCACTATCTGAAATGCCTGTGTCCAAACATCTACAATCATAGACCTCTTTTCCAGATTTTAAATGGCTCCCTGTATTCTGCTACAGATTCCTTACGTATCACTTCTGCAGAGCTCATCAAAACTTCATGACACCAATACATATGCAAGCAAAATAAGAATTATGCAAATTGTAGCAGAGAAATTGAAAAGGAAGGCATTTGCAAAGGGCCCTGCCTGAAGCTGTTATCAAATGTTGGAGTGGTATGAAATCTTCCATTTGTCTCTACATCAAGAGAAATGTAAGAAATGTCTTTATGTTTATGCCAGTACCTTGCACTGCAGTCTGTCAAACAGGTTGTTCAATTATTGTCAGATGGGAATTTGGAATTCTGCCAATATAATGCCATGGCTGGCAGGATGGATCTGAATGGAAAATATTGAATCCTTTAACAGACTGGTCACAGGTAACTTTATGATAAACAGCCACCATATAATCATACAGCAACTGTGTGCTCTGAGAGCCAAGGAAACTAGCTGCTGCAATTTACAGGCACAGGAGAGCTCACATCCTTCCTTAAGGAGCTCAGGGTCACAAGCTTCCTCAGCTGATACAATACCAAATGTTTCAGTAATTCAAAGTTTATTTAAGCAGCATTGGATATATATGGGAATATTCCTTTTAAATTAGCCTGTAGGTGGGGTTATTTGTGATGATGCAAAAGCACAGCAGAAAAGCAAAAGGCAGGTTTCTAATTTCGTAGTTTCCCTTTTATATGTCACCTTCATATATTTTTACCAGACTTCAACATGGATAATTTAAATAAAGTTAACAACTGCACTAATTCACACCTGGGCATATAAAAATTGGAACAAAAACAATGAGAAAATGGGATGTTTACAAACCAATAATACGTAAAAGAAGTGAGTTCAAGCCAATTACAAAGTTTAAAGAAACTTTTCATATAATGTGGTTGTTCCTGTGCTCTGTTAACTGTTCAGTACTGCTACCTTTTTTACATTTTAGCTGTAACTGCTAAGTTTTCTTCAGAAGAAAACATCATACTATTGTATCACAACATACTGGAATGTCTGTAGCCCTTAGTTATTGAGTCATTCCCTCTCCTTTCAGGGTACTAGTAACTTCCACTAAAAAACTAGGACTCTGTACCTATGTAGCACTTGAAAAAAGCAAAGCACAGTCAGGCTGTGAACTGCAGATATTTACAGGACATTAGTTGCAATGGTTTTCATACTGACTTACTGATATTATGCACATGGGCAAAAGCAAGTGCATGGATATTTGTATCATCAAACCCAAAATCATTAACACTTGATTTCCTAAGCATTTGAAGTCAAAACTGAAAGCAAACAAAACACATATACCAAACCACAAAAAAAAACAAAAAAACCCAAACCCACACCAAAACAAAAAACCACCAAACAATTTCAAACTCGGTAATTAGTCTGAATTTAAAAAGACAGATTAAGAAAAAAAAAAAATACATCACACAAATACAAAATAAAAGACAGATTCGGCGACAGCTCCCATACTAAATTTGCTCTGGTAATAGCACTTGCTCCTGAATCAGAGGAACAGTTTTATCCACTACTCCTGCTAGTTTTTCAGTTTCAACGTGGAATTGTAAAGCTAGAAGACAACTAAATATTAACTAGATGCCAGTAACACATTTATGTCTGATGACATAAACAAAGACAGACATTTCAAAGAGCTGTCTGTGCTGAACAGAGAAATGGATAGAGGATTCGCCAGAGTCAAGCTTTCATCTTAGACAAAATTTGTAGATGGGTAGAACCAGCGTGTAACTATAAGCAAATTAATGGCAATAGGCAAAAGTGAAAACATGAATAGATGTTACTTTAAGAAAAAGAGAAAAGTTGGCTAGTGGACACACTTCGATCAACATAATGAGTGAGACAGGAGAAACATCAAGTACCAAAATCATAATTTATCAGAAATCAATTAAATCATTAGTTGGATTTTGAGGCGGGTTTAATTTTCTCCCTCTATTAGTTTATACTTTGGTCTAATACAGATGTTGAAAATTCACTTAACACTAAATTATTTGTCAGCAGTGGATCAGAACAATTTGAGAGACCATATTACATATACATATGCTCAGCAGTGTTTTGAATGCAGAAAGAGCGAGCCACATGTTTTTTATCAATTCCCATTCAGTGGTGCAGCAAGGGATAAGTATGATTTTCCTAGCAGCTTCTTGCATTGTGCACCTTGAAAGGAGCTACTGCCTGCTTGTGCTCTTGTAGGCAGTGCATTTGGTACATTTAGATGTCTGGCAACAAGCAGCAGATCTGATTCAGAAACTTAATAAAATGTATTTGGTTGAGTAGTGCTTGCTCTGCATTTTAACTAACTACTTAGAGTGGGAAAAGATTGCTATCTCTTGCAGTGCTTATGAATGAAATGCTCTCTTAAGAGTGTGAAACATGATTTTTACTGTCTTGAATTTCAAACAAGTTAAAACTATTTGCTCTTATGCCAGAGGCCTCAAAGTATATATTCAAGTTCTGGAATACTGCAGCCACCTCCCCTCTTATGCATCCACCTTTTGACTCTTAGTGATTTTAAATAAATTAGTTGCTAGCTACATACAGGAACATCTTCAATACTAAAAATACATTTCACTTCATATTTAAAGTTCTTGGATTCTGGCTGTCCCCTAAATACAGCTCTGCCACTGCTTCTGTCAATTCTGCTTCAAGGAACAGAAAATCTGCTGCAGGAACAGCTGGAGACAGTACAATAAGCAGAACAAAAAAGCTAGATCTGGTAAGCGAGGGAATAATTCACAGAAAGAATAGGTTGATATATTCTTGCCCCCTCTAACCAAGTCCAGCACACAGTGCCATGTCACATTTACAACTACCTGCAGCCAGCTTGCACAGGTGATAAGCCATAATATCACACAAAATGCACCTCGTACTGAAGCTCTTCAGAACACAATTCAGATAGTGAGTAATTATTTTTTTTATACACAGAAAACACTGCAGAAAGTATTCCACAGAAATAATTAAACTAATATGTCATATATGATCACTAATTGTACCCAGACAAAGGGGAAGAAATTTTCATCTGCACTGGTGCTGGGGCAAGACACCAGAGCACCAGCTCTTTACTAGGTGAAAAAAAACCAAAATTGTATAGTAACAAATACCAAAGAATAAATTAATACATTTGCAGAAGAATTGAGAAACACTGAAGCTCTAAATTTGAGAAGCTTTGCACCACTAAATAGATGTATCCCATTTTGCTATGAAAGAGTTGATTAGTAGTGTTTTACATTCACTTTATTTTGAAGCTAGATTCTCAATGTCTGAAGCTAGAAAATATCTTTTTGTTTTAGTGAAAAAGTATTTAAGTACTAGAAATATGCTTCATCTAAGTTGTAGGCAAAGTATTTGTTGTACAATTTTAGCCTTAAACTATGAAAATGTTAATTCTCTTACTGCTTGGAAGAAGTTGTATTTTGTAAACAGTCCTTCCAACCTTTTTCCCATTTTTAATACCAGTAAATCATTAATCCTGTAGTAAGAGAATACCTTCTCAGACTGAGGAACAAGATTTGGATTTTACATGACAATTCTAAAAAAAAAAAAAAAATACTATTTTTCATTATAACCACATGTTTAGCCTCAAAGCAGGGTTTTTTTTTTTGAGGGAAACAGTTTCCTGCAAAAATGAAAAATTACTATGTGCTGTATAAAAAAATATTTATATGAAGGGCACAATAGTGATTAGCAAAGCAAAGGGTTCTAGTAAGTTTAATGGGGAATTCACAAGCAAATGAGTGCCTGGGGCAGCATGTTATTCAGTCATTACAATGTAATGCTATTCACAAGGCAGACCTCTAAATTGAAGAGTTCCATAGTTTTACAATCTGCTTCATTGAAAAATGTTACACCCTTTTGGTTCTGAAGATCAAATCAAGAGAAACACTGGAAAGACAATGGTCCAAAGGGATAGCATACCAAAGAAACACACATAGAAGGAGAGAAGGCAATTTAGAATAAGAATATCCTAGATCAAATCTTATCATGGTATCACTTTCAGTTAAGAATGAACCATTTGATTTTAAGCCTAACTTACCAACGTTAGGAGAATATCAATAAGAAACTGAGACCAAACAGGCTGTACACTAAAGAAAAACACTCAGAAATTATCACTTCTCTTTGGCAGTAATCCATTGCAATATAGTCACTGAAAACCTCACTACAGTTACCAACGGAGCTTTACTAAGGACTTTTATTTCCCTTGAAAAACAGTTAGAAAAGGCATTACGGCTTTAATATTTCCCACTGCAGATCAAAGGCTGCAAGTAGCAAGTGAAGAGGAAGGTCTATTTCCTAAGTATGGAAGTTCGAACCAAACCCTTATTTTCCATGGTGTGGTAGTGATAAAAACATACTCCAAAGGACAGATTTTACATGTGATGATACACATAAAACTGTGTAAACACTCTGAACAATGCAGAGTGGAATTTAGTTACTCCTTCCCTTTCTGTCATAAAGGGAAACAACCCTAACTTCAAGTACACATATACATCTTCCAAGTAAAATCACAGCGTTACTGAACAGTCATTTTAATTCCCTGTTGCACCTTCTCTCTTCTGTTTGGTTATCATTTTGCATTTTTAGATTATCTTTGCAGACTTACGTTAGCAGTTTCTTTCAAAAACCCTGACAAAGCTCAATTCTACATGAGAATAAATGAATACCTCTAGGACAATGGTTTATTACGAAGTTCTTGTATCTAGATATGTCTGTATTAATTGGTTTGTAGGACTGGAAAATGCTGAAGAAATTTATAATAATAAGCTAACATCAAGTAAAGAATCTTCTACAAAAAATTAAAACACTTTCATGGACCTGACTGATTTTTTTGTTAATATGCTATGCCATCTCTTTTTTGTACCAAATAAGGCACAATTAAAAAGATAATTAAACATCAACTATTTAAACATGTTCTTGCGCACAGACTAAATCTTACAAATTCTGTTCCTCAAACAACATGCTGCACCGAGTCCTCTAGGACTGTCTCTGCTGTTAATCACGTTTCCTCAGGCAACTACAGCTTTTCCTGCCTGGAAGTTACACACAGCAAAACCCAGGAGCTTCGAGTGCTTTGAATATTTGCCCATGATATCCAGATGTCTGAAGCAGTAGCTTCAATGTTTCTACTGTAAATCCTTGACAGATCCGTTGTTTATGTGCAGGATCATTTTTACAGTCATATTCATATCTAGAGTGCTTCAGACAGTCTACACATGCACAACAAATGCACGCACGGATACAGTACAAAGACTCTAAATAAAAGCTATTTTATCCTTTCATATTAATAAATAGCAATGTATTTTATATGTCCTTATGTTATATATACATCCATATACATATGTCTGATTGTCACAATGAGAAGCAAATATATGACAGTTAAAAAGAGAGAAAATGAATGTATAACTTCTATGAAAATCTTTCACTCTCTTGATAAGGAAAGTACAAAATGCAAATTGAAATTCGACTTTCTATCAATTGTAATAAGGGTAAAAAAAGTGTCATATGTTCTACTAATACTTCTATTGACAGTTTTTTTTCACTGTTAGATTTTATACTTGAAAGAGAATGAGAACACAAATTGCCCTACCCAGAAACACAGTTTAAGATGCATCCATTAAAAAATATTACTAAGACTCAAAATAACACGAGCACAAACAAATACTTCACAATACAGACACTGTTATTTCAAAACAGATAGAAAAGTGTAATGTTTCCTGGAACCAGTGACATGCAAAACCATCCAGTGAAAGTATTTGCCTCACCAAATGCACGCATACACTACTAACACTACAAAGTTTTCCAAAATACTGTATGATTTACCATCATAATTTGTATTTTCTCACTTTCAGAGGCACAAACATTAACTTATTAAATCTCAGAACAAAAGAACAAATTACATTTAACACCCCATTAAACCCTGTCTTGTAAGCAATAATGAGAGCACTTTTCTTGGCCTTGAATCATCTGCAAAGGTCACTTGAATTCATAAATATGTGCTCCAAGTATAATTAATTAGAAACACAAGCTAGTGAAATTCAGAGTTTTGTTTTGACTTATTCTCCATCCAAGTCCCCTCTTCCCACTCTTTTCCTAACTGAAATTCCACATACTTAAGACTACTCTGCATAGGAAAGGGTGTTTACAAACATGTTCCTTGCAAGTGCTTAACTATCAGTGTCAGGCTCCCTACCCTTAAAAATCAACAACAGATTGGTTTTTTCCACTCTTCTCCAGAGAGACCACAAGATACAAACTGCTGTAAATATTACACAACATTTGGTATTCTAAAGCATTTAGAATATTTTATCAGTTGGCTATTAAAAAAAAAATGTGAAGTAACAACTAGCCTCTGGACTTTTGGTTGCTTTCCTTTTCTTTTCTTCCTCTCCCTTTCTTTACAGCATCCAGAAGACTACAGAAGTCTTACCAGTTTCCATCTCACCCTTAGGCATTTCCCCATAGTATACATACCTTACAGAACAGAAAAACGATGGGATGAAATCCTTGGCAGCAAAATAATGGATGCCAAAACTTCTCTTCGAATTAAAGTCTACAGAAGCTCTACTAAGGGCTTAAAGAGCAGTGACCAGAAACATTATGTGATAGATAATGAGGAAGTATTGGCAACATGTGAAATGTCTGGGCAAAGAGCCAGCTGACAAGGAACTGAAAACACCTGAAATCTTCTCGAACAAATCTTATCACCTGACACATTGGGGCAGTTCTCTAGTGTGTGAAAAAATATCTAGCTTGGTGGTTCTGCTCTCTCTAGCTCTTTCAGAAACCCATAAAGCAAGTTGTTACCACCTGTTGGTTTCCTTACAGCAATCAGATGAAGAACTGCAACTGCTCTTTCAGCCACTTGGCCGAAAAACGATTAAAGACAAAACGACCCAATCACGAGGCTCTAACTACTTTACCATAGATAGGATACTGTTATTTGACGTAAACACAAAGAAACTCTACATATTCATCTATATGAGAAATTAATTACTTATGCAGCAATA